>NC_069402.1:57520948-57550948 GCF_026875155.1 Cherax quadricarinatus
ATCTCTTGTCTTTCACATCATCTGTCACACTCATCTTGTCATCACATCATCTTGTCATTACATCACCCTTGTCTCACATCTCTTGTATACATCAATCTTGTCATCACATCATCTTGTTATCACATCATCTTGTCATCAACATCTTGCCCTTTCACTTCATAAAAACTTGTTATTCACAGTTTCTTCCCCAGTTTCCACCATTTTTTTTTTTCGTTAAAAAAAATAACCTTAGATTTAGTGTTTTTCCAAAAGTCTTTTTTTTCTTTGTTACCTTGAGGGATTGGTCGTTCTTGTTCCTTGTTGCGGCCCACTGCCAAACTAGCGGTTTAAATAGTTAACCTGCCGGCCGGCAGTACCAGGGGGTGCTCATCAAACCCAATGTGGGGGCTGCTGAGCCGGCCTTAGAGCAGTAAGAGCCTGAGTGCCTCACGGTACACACCTAAGCAGTAGGTACCTGACCACCGAAGGGTACACGTCTATGGCTTTAGTAACAGTATGTACCAAGCGCCTCGCTGTACACACCTAAGCAGTAGGTACCTGACCACCAAAGGGGTACAGTCTACTGGTTTAGTAAACAGTTTGTACCAGAGCGCCTCGCTGTACACACTTAAGCAGTAGGTACCTGACACCGAAGGGTACACGTCTACTGGCTTTAGAAATATTATGTACCTGATCGCCTCGCTGTACACCCCTAAGCAGTAGGTACCTGACCACCGAAGGGTAACGTCTACTGGCTTTAGAAATATTATGTACCTGAGCGCCTCGCTGTACACACCTAAGCAGTAGGTACCTGCCCACCGAAGGGTACACGTCTACTGGCTTCAACATTAAGTACCTGAACTCCTCAGGGTACACGTCTATGCGTAGGTACCTGACCACCGAATCGTACCTATCTACTGGCGTTAGAAGAACCGTCACCGCAGCTCACTGAGTCTGTTGGCCTCAGTTACTTGACGGCCGCATTCAGTGAGCTTGCAGCATGGTGTTCGGCTAGCGGTGTGTCAACCCCCTTTTGGAGGGATTTACTGGATCCCGGTGATGTCTGTGGACTCCCGTCTACGTTGATAAACTGTGGGCGGAGTCGTCAGATGCTGTTTAGTGGGACATTACATGAAGAAAAGGTTGGAGTGTTCACTGAACTGGGCCGGGGACCTTTAGTGTGACACTGGGGGACGTTACGATGGAGTGGAACACTGAGATATGCACAGGACCGTTAGTGGAACATGAGATGAAAAGGGTGTCGTGGGACACTGAAGATGGCCTGGTTGTAGTGTACATGAACAGTGTCGTGGGACTGACTTCGTGTCGTGAGAGGCAGTTGTTGTAATTTTTTTATTTTAAAAATTTATTTATAATTTTTTTGTTTTAGCATGGGAAAATATATATATTAGTGACATTTAGTGTCAAGAGTTGTACCCTTTTGTAGGGTTATTAATTATATTTTAGTAAATGCTGATTATATTTTATTATAGTAACATGTACATATTATTATATATCATAGTTCAAATACCTCTAGACCAAGATAGTTGATTTTTATTATTAAAGATTAATTTATTTTAATGTGTGTATTTATGTATCCCGAACTCTTTATTACAAAAGGAGTAAATCTTAATACCATTCGTCTCTTAAAAATTACTTTTTTGTAATATTATGGGGGCTGTCCGGGATGATAATGATTATCTAGAATGATTTCTGGACGATCATATCGGGATGGACGGTTCGGGATACATATTACATTGATCTTTGTGTGTCGGTCCTTTTGTGTTGGGGGGTTGTTGCGGCCCCTGCCAAACTAGCGGTTAAATATTTAAACCTGCCGGCCGGCAGTACCACTGGTGCGTCATCAAACCAATGTGGGGGCTGCTGAGCCGGCCTTAGAGCAGTAAAAAGCCTGAGTGCCTCACGGTACACACCTAAGCATTAGGTACCTGACCACCCGAAGGGGACACGTTACTGGCTTTAGTAACAGTATGTACCAGAGGCCTCGCTGTACAAACCCAAGCAGTAGGTACCTGACCACCGAAGGGTACACGTCTACTGGCTTTAGTAACAGTTTGTACCGAGGGCCTCGCTGTACACCCCCTAAGCAGTAGGTTTCCTGACCACCGAAGGGTAAGTTTTACTGGCTTTTTGAAAATTATGTACCTGAGCGCCTCGCTGTACACACCTAAGCAAGTAGGTACCTGACCACCGAAGGGTACACGTCTACTGGCTTTAGAAATATTATGTACCTGGCGCCTCGCTGTACACACCTTTAAACAGTAGGTCCTGACCCCCGAAGGGTACACGTCTACTGGCTTCAACATTAAGTACCTGAACTCCTCAGGGTACACGTCTATGCAGTAGGTACCTGACCACCGATTCGTACCTATCTACTGGCGTTAGAAAAACGCTCACCGCAGTCACTGAGTCTGTTGGCCTCAGTTACTTGACGGCCGCATTCATGGGGCTTGCAGCAAAGGGTTCGGCTAGCGGGGTGTCAACCGCCTTGGGAGAGGATTTACTGGACTACCGGTGATGTCTGTGGACTCACCGTCTTCGTTGATCAACTGTGGGCCGGAGTCGTCAGATGCTGTTTAGTGGGACATTACATGAAGGGAAAAAGGTTGGAGTGTTACACTGAACTGGGCAGGACCGTAGTGTGACACTGAGGGACGTACGATGGAGTGGAACACTGAGTATGCACAGGACCCTAGTGGAAAACTGAGATGAAAAGGGTTTTCGTGGGACACTGAAGATGGCCTGGGTTTTTGTACACTGAACAGTGTCGTGTGACTGACTTCGTGTGTGAGAGGCAGTTGATTGTAATTTATTATTATAAAAAAGTTATTTATAATTTATTGTTTTAGCATAGAGATATATATATATATAGTGACAGTAGTGTCAAGGTTGTACCCTGTGTAGGGTATTTAATTATATTTTAGTAAAATGCTGATTATAATTTATTATAGTACATGTACTATTATTTATTATATCATAGTTCAAAATACCTCTAGACCAAAGATAGTTGATTTTTTTATATTAAAGATTAATTTATTTAATGTGTGTATTTATGTATCCGAACTCTTTATTACAAAAAGGAGTAAATCTTAATACCACGTCTCTTAAAAATTACTTTTTTGTAAAATTCCCGAAACTTGTGTATTGTTTTGTCCATCGCCTTATTTCGTTTTACTTAAAAAAATGTTTGTCCTATTACTGATTTCTCATTCAGGTCAAATGCTGTTTAATTTTATTTTGTGAGTATTTTGTATGGCATGATTATGGCTGCTCCTTCTTACCCGTTGCCGTTGGTCCTTCTTTCATGGGTAGTGGTTAGAGTGTCTTAGACTTTCACTCTGTCTTGGACTGTCTCTCAGTCATTGTTAGGCTTGGCTCTCAATCAGTGCCCGGTTTGGCTCTCAGTCGGTGCCAGGTTTGGCTCTCAGTGCCAGATTTGGCCCTCAGTCAGTGCCAGGCTTGGCCTCAGTCAGTGCCAGGTTTGGCTCGTCAGTTGCCCGGCTTGGCCCTTGGTCAGTGCCCGTGTGTGTGTTTTCTGCAGTTCGAATTTGACCAGTGGCGATGTGATGAGCGACTGGGTGTCGCCAGTGAGGTAAACGCCACATCGAGACACAAATATTCGTAAAGTGAGTCCTACAGCGATGCTTTTCCAGGAGAACTACTCTCCCTGCTGTGTATAATTACCGACATATTAGCTAATGAACAAGTAAATATGGCTGAACTTTATTTTCAGCTCACTTATTCGTGTACGAATGTCATTAATGACAAGTATCTCCTTGTGATGAATGGTTTGAAAAACCGACAAGTTAAGATTGAGACACTTATGCAGCATATGGGAATCTTTATTCAGGAAACGTTTCGCCACACGTGGCTTCATCAGTCCAATAAAAGAGGAAGGCGTAAGGAGAGGAGGAGAAAGAGGTAATCAGTCCCTCAACCCGGATTGATGGATGAACACATCGACTCCAGGTTGAGGACTGATTACCTCATTCTCCTCCTCTCCCTTTCGCCTTCCTCTTTGTATTGGACTGATGAAGCCACTGTGTGCGAAACGTTTCCTGAATAAAGATTCCATATGCTGCATAAAATGTCTCAATCTTCAAGTATCTCCTTACTGTGGACGTTATCCACCAATAAGTGCACAAGTTGAAATTTGTGAAAAAGTGATGGAAGTGAAAACGTCCAGTGTTTTTATATCTTCGTTAAGTCATCGATACCAGGATACCAGCTTCAGTGCGTAGTAACGTAAAAGGCAGTCGCAGCTGCCATTGCCCAAAAATCAGCTGGTAGTCGTTGCAGCTACAGTGAGCCAGGTAAGTCGTTTTTAATTCCAACAGTCTTAATCATTGTAGTGCCTATTGCAGATGTTGGGTGAGAAGGGCTAACTAACGAAGCTGTGACAGCGGGCGATCGCCCAAACACAGGTAAGAGACATGGTCTCACCTAGAATCACTTGCATGTATTGTGTCAGTAGTCAGGAGAGCCTGATAATTATTGTAACCCTCCCCACTGCAACCCAGTGGGAGCTAAGACAGCTAACTTTAAGGGGAAAGACCCCTGGACCCCCGGCGCGGGTTCTGTTTCCAAAAAAATAAAGGGGGGTACCCTGAACAACAGTGGTCCTTTTTTGGGGTTTTTGATTCTGTCCTAAAGCCCCCAGGTGTACCTGAGGGGGGAACTTCAAGGTGATACTTTCAGTCCCCCTTAAATCCAGTACACCCCCCTTTTGGAAAAATTTCCCAGCAATCAACACAATTTCAGAAGGGGTGTGGGGTGGATTTTGGGCTTGGGGGGGGGCACGGTGGGGGGCCGGTTTGGGGTGAGGGGGGGCCTCTTTACAAAAATAGGGTTTACTAAAACACACACAAGGACACTTTTACTTTAGTTCCCTTTTACACCCCACCAACCCACCATCCACCCCCAACACAAACCCTCCACCCACAACACACCCCCCACCACCAAAAAACCCCAAGGGGGATCTAAGCCGAAACAATGGAAATAGGGGGACCACAAATCGGGGCCAAATTGGAACTCGACCTCTTAACCCCAATAGGTAACTCACACACACACACAAAGACCTAAAACTTATAATATTATTATAAAAATAACCCCCTCCTCTCCCTCCTCCCTCCCCTCCACCCCCACCCCCCCAACAGAGCATACAAAACAACCCGTGGGGGGGAAAATAGTGAAATCCAAGAACCGGGGGCCCGGCCGGGACCTTCCCCCACCCCCCCCCCCCCCCACCCAAAAAAACCCCCCCCCCCCCCCCCCCCCCCCCCCCCCCCCCCCCCCCCCCCCCCCTTTTTTCCCCCCTCCCCCCCCCCGGGGTTCGTACTTTGGATTGCGTGGGGCCAGCAAAAAAAGCTTTCGTTGATCAGCCCGACCACAGGAGACCTGGTGGGAAACCCGGGCCGGGGGGCGTTGACCCCCGGGAATACCTCCAGGTATAGTCCAGGTAAAAATGCTCTTTTCGTACCCCCCACACGATTAAACAAATAAATAGCACTTAGCCCCCCCTCTTCATGCGGGTACGGGTCCTCTCTCTCCCGCTCCATGACTTTACATACCCACCTTAAAGCTATGTAGGGTTCCTGCCTCCACACATCACTTGTCAGTCTTTTTTCCCTTAAACCCCTTTGGGCCTAAAAAAATACTTCCTGGTGGTTGTATAAGACAAGGCAAAAAAAAAAGGCAAAGTTTCAGAGATGTGGAAAGAATGGTTCCAAATGAAAATAAGAAGTTACGGGGAAAAAAATAGCGAAAACTCGAGAAAAGAATGTTGCCCCTCATCTGGGCAGGGGGGGGGGGAGGGGACAGAAACCCAAGTAAACTTAAAATTTATTACGAATTGAAAAATAAAATTCAAAAAAAATATTTTTTTACCAGGGTGAAAAGGGAACGAGACCCCTTTGGTGACATTTGAAGAACTTTACTGTTTTTAGTTGTTCTTGAGTGGGGTAGTGACGTGTGTAGATGACTGTTGGTAATGACTTGGGGGTAGATGACTGTGGGTAGATGATGTGGGGTAGATGACGGTTTTGTAGAGACTGGGTTGTAGATACTTTTGGGGTAGTGACTGTGTGGTAGATGACGTGGAGATGACTGTGTGGTAGTACGTGTGGAGAGACGTGTGGAGATGACTTTTTGGGTTTAGATCGTGTGGTAGATGACTGTTGGAAGACGGTGGTAGTGACTGTGGGTGGATGACTGGGTGGGATGACTGTTGGTAGATGATGTGGGGTAGATGACTGTGTGGTAGATACTTGTGTAGATACTGTGGGGTTTAAATGACGGTGGTAGATGACTGGGGGTAATGACTGTGTGGTAATGACTGTGTGGAGATGACTGGTGGAAATGACTGTGGGTAGGACTGTGTAGATGACGTGGGGAAATGACTGGTGGAATGACTGTGTTAATGACTGTTTTTGTAGATGTCCTGTTTTTAGATGCTCTGTTGTAGATACTGTGGGTAGTGACTGTGTGGTAGATGATTTGGTGGTAAACTGTGGGTGATGACGTGTGGAGATGCGGTAATGACTGGTAGTGACTGTTGGTAGATGACGTGTGGTAATGCGGGGGGGGAATGACTGTGGGGTAGAGACTGTGTGGAGATGACGGGGGGTAGATGCGGGTGGTAATACTTTGGGGTTTTAATACTGTGTTAGGACTGTGTGGTAGATGACGGTGTAGAGACTGTTTGTAGATGACTCTTTTGTAATACTGTTGGTAGATGACGTGTGTAGATCTGTGCGAATGACTGTGTTAAATGACTGGTGGAAAAGACTGTGGGTAGATGACTTGTGTAGATGACTGTGTGGAAGATACGGGGGTGATGATGGTGAAGATGACTGTATGGAGATGCGTTGGAAAGGGACTTTTGGCAGATGACGTGTGGAAGTGACTGTGTGGTAGATCTTGTGGTGAGACTGTGGGGTAGATGATGGTGGTAGATGCTGGTGGGCATGGGGGGTAAAACGACAGTGGGTAGATGCGAGTGCTAGATGATGTGGCTAGATGACTGTGTGCAGATGACGTGGTAATGACTGTGTGGTGATGACGTGGGTGTGCTGGGGGTAATGACTGTGTGGCAGAGCTGGTGGTAGATGACGTGGGGTAGATGACTGGTGGTAGATGATGGGGCAGTGACTTTTTGGGCAGATGACGTGTGGCAGATGACGGTGGCAGTGACTGTGGGTAATACTGGGGGGTAGTGACTTTTTTGGGAAAGATCACGGAGGTTTTAACTCTACATTTTTTTAAGTAAAACCCTTTTCTCATGGACGGGGATTCGTTCATCAATCCTCTTGACAAAGAGGCTTTGCGTTTTATGTCGGGTTTAAAAAACACCAAAAGCCAACGCCACCCATTAATCAGCGGGTGTGCCGTAAAGGCCCTTTTTTCTGGGATTGTTATTATGTGAATTGAGTCTAGACCCCCTCACCATCCTTTGGAGGTCGAGAATCCTACCTGGGTTCACAGGAAGTACGCAGTACGGCGCTACCGCAAGGGAAACCACTCAGCAATAGGGAGTAAACGGGAAAAGGCTTGAGAAACAGGGAAAAGACAAAGACAGCATTGACGTCACTATCAGCACCAGTCAAAACCCTGGTCTGGGCCCGGACTATTCTTTAGTACGGTGGGGACCACGGACTATGTCCACTCATATATGGCCCTTCGTGCCACAAACATTAGCGATTTCCCTTGAACGAAGGGGGAGAAGGAAGGTGGACACTCAAATTTTGAATCAGGCCATGATGCAAGTGCCAGTCAAGACAGTTTGAAAGGCGGCAATGAAGATTTTGTGTTTATTGCACGGTGTGTGGGTTGGGGGGTTAAGGGGGGGTTTAAAACTGTCGCTGCACGGGGGGATCATTAAAGTTGTGTGTCACCGTTACCCCCATAAAAAATACTTTAATCACTAAAACGGGAATTAAGTAACTCCCATGTATATATACACACAGGAAGAAAAAAATCTGGGGGTAAAAACACAAAGAGTATACCCCTTTTCGGTTTTTGTCATACCGGGGCTTCTTTAAGGGGGCCACCAAACCAATTTGTTACACTAGCTGATGTTTTGAGGGAAAATAAAGGCCCGTGGAACCAGGGTATTGATTTGGGGGTCGTCACACAAACCTTTTTAACACTGAAAAAAACCCATTTATTAGGGCGTGGCATCATAGGGCACTTAACACACATCACCGCGCGGGCAAAACCCCTGCTTACCCGCACATGGGGTTTTAGCTTTCCGATTGTGTGGGCTTTATCCTCCCTTCTTTGGGGTTATTTGCCAGGGAGTATGCAGGTTCGGTCCTCCTCCACCACTGGCAAAGAACGCTCACACCCCATGGAGGTACCCACAAATTTGGAGCACTCATAGTCACCTTCGCATATAAACAGTAGTATCCATAAGGAAAAGGGGTTCTACAAGGGGTAGTATAGCACCAACAGGGTCGTTTGCGTTTAACAGGGCTCTGTTTGGGTCGATTACAATAAAAATTATCTTTGTCAAACACTATAAATTTGGCCATTTTTACATATGGTAAACCCAAAAAGTTTTAAAATTCATGGAAGGATTAAGACGGTGGCCAGGTTTATGTAGCAGGTGTAGCGCTAAGTGCCTTGTAGCCCCGAGATAGAAAAGCTGAGTCAGCGTTACTGCGAAAAGTTTTCCCAAAACATTCCGGATCAGCCGGCTGTGGTTCGTACTTTGCCCGTGTGCGGGCACAGTAACAGCCTGGGCCTTGACCTTTCAGGAGGCCTGGCATGGACCACGCCAGAAAAACCATGGTCATCAAAAGGGATTAACCAGTCGCGTACCCATAATCATCTGGGTGGGTGGAATGATTACCCTGAACGAGGGGATCGAGCCCCCACCCCCAAACCCCTCTTTCACATAAAAGGTGCCACACACACCTACTGCTCACCAGAGTGTACTAGCAAGGCTCTGGGGTTACCGTGCTGACACCCGGGGGGAAAGAACACCACAACACTTTAAAATGCATAACACCCGAACCCAGTCACGAATTTAAAAAAGGCACAGTTTTGTGTACATCTGTGAGGGGGTTTGCGGCCCGCATTATCTCTGTAAACAGAGCAGTGTGGGGGAAAGGTGGTGGGAAAGGGGAGGGGGGGTTTGGGGGTGGCGGGTAGGGGGTCGGGGGGGAAAATTTTCACTTATTCAGTAGTTTGTATTGGTTGCAACTGTTTGAACGAGGAGAGCTGGAGTGAAGTGGAAAGTTTAGGGGGGGGGGGGTTTGGGTGAGTGGGGTGAGGGGGTGGTGCGTGTGGCGTGTGTGGCGTGTTGGGGTGTGTTGTGTGTTGTGTGGTGTTTGTGTGTTGTGGTATGTGAGTGGAGGTGGGTGTGTTGTGAGTGGAGTGTGTGGTTTTGGGGGTGGGGTGTGTGTGTGTGTGGGGTGTGGTGTGTGTTTGGTGAAACCCCCTAATTTGTACCAACCCAATTTTTGGGGTTTAGGGGGGCAGACTAGCCCGGCCCCCCTCTTTCCCGATCGCTACAGGGTTTTCCCCCCTCTGCTTTCCCGAGTGTCATACCTCCTCTTAAAATATGTATGGTTCCGCCTCCACTACTTCCAGCAGCTATTCCCCTTCCCGACGACCTTTTGACTGAAGAAAAACTTCCTAACTCCTGTACTCGTCTGAGGTCTTCATTCCAGTTGTGGGGGCCTTGTTTCTTGCCCCCCTCGAAAAAACCCTATCTCTGTCCCCCTTGTCTATTCCCCCAGTTCTTTTTAGTCGTTATCATGTCCCCCTGACCCTTCGTCCTCCAGGTCGCATCCGATTTTCCTCAACCTTTTCCCGTACGACATTCCCCCCGAGCTCTGGGACTAGCCTTGTTTCAAACCTTTGTACTTTTTTCAACTTTTTGACGGCTGACCAGTGGGGGGTTCCCAATGGTGCTGCATACTCAGTATGGGCCCCGACATACAAGTGTACAGTTTTTTGAACGATTCCTTTTAAAGGGACGGAAGCTCTCTCAGGGGGTTTCAAGGGGCCCGATGTTTTCAGGGTTTTGGTTGGTGCCCCGGGGACGTGCTCGGTGTTAGGTCACCCCAAGGTCCCCCCTCCTGGTGAGGTCTGTAGTCTTTTTCCCCCATAGTCATACCTTTTCGCGGGCTTCTTTGCCCCCCCCCAAAACTTTTGATTTTGCATTTGCAGGATTGAAATTTGAGAAGCAGTTACTGGGCCCCCTGTCCGCCGTCCCCTCTTTGCTCCTGCCTCCCTCATCCCATTTAATTCTTTTTCATCACTTCACATCACTGGGGAAAAAGGACACTTTGAGTCTTTCCTTCCATATGTCGCGCATATAACAAATATAGCACTGGTCCTGAATGACCCCTGTGGGACCCCGCTCGTCCAGGCGCCCACTGTGTACCTCCCGTACCTGACCCGTTGTCCTCCCTGCAGGTATTCCCCCTTATCCATTGCCCGTGCCCCCCTTTTTCTGCCCCTGATCCCCCAGCTTTTTGCACTAATCCTTTTTGGGGGAACTGTGTCAAAAGGCCCCTTCCGCGTTAGGAAAACGCATAACCCACCCCCCCTCTCGTGTCTTACTTCTGTTACCTTTTTTAAAAACTCCAGGGGGTTTTGGGCACAGGATTTGCCCCATGAACCCCTGTGGTTTTTGTTTAAAACTTGTTTTCCTTCCAGGGTTTTCCACATCTCTTCCTGATAATTTTTAAATACTTTGCAACAATACATGTCAAAACACAGGTCGATTAGTCCTCAATTCTGTTTTCCCTTTTTTTAAATTGGGGACAAAAATTTGCGTCTTCTATTTCTCAGGTAGTTCCCAGTTTTTAAAGGGATGTGTTGAAAAATTGTGGTTGGGCACGCCAGTATCTCTGCCCTTCTCTAAGGACCCATGGGGAGATGATTTCCGGTCCCATCGCCCTTTTAGGTTCAAGGGCATTAGCAGCTTCTGCACCTCCCTCCCCGGTTGTTTGTATGTCACCAAAACTTGTTGGTTTAAATTTCCCCTTGATGTTCCCCTCTTTCCGTCTTCCAGAGCCTTCCTGTCTCACTGTAAAAACTTCCTTTAAAACCCTGTTTAAAACTCCAAACTACCTCCCCAGCATTTCTGTAGTTCCCCCCTTCGTCCAATCTGATCACCCGCTTTGACTGTTTTCTTCCCCTGGGTGTGGTATACAAAAAATTTCGAGTAAGTTTTTGGTTTTCGATGCTATCCATTTTTTTATCGCCTGGCCCCCCCCCACCTTACCTGTGCAATTTTGTCTTTCGCGACTGATCCCCTATTTTCGTGTTTCTCTGCCCTTCTGCTTTTCCTTCCTATTTTCACTTTGTTTTTGGGGTCCTTACACCCTGGGTAAAACCAGGGGCTCTTTTTGGGTTTCCCATTTTTTCTTTTTCCCCTTGGAAAAAACCTTTCAAGATGGGGTGGGAACAAAAAGGGTCGTGTGCGTTTATTGGTTTTGGATCGTTCAGTTGCCGGGGGGTTTTGTGCTGGACTCCCTTTTGCAGGTGTTTTTGGGGGGGGGTGTTTTTTCTATCCACTTGTTCCTGGGTTTTTTTCCTCTCCTTTTTTTTATTTCCCTTCCCCTTTCTCCTTTTTCGTTTTTGAATCTCTCTTTTCATCCTTTTTTTTCCTCCGTGGCTGTCCGATCGAGGTACACACCAAGAACTCCTGGGTTGCCTCCAGCCCTGCTTTCTCCTCAGGTATGGGTTTGGGGGGGATTGGCCTTTAAAATTACTTTGGGAGAGGCCCGATTCCTTTTCTTTGTGAACCACCCAATTTCTCCAAAAATTTTTGCCACCGGGGTCATGTCCCCCCTCGCCTATCACCTTCATGATACCTTCAATCGCTTTTTTTCTCCTGCTTTTTTTCTTATAATTTCCCCTTTAGCTTCGTCTAGCCCATAGACAAAAAATGTCTCCCCCTTTCCACCCCCCATTGCATCCTTAGTTTTTTAAATTCCTTCCCGTGAAGTGTTCCTTCCTTCGGGCCCCCTTCCCCTAGCTAGGGCCCCCGATGCTCTTGGTTTTCCTTCCTGCCACCTGTTCCTGGCCCCCCAGGTGTCTGGTAAGACCCTGCACATGTCCTAGTTCCCTTCAATGTTTTCCCAAACCTCTCATTCTGTCCTAGTGTTCCCCTGTCTTTTTTTTGGCCCCATGTGGGTTTGACGGGACCTCTCTACGTTTATTTTTTCCATGCTTCCTTCAGCCCTGTTGTCTGTATTTGATGTAGCCATTCCGATGCTACTTCTGAATATCTTTGTCTCTGGTTGTTTCAGATGTCTCAGTTTCCTCTTCTAATCTCTGTATTTTGGGTTTCTCCACTGTGGCTTTTTTGTTTTTCTGCAACCTCTCCCCCATTTCTTGCCCCTCATCACCCTCCTTCCTCATCTTTTTTTTTTTTTGCGGGGAAGGTGTGTGTAGGGGATTAGAAGGGGGGGGGGGGAAAGAGGGCCCGGGGGTAAAATACCGGACCGATACCGGGGGCCTTGGGGGGTGTGTGCGCGTGTGTGCGGTGAACTCACCTAGTTGTACTCACCTAGTTGGGTTGCGGGGGCGAGTCCGGTCCTGGCCCCGCCCTTCACTGATCGCTCAAAATCACTCCCCTGAGCCGTGAGCTTTTTCATACCTCTTCTTAAAGCTATGTAGGATCCTGCCCCACTACAAACGCTTCCCCAAACTATTTCCACTTTCCCGAATCGTGGTGAAGAAACCTTCCTAACTCCCTGGATCAACTGTGTCTTTTAGCTTCCAACTGTGTCCCCCTTTTTACTGTGTCCAATCTCTGGAACTTCCTGTCTTTGTCCACCTTGTCAATTCCTCTCAGTATTTTGTATGTCGTTATCATGTCCCCCCTATCTCTCCTGTCCTCCAGTGTCGTCAGGTTGATTTCCCTTAACCTCTCCTCGTAGGACATACCTCTTAGCTCTGGGACTAGTCTTGTTGCAAACCTTTGCACTTTCTCTAGTTTCTTTACGTGCTTGGCTAGGTGTGGGTTCCAAACTGGTGCCGCTTACTCCAATATGGGCCTAACATACACGGTGTACAGGGTCCTGAACGATTCCTTATTAAGATGTCGGAATGCTGTTCTGAGGTTTGCCAGGCGGCCATATGCTGCAGCAGTTATTTGGTTGATGTGCGCTTCAGGAGATGTGCCTGGTGTTATACTCACCCCAAGAACTTTTTCCTTGAGTGAGGTGTGTGTGTGTGTGTGAGTGAGTGTGTGTCTGTGAGAGAGAGAGTGTGCAAGAGAGAGAGAGTGTGTCTGTGAGAGAAAGAGAGTGTTTTAGATTCGCCTTCTAAGCGATTAAAATTGAACTCTGAGAGCCGTGAAACTGGCTTTTATGATCTGAAACAAAAAAAAATTATCCTAAAATGTTTCCTTAAGATAACTTTCTGAACTATTGTCATTGCTGCTGCAGCAGTCGACCTGTAAACAACCTGTAGTCGACCTGCAGTCGATACCTTGTGTCATCACCCCATCAGTAGTTACGCAGTTCCCTGAATGACCTAAATGCAAATATGTCTCCCGAACAAATACGGAGACGCATTCTGATTTGACCTAAACAAATTATCAGAACAGTTCATGAAAAGCTAAGTAACTAGAGGTAAACACGGATCTAAATGTGTATGTGTAAACATGCAGTTACATTAGCTTCAACGACCTGCACGAACTGTATCTCCACAGACCACAAAATCATTTTGTCCCTCCGTGGAAGTGGCGATTTTTTTTTTTTTTTTGGCCAGTCCTACTGAAAAAAAAATAAAAAAAATTAGTAGTTCTTGAGAAGGCCATTACTTTATTTGCTATTCAATTTTATGTGCAGCTTTTTCACTCCCATTTACAAAACAAAAAAACACTAGATGAACTTCAAAAAAAAGCTTATCGTCCATTAGAGCTCCTTCCTAGAGGCTCATCACTAGTAATTCCTTCCTTAAATCAGTTAAACCAGAAGAAATTTCTGGTTTAATTGTTAGTAATAATTTAACACAAGTTGTATACACTGATGGATCTATTGGCCAAAAATATATTCTGTGTCTAGCATTAAGAATAATAGAGAAAAGTTATAGAAATGCAATTAGAAGCCTGAGTAGATCTATAACCAACTAAGACAACATGTAAACAGACTGGGTTAGACTTCGTTTAGCAGTTTAGCAGTGTGTGCTAAAGTGTGTGGCTTAATGGTCCACTTATTGAGGAATATACATAGAGAGGCAGTGTAATGACTTATGTGGCATGCCAAGAAATATTATTAATGAAAGCACAATACCAAATTTATTAAACAAATATTTAGGGGCCCTAGTTCCTAAGCCTTTTGTGTATTCTTTTGCGTATCATTGATGTCAGCTAGGCCTGTATACCTTGTTCATGTACTTGTACTAAATGAAGATATGCTCTTATGCTACCATCAATATGATGGATATGGGGTGCACAATAAACTAGCCACTATCAGCCACAGGATGGATATGGGGTGCACAATAAACTAGCCACTATCAGCCACAGGATAGATATGGGGTGCACAATAAACTAGCCACTATCAGCCACAGGATGGATATGGGGTGCACAATAAACTAACCACTATCAGCCACAGGATGGATATGGGGTGCACAATAAACTAGCCACTATCAGTCACAGGATAGATATAGGGTGCACAATAAACTAGCCACTCTCAGCCACAGGATGGATATGGGGTGCACAATAAACTAGCCACTATCAGCCACAGGATGGATATGGGGTGCACAATAAACTAGCCACTATCAGCCACAGGATGGATATGGGGTGCACAATAAACTAGCCACTATCAGCCACAGGATGGATATGGAGTGCACAATAAACTAGCCACTCTCAGCCACAGGATGGATATGGGGTGCACAATAAACTAGCCACTATCAGCCACAGGATGGATATGGGGTGGCACAATAAACTAGCCACCATCAGCCACAGGATGGATATGGGGTGCACAATAAACTAACCACTATCAGCCACAGGATGGATATGGGGTGCACAATAAACTACCCACTATCAGCCACAGGATGGATATGGGGTGCACAATAAACTAGCCACTATCAGCCACAGGATGGATATGGGGTGCACAATAAACTAGCCACTATCAGCCACAGGATGGATATGGGGTGCACAATAAACTAGCCACCATCAGCCACAGGATGGATATGGGGTGCACAATAAACTAGCCACTATCAGCCACAGGATGGATATGGGGTGCACAATAAACTACCCACTATCAGCCACAGGATGGATATGGGGTGCACAATAAACTAGCCACTATCAGCCACAGGATGGATATGGGGTGCACAATAAACTAGCCACTATCAGCCACAGGATGGATATGGGTGCACAATAAACTACCCACTATCAGCCACAGGATGGATATGGGGTGCACAATAAACTAGCCACTATCAGCCACAGGATGGATATGGGGTGCACAATAAACTACCCACTATCAGCACAGGATGGATATGGGGTGCACAATAAACTAGCCACTATCAGCCACAGGATGGATATGGGGTGCACAATAAACTACCCACTATCAGCCACAGGATGGATATGGGGTGCACAATAAACTAGCCACTATCAGCCACAGGATGGATATGGGGTGCACAATAAACTAGCCACTATCAGCCACAGGATGGATATGGGGTGCACAATAAACTAGCCACTATCAGCCACAGGATAGATATGGGGTGCACAATAAACTAGCCACTATCAGCCACAGGATAGATATGGGGTGCACAATAAACTAGCCACTATCAGCCACAGGATAGATATGGGGTGCACAATAAACTAGCCACTATCAGCCACAGGATGGATATGGGGTGCACAATAAACTAGCCACTCTCAGCCACAGGATGGATATGGGGTGCACAATAAACTAGCCACTATCAGCCACAGGATGGATATGGGGTGCAAAATAAACTAGCCACTATCAGCCACAGGATGGATATGGGGTGCACAATAAACTACCCACTATCAGCCACAGGATGGATATGGGGTGCACAATAAACTAGCCACTATCAGCCACAGGATGGATATGGGGTGCACAATAAACTAGCCACTATCAGCCACAGGATGGATATGGGGTGCACAATAAACTAGCCACTATCAGCCACAGGATGGATATGGGGTGCACAATAAACTACCCACTATCAGCCACAGGATGGATATGGGGTGCACAATAAACTAGCCACTATCAGCCACAGGATGGATATGGGGTGCACAATAAACTAGCCACTATCAGCCACAGGATGGATATGGGGTGCACAATAAACTAGCCACTATCAGCCACAGGATGGATATGGGGTGCACAATAAACTAGCCACTATCAGCCACAGGATGGATATGGGGTGCACAATAAACTAGCCACTATCAGCCACAGGATGGATATGGGGTGCACAATAAACTAGCCACTATCAGCCACAGGATGGATATGGGGTGCACAATAAACTACCCACTATCAGCCACAGGATGGATATGGGGTGCACAATAAACTAGCCACTATCAGCCACAGGATGGATATGGGGTGCACAATAAACTACCCACTATCAGCCACAGGATGGATATGGGGTGCACAATAAACTAGCCACTATCAGCCACAGGATGGATATGGGGTGCACAATAAACTAGCCACTATCAGCCACAGGATGGATATGGGGTGCACAATAAACTAGCCACTATCAGCCACAGGATAGATATGGGGTGCACAATAAACTAGCCACTATCAGCCACAGGATAGATATGGGGTGCACAATAAACTAGCCACTATCAGCCACAGGATAGATATGGGGTGCACAATAAACTAGCCACTATCAGCCACAGGATGGATATGGGGTGCACAATAAACTAGCCACTCTCAGCCACAGGATGGATATGGGGTGCACAATAAACTAGCCACTATCAGCCACAGGATGGATATGGGGTGCAAAATAAACTAGCCACTATCAGCCACAGGATGGATATGGGTTGCACAATAAACTAGCCACTATCAGCCACAGGATGGATATGGGGTGCACAATAAACTAGCCACTATCAGCCACAGGATGGATATGGAGTGCACAATAAACTAGCCACTATCAGCCACAGGATGGATATCGGATGCACAATAAACTAGCCACTATCAGCCACAGGATGGATATGGGGTGCACAGTAAACTAGCCACTATCAGCCACAGGATGGATATCGGGTGCACAATAAACTAGCCACTATCCGGAGAGACCTGGAGTTTACCTGGAGAGAGTTCCGGGGGTCAACGCCCCCGCGGCCCGGTCTGTGACCAGGCCTCCTGGTGGATCAGAGCCTGATCAACCAGGCTGTTGCTGCTGGCTGCACGCAAACCAACGTACGAGCCACAGCCCGGCTGGTCAGGAACCGACTTTAGGTGCTTGTCCAGTGCCAGCTTGAAGACTGCCAGGGGTCTGTTGGTAATCCCCCTTATGTATGCTGGGGGGCAGTTGAACAGTCTCGGGCCCCTGACACTTATTGTATGGTCTTTTAACGTGCTAGTGACACCCTTGCTTTTCATTGGGGGGGATGTTGCATCGTCTGCCAAGTCTTTTGCTTTCGTAGTGAGTGATTTTCGTGTGCAAGTTCGGTACTAGTCCCTCTAGGATTTTCCAGGTGTATATAATCATGTATCTCTCCCGCCTGCGTTCCAGGGAATACAGGTTCAGGAACCTCAAGCGCTCCCAGTAATTGAGGTGTTTTATCTCCGTTGTGCGCGCCGTGAAGGTTCTCTGTACATTTTCTAGGTCAGCAATTTCACCTGCCTTGAAAGGTGCTGTTAGTGTGCAGCAATATTCCAGCCTAGATAGAACAAGTGACCTGAAGAGTGTCATCATGGGCTTGGCCTCCCTAGTTTTGAAGGTTCTCATTATCCATCCTGTCATTTTTCTAACAGATGCGATTGATACAATGTTATGGTCCTTGAAGGTGAGATCCTCCGACATGATCACTCCCAGGTCTTTGACGTTGGTGTTTCGCTCTATTTTGTAGCCAGAATTTGTTTTGTACTCTGATGAAGATTTAATTTCCTCGTGTTTACCATATCTGAGTAATTGAAATTTCTCATCGTTGAACTTCATATTGTTTTCTGCAGCCCACTGAAAGATTTGGTTAATGTCCGCCTGGAGCCTTGCAGTGTCTGCAATGGAAGACACTGTCATGCAGATTCGGGTGTCATCTGCAAAGGAAGACACGGTGCTGTGGCTGACATCCTTGTCTATGTCGGATATAAGGATGAGGAACAAGATGGGAGCGAGTACTGTGCCTTGTGGAACAGAGTTTTTCACCGTAGCTGCCTCGGACTTTACTCTGTTGACGACTACTCTCTGTGTTCTGTTAGTGAGGAAATTATAGATCCATCGACTGACTTTTCCTGTTATTCCTTTAGCACGCATTTTGTGCGCTATTACGCCATGGTCACACTTGTCGAAGGCTTTTGCAAAGTCTGTATATATTACATCTGCATTCTTTTTATCTTCTAGTGCATTTAGGACCTTGTCGTAGTGATCCAATAGTTGAGACAGACAGGAGCGACCTGTTCTAAACCCATGTTGCCCTGGGTTGTGTAACTGAATTTGTGCATGGGGCTCAACAACAATTAACCATCTCAGACCACTAATTACCCAACAAAAGGCTGCAGTTAGAATAACAAATTCTCACTACAGGCAACACCACCAATATTCAAAACACTCAACCTACTCACCATACAAAACATCCATACTTATTATTGCACCTATTACATACATAGAACACTCAACTCTGATATTAACCCTCCCCTCAAACATCTCCTTGCCAACCTCAACAGAACACATGACCATAACACAAGGCACAGATCACTCTTTGATGTTCCTCGTGTCCATCTCACACTATGCAAAAGCTTAATGCACATAAAAGGCCCTAAAATCTGGAATTCATTACCTGTAAATATAAAAGAAACACTACCTGTTTATAAATTCAAGTCTCTTCTCAAAGATCACTTACTCACTCAAAACCAAATAAATACTGAATAACTGAACCTTTAAATTGTATATCCTATATGTTACTCACAATTATATCACATAAATGTTAAACCTAAAACCCAATCTAACTTTGTTGTTTTTTTAAATACACTACCTAACAGAATACTCCATTCGACTGAATGTACAGCAATGCATGCAACCATATGACCTGTCTTTGTAATACTCACTTGTGCTTTATAGTTATCTGTTTACAATAATGTTTTATCACTGATTTCATCATTGCTTAGTTAATCTTAAGTTAATTTTAAGCCAGCCCGTAATGCTATGCATATAAGTGGCTTTAGCATGCTGCTCTTACCTGTATTTTTTGTACCTCTGTATGTATGCTTAAATTACTAAATAAATAAATAAATAAATAAATAAACTGATGGGTTTCTAGATGGGTGGTGATCTTGCTTCTTAGGACCCTTTCAAAGATTTTTATGATATGGGATGTTAGTGCTATTGGTCTGTAGTTCTTTGCTGTTGCTTTACTGCCCCCTTTGTGGAGTGGGGCTATGTCTGTTGTTTTTAGTAACTGTGGGACGACCCCCGTGTCCATGCTCCCTCTCCATAGGATGGAAAAGGCTCGTGATAGGGGCTTCTTGCAGTTCTTGATGAACACGGAGTTCCATGAGTCTGGCCCTGGGGCAGAGTGCATGGGCAAGTCATTTATCGCCTGTTCGAAGTCATTTGGCGTCAGGATAACATCGGATAGGCTTGTGTTAATCAAATTTTGTGGCTCTCTCATAAAAAATTCATTTTGATCTTCGACTCTCAGCCTGGTTAGCGGCTTGCTAAAAACTGAGTCATATTGGGACTTGAGTAGCTCACTCATTTCCTTGCTGTCATCTGTGTAGGACCCATCTTGTTTAAGTAGAGCCCAATACTGGACGTTGTTCTCGACTTTGATTTGGCATAGGAGAAGAAATACTTTGGGTTTCTTTCGATTTCATTTATGGCTTTTAGTTCTTCCCGCGATTCCTGACTCCTATAAGATTCCTTTAGCTTAAGTTCGATGCTTGCTATTTCTCTGACCAGTGTCTCCCTACGCATTTCAGATATATTGACTTCTTTTAGCCGCTCTGTTATTCTTTTCCGTCGCCTGTAAAGGGAGCGCCTGTCTCTTTCTATTTTACATCTACTCCTCCTTTTTCTTAGAGGAATAAGCCTTGTGCATACATCGAGTGCCACCAAGTTAATCTGTTCTAGGCATAAGTTGGGGTCTGTGTTGCTTACCTGGAGGTTACCTGGAGGTTATTCCGGGGATCAACGCCCCCGCTGCCCGGTCCATGACCAGGCCTCCCGATGGATCAGGGCCTGATCAACTAGGCTGTTACTGCTGGCCGCACGCAGTCCAACGTACGAGCCACAGCCCGGCTGATCCGGGACTGACTTTAGGTATCTGTCCAGTTCTCTCTTGAAGGCAGCCAGGGGTTTATTGGCAATTCCCCTAATGCTTGATGGGAGGCTGTTGAACAGTTTTGGGCCCCGAACACTTATGGTGTTTTCCCTTAGTGTTCCAATGGCGCCCCTACTTTTTATTGGGGACATTTTGCATCGCCTGCCCAGTCTTTTACTTTCTTAGGGAGTGATTTCTGTGTGCAGATTTGGGACCATTCCTTCCAAGATTTTCCAAGTGTAGATTATGATATATCTCTCCCTCCTGCGTTCCAACGAGTACAAGTCAAGTGCTTCCAAGCGTTCCCAGTAGTTAAGGTGCTTGACAGAACTTATACGTGCAGTAAAGGATCTCTGTACACTCTCTAGATCTGCGATTTCACCTGCTTTGAATGGAGATGTTAATGTACAGCAGTATTCCAGCCTAGAGAGAACAAGTGATTTGAAAAGGATCATCATGGGCTTGGCATCTCTCGTTTTGAAAGTTCTCATTATCCATCCTATCATTTTCTTTGCACGTGCGATCGTGGCACTGTTGTGATCCTTGAAAGTGAGATCCTCAGACATTACTACTCCCAGGTCCCTTACATTATTTTTCCGCTCTATTGTATGGCCGGAGTCAGTAGTATACTCTGTTCTAGTTATTATCTCCTCCAGTTTTCCATAACGGAGTAGTTGGAATTTGTCCTCATTGAACATCATATTGCTTAGTATATCTTCCCAGCTTATATCGGTTAGGACTTGGTTTACTTGGTCCCACTTTGTTTTTGTTATTGAAGTTGAATTTGGTGAATGCTCCCTCGTGACTAGTCTCATTATGTCGGTCTGGGGCTCCACGCATACATGTCTGAACCTCAATTATGTTGTGATCTGAGTATATTGTTTTTGATATGGTGACATTTCATATCAGATCATCATTGTTAGTGAAGATGAGGTCTAGTGTATTCTCCAGTCTAGTAGCCACAGGATGGATATGGGGTGCACAATAAACTAGCCACTATCAGCCACAGGATGGATATGGGGTGCACAGTAAACTAGCCACTATCAGCCACAGGATGGATATGTGGTGCACAATAAACTAGCCACTATCAGCCACTGGACAGATATGGGGTGCACAGTAAACTAGCCACTATCAGCCACAGGATGGATATGGGGTGCACAATAAACTAGCCACTATCAGCCACAGGATGGATATGGGGTGTACAATAAACTAGCCACTATCAGCCACAGGATGGATATGGGGTGCACAATAAACTAGCCACTATCAGCCACAGGATGGATATGGGGTGCACAATAAACTAGCCACTATCAGCCACAGGATGGATATGGGGTGCACAATAAACTAGCCACTATCAGCCGCAGGATGCATATGGGGTGCACAATAAACTAGCCACTACGGCAGTAAAATTCTCGACAAATCAATTGAAAGAGTCCAGTGTGGAGGTCGTGTGAGGGGAGTTGTGGAGAGGAGAGAGGGAATGGCAGGAGGGGTGGGGAGAGAGAGGGGGAAAGAGAGGAAATTAGGGAGGGGGAGGTTCGTGAGGGGACAGATGTGTACGCTAGGTAAGGGAGGGGGGGAAGGGTGGTGATGGGAGGTTGGGGATGAGAGGGGTGGGAGAAGTTGGGGAGAAGAGAGGGAGGGATAGGAAGGGGGAGGGATAAGAAGGGGGGGTAGACAGTGATGGAGCCGGTCGAATGGGTTGAGGAGACGATGGATTGAAAAGAAGAGAGGTGGAGGATGTAGGGATAGATGGGTGGGTGATGGGAGAATAGATGGGTGGGTGATGGGAGAATAGATGGGTGGGTGATGGAATAAATACATGAATGGATGATGGAATAAATAGATGGGTGGGTGATAGGATAGATACATGGTTGGGTGATGGGATAGATACATGGGTGGGTGATGGGATAGATAGGTGGGTGATGAGGGAAGCCGGTGACAGGTGACAGGAGCTACAAACACTGACAGCTCTCCCTATCTTGTGTTATCAGCAAGATAACAGGCTAGCGGAGAGTCTTGTATCATCCCATGGTTGGGGGTTTTCCTGAAGCGCTAAACCCGTGTAGGGGTCTTTGGCGCCAGGAGCGCCGTCAAGACTCGATCCTCGGTATTCTAAGCCAGGCTCGGTCTCTAACAACCATAAATCTTAAGACCGCTCAGATAATTATTTTGTTCATGAGGTAGAGAGCCGCAGACAGCAGTGTGAGGTAGACAGCAGCAGACAGCAGTGTGAGGTAGACAGCAGCAGACAGCAGTGTGAGGTAGACAGCCGCAGACAGCAGTGAGAGGTAGACAGCAGCAGACAGCAGTGTGAGGTAGACAGCAGCAGACAGCAGTGTCAGGTAGACAGCCGCAGACAGCAGTGAGAGGTAGACAGCCGCAGACAGCAGTGTGAGGTAGACAGCCGCAGACAGCAGTGTGAGGTAGACAGCCGCAGACAGCAGTGCGAGGTAGACAGCAGCAGACAGTGTGAGGGTAGACAGCAGCAGACAGCAGTGCGAGGTACACAGCAGCAGACAACAGTGTGAAGGTAGACAGCAGCAGACAGCAGTGTGAAGGTAGACAGCAGCAGACAGCAGTGCGAGGTAGACAGCAGCAGACAACAGTGTGAAGGTAGACAGAAGCAGACAGCAGTGCGAGGTACACAGCAGCAGACAACAGTGTGAAGGTAGACAGCAGCAGACAGCAGTGCGAGGTAGCAGCAGACAACAGTGTGAGGTACACAGCAGCAGACAACAGTGTGAAGGTAGACAGCAGCAGACAGCAGTGCGAGGTAGAAGCAGACAGCAGTGTGAGGTAGACAGCAGCAGACAGTAGTGTGCGGTAAACACCAGCAGACAGAAGTGTGAGGTAGACAACAGCAGACAGCAGTGTGAGGCAGACAGCAGCAGACAGCAGTGTGAGGTAGACAGCAGCATACAGTAGTGTGCGGTAAGCAGCAGCAGACATGAGTGTGAGGTAGACAGCAGCAGACAGCAGTGCGAGGTAGACAGCAGTGTGAGATAGACAGCAGCAGACAGCAGTGTGACGTACACAGCAGCAGACAGCAGTGTGAGGTAGACAGCAGTAGAGAGCAATGTGAGGTAGACAGCAGCAGACAGTAATGAGCAGTAAACAGCAGCAGACAGCAGTGTGACATAGACAGAAGCAGATAGTGTGAGGTAGACAGCAGCAGACAGCAGTGTGAGGTAGACAGCAACAGACAGCAGTGCGAGGTACACAGCAGCAGACAGCAGTGTGGGGTAGACAGTAGCAGACAGCAGTGTGCGGTAAACAGCAGCAGACAGCAGTGTGAGGTAGACATCAGCAGACAGCAGTGTGAGGTAGACAGCAGCAGACAACAGTGTGCAGTAAACAGCAGCAGACAGCAGTGTTAGGTAAACAGCAGCAGACAGCAGTGTGAGGTAGACAGCAGCAGACAGCAGTGTGAGGTAGACAGCAGTGTGAGGTAGACAGCAGCAGACAGCAGTGTGAGGTAGACAGCAGCAGACAGCAGTGTGAGGTACACAGCAGTGTGAGGTAGACAGCAGTGTGAGGTAGACAGCAGCAGACAGCAGTGTGAGGTAGACATCAGCAGACAGCAGTGTGAGGTAGACAGCAGCAGACAGCAGTGTGAGGTAGACAGCAGCAGACAACAGTGTGAGGTAGACAGCAGCAGACAGCAGTGTGAGGTAGACAGCAGCAGACAGCAGTGTGAGGTAGACAGCAGCAGACAGAAGTGTGCGGTAAACAGCAGCAGACAGCAGTGTGAGGTAGACAGCAGTGTGCGGTAAACAGCAGCAGACAGCAGTGTGAGGTAGACAGCAGCAGACAGCAGTGTGAGGTAGACAGCAGCAGACAGCAGTGTGAGGTAGATAGCAGCAGACAGCAGTGTGAGGTAGACAGCAGCAGACAGCAGTGTGAGGTAGACAGCAGCAGACAGCAGTGTGAGGTAGACAGCAGCAGACAGCAGTGTGAGGTAGACAGCAGCAGACAGCAGTGTGAGGTAGACAGCAGCGTGAGGTAGACAGAAGCAGACAGCAGTGTGAGGTAGACAGCAGCAGGCAGCAGTGTGAGGTAGACAGCAGCAGACAGCAGCGTGAGGTAGACAGCAGCAGGCAGCAGTGTGAGGTAGACAGCAGCAGACAGCAGTGTGAGGTAGATAGCAGCAGACAGCAGTGTGAGGTAGACAACAGCAGGCAGCAGTGTGAGGTAGATAGCAGCAGACAGCAGTGTGAGGAAGCAGCAGACAGCAGTGTGAGGTAGCAGCAGACAGCAGTGTGCGGTAAACAGCAGCAGACAGCAGTGTGAGGTAGACAGCAGCAGACAGCAGTGTGCGGCAAACAGCAGCAGACAGCAGTGTGAGGTAGACAGCAGCAGACAGCAGTGTGAGGTAGACAGCAGCAGACAGCAGTGTGCGGTAAACAGCAGCAGACAGCAGTGTGAGGTAGACAGCAGCAGACAGCAGTGTGAGGCAGACAGCAGCAGACAGCAGTGTGAGGTAGACAGCAGCAGAAAGCAGTGTGAGGTAGACAGCAGCAGACAGAAGTGTGAGGCAGACAGCAGTGTGAGGTAGACAGCAGCAGACAGCAGTGTGAGGTAGACAGCAGTGTGAGGCAGACAGCAGTGTGAGGCAGACAGCAGTGTGAGGTAGACAGCAGTGTGAGACAGACAGCAGTGTGAGGTAGACAGCAGTGTGAGGTAGACAGCAGTGTGAGGTAGACAGCAGTGTGAGGTAGACAGCAGTGTGAGGTAGACAGCAGTGTGAGGTAGACAGCAGTGTGAGGCAGACAGCAGTGTCAGGCAGACAGCAGCAGACAGCAGTGTGAGGTAGACAGCAGCAGACAGCAGTGTGAGGCAGACAGCAGCAGACAACGGTGCGTTTCCCTGACAATGAACAGGTAAATAGGAGGTTACTGCTGATTTATGTCAAGATCCCATTAGTGTGTGTGTGTGTGTGTACTCACCTAATTGTACTCACCTAATTGTGGTTGCAGGGGTCGAGACTCAGCTCCTGGCCACGCCTCTTCACTGATCGCTACTGGATCCTCTCTCTCTCTGCTTCCTGAGCTTTGTCATACCTCTTCTTAAAACTATGTATGGTTCCTGCCTCCACTACTTCACTTGCTAGGCTATTCCACTTGCTGACAACTCTATGACTGAAGAAATACTTCCTAACGTCCCTGTGACTCGTCTGAGTCTTCACCTTCCAGTTGTGACCCCTTGTCCCTATGTCCCCTCTCTGGAACACCCTATCTCGTCCACCTTATCTATTCCCCGCAGTATCTTGATGTCTTTAAATCATGTCTCCCCTGACCTTCTGTCCTCCAGTGTCGTCAGTCCCCATTTCCCTTAACCTTTCCTCGTACGACATTCCCTTGGGGGCTCTGGTAACCTAGCCTTGTTCAAACCTTTGTACTTTCTCTAACTTCTTGACGTGCTTGACCAGTGTGGGGTTCCAGACTGGTGCTGCATACTCCAGTATGGGCCTAACATACACAGTGAAACAGTGTCTTAAAACGATTCCTTATTAAGGTATCGGAACGCTATTCTCGGGTTTTGCCAGGCGCCCGTATGCGCAGCGGTTATTTGGTTGATGTGTGCCTCCGGTGATGTGCTCGGTGTTATGGTCACCCCAAGGTCTTTCTCCCTGAGTGAGGTCTGTAGTCTTTGTCCCACCTAGCCTTACTCTGTCTGCGGTCTTCTTTGCCCCTCCCCAATCTTCATGACTTTGCTATTTGGGCTGGATTGAATTCGAGAAGCCAGTTACTGGACCACATGTCCAGCCTCTCCAGGTCTCTTTGCAGTCCTGCCTCATCCTCGTCCGATTTAATTCTTCTCATCAACTTCACGTCATCTGCGAAAAAAGGGGCACTTCAGAGTCTATTCCTTCCATCATGTCGTTCCCCATATATCAAAAATAGCACTGGTCCTAGAACCTGACCCCTGTGGGACCCCGCTTGTAACAGGCGCCCACTGTGATACCTCTTCCGTACCATGACTCGTTGCTGCCTCCCTGTCAGGTATTCCCTTATCCATTGCAGTGCCCTTCCTTACGTGTGCCTGATCCTCCAGCTTCTGCACTAAACTCTTGTGGGGAACTGTTTTCAAAGGCCTTCCTGCAGTCTAGGAAAACGCAATCTAAACCCAACCCTCTCTCTCGTGTCTTACTTCTGTTACCCTTTTCATAAAACTTCCAGGAGGTTTGTGATACAAATTTGCCTTCCCCTGAACCCATGCTGGTTTTTTATTTATAATCTTGTTCCTTTCCAGGGGTTCGACCACTCTCCTCCTGATAATTTTCTCCATGACTTTGCACACAATACATTTCAGAGACACAGGTCTGTAGTTTAGTGCCTCGTTTCTCGTTTCCTTTCTTAAATTGGGGACTACCATTAGCTGTCTTCCATTTCTCAGGTAGTTGCCCAGTTTCAAGGGATGTTTGAAGATTGTGGTTAGAGGCACACACAGCATCTCTGCTCCTTCTCTAAGGACCCATGGGGAGATGTTGTCCGGTTCCCATCGCCTTTGAGGTGTCAAGGTCACTTAAGAGCATTCTTCACTCCTCCTCAGTTGTTCGTATGTCATCAACACTTATTGGTATATTCCCTCTTGATGTTCCCTTCTGTTCTGTCTTCCTACAGCCCTTCCTGTCTCTACTGTAAAAACTTCCTTAAATCTCCTGTTCAGCTCCTCACATACCTCCTGATCATTTCTTGTGAGTTCTCCACCTTCTGTCCTTAATCTGATCACCTGGTCTTTGACTGTTGTCTTCCTCCTGATGTGGCTATACAACAGTTTCGGGTCTGTCTTGATTCTCGATGCTATGTCATTTTCATACTGTCCGCTGGGCCTCCCTCCTTATCTGTGCGTACTCATTCCTGGCTCTGCGACTGATCTCCTATTTTCGTGTGTTCTCTGCCTTCTGTACTTTTTCCATTCTCTATTGCACTTTGTTTTTGCCTCCTTACACCGTCGGGTGAACCAGGGGCTTGTTCTGGTCTTCCCGTTGTTACTGTTGCCCTTGGAAATGAACCTTTCCACTGCCTCCTTGCATTTTGTTGCTACATATTCCATCATTTCATTTACTGGCTTTCCTGCCAGTTCTCTGTCCCACTGGACCTCCCGCAGGAAGTTCTTCAACCCTATGTAGTCCCCTCTTTTATAGTCAGGCTTTTCCGATTCTACTCCTGTTATTCTCTCCACTTGCAGCTCTACTATGTATTCAAAGCACAGAACCACGTGGTCGCTAGCTCCTAGGGGACTCTCATACTTGATGTCCTCATGTCTGAGCTGCCCAGGGTGAACACAAGGTCCAATCTTGCTGGTTCATCCTCCCCTCTCACTCTGGTAGTGTCCTTAACATGTTGGTGCATGAGGTTTTCCAGCACCACGTCCAACATCCTGGCTCTCCATGTTTCGGGACCCCCATGTGGCTCCAGGTTTTCCCAGTCAATCTCCCTGTGGTTGAAATCCCCCATAACCAGCAACTTTGCTCTGCTGGAGTGAGCTCTCTTGCCACCTCAGCAAGTGTGTCCACCATTGCTCTGTTGCTCTCTTCATATTCCTCTCTTGGCCTCCTGCAGTTCTGTGGTGGATTATACATCACTGCAATGACCACTTTGTGTTCCCAGACTGAAGTGTACCTGCTATGTAGTCTCTTTCTCCCGTCTCATCTATTCCTTCCATTTTCTCGAATTTCCATCTGTTTTTTACGAGCAGAGCAACCCCACCTCCCCCCTGCCCCCTTCTATCTTTCCTCATGATCTGGTATCCTGGTGGGAAGATTGCATCTGTTATTGTCTCCATGAGTTTTGTTTCTGTAACTGCTATGATGTCTGGGGACTTCTCATTGATTCTTTCTTGCCATTCCTCATGTTTATTTTCGTTAATCATCTGCATTTGTGTACCAAACCTTCAACTTCTGTTCTAATACTGTAACTGTGGTGCGGGGGGTGGAAACAGAGGGATCGGTGTGTGATGGTTGGTTTGGAAATGTTCAGTTGCCTTGGGGGTGTCGTGGCTGGAGTCCTTCTGCAGGTGTTTCTGGGGGTGCGCTTGTCCTTCAATTTGATCCTGGGTCATTCTGCTCTCCTTTTCATTTCCTCCCATTTCTCCTTTCGTTTTTGAACTCTCTCTTTCATTGTCTTCCTTTCGTCCTGTGTTCTGTCTCGGTCGAGGTACACACTCCGGAACTCCTGCTTCCCTCTCAGCCGTGCTTTCTCCTGCAGGATCATGGTTCGGGTTGATTCTGCCTTGAAAATTACTTTGAGAGGCCGATTCCTTTTCTTTGTGAACCACCCAATTCTCCGAAAAATTTGCCACCTGGGTCATGCCCCTCTCGCCTATCACCTTCATGATGTCTTCAATCGCTTTTTTCTCCTCCTGCTTTCTTTCATCATAAGTTTCCCCTTTAGCTTCGACTCAGCCCATAGACAAAACACGGATCTCTCCCTTTCCACCTCCCACTGTGACTCCCCATTGCATCCTCTGATGCGTTTTTAGTTCCTTCCCGTGAAGTGTTCCTTCCTTCAGTGTGTGTGTGTGTGTGTGTGGTGTGTGTGTGTGTGTGTGTGTTGTGTGTGTGTGTGTTGTGTGTGTGTGTGTGTGTGTGTGTGTGTGTGTGTGTGTGTGTGTACTACTAGCCAGGTGCTAATATAAACTCATGTTGATATTAATAATAATAATAATAATAATATTATTATTATTATTATTATTATTTTTAGTAGTAGTAATAGTATAGTGTTCTCATAACATTAAACAGGAAATCAGTCAAAACGGTGACAACAGCAAACAGGTAAAAAACGAGAGTACCAACAGGGGTCAGGTTTCGGTACCAACCAGAGCACAACAATACCGGATTAATACCTGTATAACAAGAGAATAATACCAGCCCTTTTTTCCTACCTCCCAACACCTGTTTTTCACCCCCCTCCAGAAGAGCAACAGTACAACAGAACCGTTGCTAGGAGAGAGACCGTTTAGATAAGAGTGTGTGGGGAGAGACCAGCAAGTACAAACTTCAGATATAAGTCAGTCAGTGCCACATTGTAACTTGTCCAGGATGCCAGATCAAGACGCTGACTTCGTTATAAGGAAGATGAATTGTCAGATGTGGTGTGGGAAGATTTGTTGAGTGTGGGGTGTGGGGAGTGTTGTGTGGGGGTGGGAAGGGAATGTTGTGTGTGGTGTGTGGGTAGGGTGTGTTGTGTGTGGGAAGGGTGTGTTTTGTGTGGGGTGTGGGAAGGGAGTGTTGTGTGTGGGAAGGGTGTGTTGTGTGTGGGGTGTGGGAAGGGAGTGTTGTGTGTGGGAAGGGTTGTTGCGTGTGGGTGCGAGAAGGGTGCGTTGTGTGTGGTGTGTGGGAAGGTGTGTTGTGTGTGGTGTGTGGGAAGGGTGTGGTGTGTGTGGGGTGTGGGAAGGGTGTGGTGTGTGTTCGGTTGTGGGAAGGGTGTGTGTGTGTGTGGGGTGTGGGAAGGGTGGGGTTGTGTGTGGTGTGTGGGAAGGGTGTGTTGTGGGTGGGAAGGGTGTGTTGTGTGTGGTGTGTGGGAAGGGTGTGTTGTGTGTTCGGTGTGGGAAGGGTGTGTGGGGTGTGGTGTGTGGGAAGTGTGTGTTGT
>NC_069402.1:57555948-57585948 GCF_026875155.1 Cherax quadricarinatus
ACCCACACTCACACCACCCACACCACCCACACTCACACCACCCACACTACCCACACTCTCACCACCCACACTCACACCACCCACACCACCCACACTCACACCACCCACACTCACACCACCCACACTCACACCACCCACACCACCCACACTCACACCACCCACACCACCCACACTCACACCACCCACATCACCCACACTCACACCACCCACACCACCCACACCACCCACACTCACACCACCCACCACCACCCACACTCACACCACCCACACCACCCACACTCACACCACCCACACCACCCACACTCACACCACCCACACCACCCACACTCACACCACCCACACTCACACCACCCACACCACCCACACTCACACCACCCACACTCACACCACCCACACCACCCACACTCACACCACCCCACACCACCCACACTCACACCACCCACACCACCCACACCCACACCACCCACACCACCCACACTCACACCACCCACACCACCCACACTCACACCACCCACACCACCCACACTCACACCACCCACACCACCCACACTCACACCACCCACACCACCCACACTCACACCACCCACACTCACACTACCCACACACACAACCCACACTACCCACATTCACACCACCCACACACACCACCCACACACACACACCACCCACCCACACACACCACCCACACACACACACCACCACACCCACACCACCCACACCACCCACACCACCCACACACCCACACACACCCACCCACACCCACACCACCCACACCCATACCACCCACACCCACACCACCCACACTCACACCACCCACACCCACACCACCCACACTCACACCACTCACACCCACACCACCCACACCACCCACACCCACACCACCCACACCACACACCACCCACACTCACACCACCCACACACACACCACCCACACTCACACCACCCACACTCACACCACCCACACCACCCACACCCCCCACATCCACACCACCACACCACTCGCATCACCCACACCCACCCACCCACACTACCCACACCACCCACACCACCCACACCACTCCGCTCACCCCCCCCCACCCCCATTTTATTCCTTATCCTCATATCAGACATAAACAGAGATATACACCACAGCACCGTATCAACCTTTGCGGTGATACTAGGATCTGCATGAGGCTGTCATCTGCTGAGGACGCGGTTAACCTCCAAGAAGATATAAACAAAGTTTTCAGTGGGCAACGGTAAAACAATATGATGTTCAATGAGGACAAATTCCAACTACTCCGTTATGGAAAACTGGAGGAGATAATAACTAGAACAGAGTATACTACTGACTCCGGCCACACAATAGAGCGGAAAAATAATGTAAGGGACCTGGGAGTAGTAATGTCTGAGGATCTCACTTTCAAGGATCACAACAGTGCCACGATCGCACGTGCAAGAAAATGATAGGATGGATAATGAGAACTTTCAAACGAGAGATGCCAAGCCCATGATGATCCTTTTCAAATCACTTGTTCTCTCTAGGCTGGAATACTGCTGTACATTAACATTCCATACAAAGCAGGTGAAATAGCAGATCTAGAGAGTGTACAGAGATCCTTTACTGCACGTATAAGTTCTGTCAAGCACCTTAACTACTGGGAACGCTTGGAAGCACTTGACTTGTACTCGTTGGAACGCAGGAGGGAGAGTATATCTAATCTACACTTGGAAAATCTTGGAAGGAATGGTCCCAAATCTGCACACAGAAATCACTCCTACGAACAGTAAAAGACTGGGCAGGGCGATGCAAAATGCCGCCAATAAAAAGTAGGGGCGCCATTGGTACACTAAGAGAAAAACACCATAAGTGTCCGGGGCCCAAAACTGTTCAACAGCCTCCCATCAAGCATTAGGGGAATTGCCAATAAGCCCCTGGCTGCCTTCAAGAGAGAGCTGGACAGATACCTAAAGTCAGTGCAGGATCAGCCGGGCTGTGGCTCGTACGTCGGACTGCGTGCGGCCAGCAGTAACAGCCTAGTTGATCAGGCCCTGATCCATCGGGAGGCCTGGTCTTGGACCGGGCCGCGGGGGCGTTGATCCCCGGAATAACCTCCAGGTAACCCCAAGAATTTCATGACTAGCCCATATTTCGTGAGAACTGTTACCAGCAAAGTGATAATACCACTGTTACCAGCAAGGTGATGACACCACTGTTAGCAGCAAAGTGATGACACCACTGTTACCAGCAAGGAGATGACACCACTGTTACCAGCAAAGTGATGACACCACTGTTACCAGCAAGGAGATGGCACCACTGTTACACGCAAAGTGATAACACCACTGTTACCAGCAAGGTGATGACACCACTGTTAGCAGCAAAGTGATGACACCACTGTTACCAGCAAGGAGATGACACCACTGTTACCAGCAAAGTGATAACACCACTGTTACCAGCAAGGTGATGACACAACTGTTAGCAGCAAAGTGATGACACCATTGTTACCAGCAAGGAGATGGCACCACTGTTACCAGCAAAGTGATAACACCACTGTTACCAGCAAGGTGATGACACCACTGTTAGCAGCAAAGTGATGACACCACTGTTACCAGCAAGGAGATGACACCAATGTTACCAGCAAAGTGATAACACCACTGTTACTGGAGGAGATAATAACTAGAACAGAGTATACTACTGACTCCGGTCATACAATAGAGCGGAAAAATAATGTAAGGGACCTGGGAGTAGTAATGTCTGAGGATCTCACTTTCAAGGATCACAACAGTGCCACGATCGCAAGTGCAAAGAAAATGATAGGATGGATAATGAGAACGTTCAAAACGAGAGATGCCAAGCCAATGATGATCCTTTTCAAATCACTTGTTCTCTCTAGGCTGGAATACTGCTGTACATTAACATCTCCATACAAAGCAGGTGAAATCGCAGATCTAGAGAGTGTACAGAGATCCTTTACTGCACGTATAAGTTCTGTCAAGCACCTTAACTACTGGGAACGCTTGGAAGCACTTGACTTGTACTCGTTGGAAAGCAGGAGGGAGAGATATATCATAATCTACACTTGGAAAATCTTGGAAGGAATGGTCCCAAATCTGCACACAGAAATCACTCCCTAAGAAAGTAAAAGACTGGGCAGGCGATGCAAAATGCCCCGAATAAAAAGTAGGGGCGCCATTGGTACGCTAAGGGAAAACACCATAGGTGTCCGGGGCCCAAGACTGTTCAACAGCCTCCCATCAAGCATTAGGGGAATTGCCAATAAACCCCTGGCTGCCTTCAAGAGAGAGCTGGACAGATACCTAAAGTTAGTGCCGGATCAGCCGGGCTGTGGCTCGTACGTTGGACTGCGTGCGGCCAGCAGTAACAGCCTAGATGATCAGGCCCTGATCCATCGGTAGGCCTGGTCATGGACCGGGCCGCGGGGGCGTTGATCCCCGGAATAACCTCCAGGTAACCTCCAGGTAACCACTGTTACCAGCAAAGTGATAACACCACTGTTACCAGCAAGGTGATGACACCACTGTTACCAGCAAGGTGATAACACCACTATTACCAACAAGGTGATAACACCACTGTTACCAGCATGGTGATAACACCACTGTTAACATCAACGTGATAACACCACTGTTACCAGCAAGGTGATGACACCACTGTTACCGGCAAGGTGATAACACCACTGTTACCAGCAAGGTGATGAGACCACTGTTACCAGCAAGATGATAACACCACTGTTACCAGCAAGGTGATAACACCACTGTTATTAACAAGGTGATAACACCACTGTTACTAGCAAGGTGATAACACCACTGTTATTAACAAGGTGATAACACCACTGTTACTAGCAAGGTGATAACACCACTGTTATTAACAAGGTGATAACACCACTGTTACTAGCAAGGTGATAACACCACTGTTATTAACAAGGTGATAACACCACTGTTATTAACAAGGTGATAACACCACTCTTACTAGCAAGGTGATAACACCATTCGCTTGCATGGGACACCAGTTCAACGTTCCGCTTAATTAGTCATGGGGAGTTTAGTTGTGGTGGTTATCCCCCCCCCCCCTCCCCGTCACCCAGGGGAGGAACATTACCATCCCCCTTTACCCTCTTACCCCCCTCCTCCCCCTTCCAGGCACTGTGGCTCTCTCTCTTTCTCTCTCTCACTCACTGTGTGTGTCTCACAGTCTTGCACAGACTTTGCATAAGGATCGCCACCAGCTGGGAGTGACCAGCCTTCCCCGGGGTGAACCTCCCGTGTCCCCGGGACGGTCTTACCACCTGTGTCCCGGGACGGTCTTACCACCTGTGTCCCGGGACGGTCCTACTACCCGTGTCCCCCATTTCCCATTTGCTTTCGGCTTCTCCCAAGCTGATGCATGATCGCAGCGAAACAGAAAGAGGGAGAGAGAAACCTCTCTCTCTCTCTCTCTCTCTCTCTCTCTCTCTCTCTCTCTCTCTCTCTCTCTCTCTCTCTCTCTCTCTCTCTCTCTCTCTCTCTCTCTCTCTCTCTCTCTCTGTTAAGTATACAAAACTTCTGTCCGATTATTATTATTATTATTATTATTATTATTATTATTATTATTATTATTACCATTTTCTTGTGTGTGGTGGGACTACTCTCGAATTTTCTCTGTATGGAGGTGGTCTCAAGTTTGTTATAACGGGAGTCCCTGAAGTGTTTGTGTTCTCCGCCTTGCAGGAGAGCAGACACAGCATCTTTAGCACAGCAGACACAGCATCTTCAGCACAGCAGACACAGCATCTTCAGCACAGCAGACACAGCATCTTCAGCACAGCAGACACAGCATCTTCAGCACAGCAGACACAGCATCTTCAGCACAGCAGACACAGCATCTTCAGCACAGCAGACACAGCATCTTCAGCACAGCAGACACAGCATCTTCAGCACAGCAGACACAGCATCTTCAGCACAGCAGACACAGCATCTTCACAGCAGACACAGCATCTTCACCACAGCAGACACAGCATCTTCAGCACAGCAGACACAGCATCTTCACCACAGCAGACACAGCCAGCCTCCAAGCTGACATCAGGCAAGTGTTCCTCTGGATCACTACCTGGAGTCTGCCTGGAGGGTATTCCGGGGATTAACGCCCCCGCGGCCCGGTCCACGACCAGGCCTCCTGGTGGAACAGGGCTGTTACTGCTGGCCACACGTAATCCAACGTACGAACCGCAGCCCGGCTGATCCGGTACCGACTCTAAGTATCTGTTAAGCTCCCTCTTGAAGGCAGCCAGGGGCTTATTGGTAAATCCCCTTATGCATGATGAGAGGCTGTTGAACAGTCTTGGGCCCCGAACACTTACTGATTTTTCTCTCAGTGTACCAATAGCGCCCCTATTTTTCATTGGGGGCATTTTGCACCGCCTACCCAGTCTTTTACTTTCGCATGAGAGTGTCATCCATTGAGGACACTGTTAACCTCCAAGAAGATATAAACCAAGTTTTCCAATGTGCAACAGAGAACAATATGATGTTCAATGAAGACAAATTCCAACTACTCCGTTATGGAAAACTGGAGGAAATAGTAACTAGAACTGAGTATACCACAAACTCCAATCACACAATAGAGAGGAAAAGTAATGTGAGAGACCTGGGAGTGGTAATGTCCGAAAACCTCACCTTCAAGGACCACAACAATGCCACTATCACATCTGCCAGGAAACTGATAGGATGGATAATGAGAACATTCAAGACAAGAGATGCTAAGCCAATGATGATCCTTTTTAAATCACTTGTTCTCTCTAGGCTGGAATACTGCTGTACATTAGCATCCCCATTCAAGGCACGTGAAATTGCAGAACTAGAGAATGTACAGAGAACCTTTACTGCACGTATAAGTTCCATCAAACACCTTAACTACTGGGAGCGCTTGAAAGCACTTGACTTGTACTTACTGGAGCGCAGGCGAGAGAGATATATCATAATCTACACCTGGAAGATTCTGGAGGGACTGGTCCCTAATATGCACACAGAAATCACTCCATACGAAATCAAAAGACTTGGCAGGCGATGCAACATACCCCCAGTGAAAAGTAGGGGCGTCACTGGTACACTAAGAGAAAACACAATAAGTGTCCGGGGCCCAAGACTGTTCAACAGCCTCCCACCAGCAATAAGAGGCATTACGGGAAGATCCCTGGTTGTCTTCAAGAGGGAGCTGGACAGATACCTAAAGACGGTGCCGGATCAGCCGGACTATGGTTTGTACGTTGGATTGCGTGCGGCCAGCAGTAACAGCCTCGTTGATCAGGCCCTGATCCACCGGGAGGCCTAGTCGTGGACCGGGCCGCGGGGGAGTTAATCCCCGGAATGACCTCCAGGTAGGGAGTGATTTCTGTGTGCAGATTCGGGACCATTCCTTCTAGAATTTTCCAAGTGTAAATTATAATATATCTCTCTCGCCTGCATTCCAGCGAATACAAGTCAAGTGCTTCCAAACTTTCCCAGTAGTTAAGGTGTTTGATAGAACTTATACGTGCAGTAAAGGTTCTCTGTACATTCTCTAGATCTGCAATTTCACCTGCCTTGAATGGTGATGTTAATGTATAGCAGTATTCTAGTCTAGGGAGAACAAGTGATTTGAACAGGATCATCATTGGCTTGGCATCTCTTGTTCTGAACGTTCTCATTATCCATCTTATCATTTTCTTTGCACTTGTGATCGTGGCACTGTTGTGATCCTTGAAAGTGAGATCCTCAGACATTACCACACCCAGGTCCCTCACATTACTTTTCCTCTCTATTGTATGATCAGAGTCTGTAGTATACTTTGTTCTAGTTATTATTTCCTCCAGTTTTCCATAACGGAGTAGTTGAAGCTTGTCTTCATTGAACATCATATTGTTCTCCGTTGCCCACTTGGAAAACTTGGTTTATATCTTCTTGGAGGTTAACTGCGTCCTCAGTAGATGACAGTCTCATGCAGATCCTAGTATCGTCTGCTAAGGCTGACATCTCTGTCTATGTCTGATATGAGGATGAGGAACAGGATTGGGGCGAGTACTGTGCCTTGTGGAACAGAGCTCATCACTATTGCAGCTTCCGATTTAACTCTGTTGACCACACTGACAACACTGTGACGTGCACTGCTGGCAAATTCCAGTTACCTCGTTATGGGAGAAAATAAAGAAATAAGAATGAACTCCAAGTAGCGAGTATTATTGTTGTAGGCCTGTCTACCTCAGTGTTATCGTAGATCCACCTCACTAGTGTTGTTGTAGGCCTGTCTACCTCAGTGTTATCGTAGATCCACCTCACTAGTGTTGTTGTAGGCCTGTCTACCTCAGTGTTATCGTAGATCCACCTCACTAGTGTTGTTGTAGGCCTGTCTACCTCAGTGTTATCGTAGATCCACCTCACTAGTGTTGTTGTAGGCCTGTCTACCTCAGTGTTATCGTAGATCCACCTCACTAGTGTTGTTGTAGGCCTGTCTACCTCAGTGTTATCGTTAGATCCACCTCACTAGTGTTGTTGTAGGCCTGTCTACCTCAGTGTTATCGTAGATCCACCTCACTAGTGTTGTTGTAGGCCTGTCTACCTCAGTGTTATCGTAGATCCACCTCACTAGTGTTGTTGTAGGCCTGTCTACCTCAGTGTTATCGTAGATCCACCTCACTAGTGTTGTTGTAGGCCTGTCTACCTCAGTGTTATCGTAGATCCACCTCACTAGTGTTGTTGTAGGTCTGTCTACCTCAGTGTTATCGTAGATCCACCTCACTAGTGTTGTTGTAGGTCTGTCTACCTCAGTGTTATCGTAGATCCACCTCACTAGTGTTGTTGTAGGCCTTTTTACTTCAGTGTTATCGTAGATCTATCTCAGTGTTATTGTACAATCTACCTTAAATTGATCACTACATTTCCTCATATTGCGTCCGGCGAGACATAACAGGTAATGTCAATAATCCAGCGCAACAAGTTAACATGTCCACACATTACTCCTTCTGTTGCATAATCACGATTATTGGAAACAGTCGACAGACGAGGGCAGTTGTTGCACCATCTGGTTGATCAGGCTCTGATCACTGACCTGCTGCCACCACTACCACCTCCTTACAAGAACCGTCTGCTTACCGTAATAGATTGGTGGCTGAGTGATATCCGGTTGCTGTGGATGGCCTGATCAACCAGGTTGTTACTGCTGGTCGCACGTAGTCCAACGTACGAACCACAGCCCGGCAGATCGGGTAGTGAGTTTAGGTATGTGTCCAGCTCTCTTGACGGCAGGACAGGTAGGATAACAGATTTCAGCCTGTAAACTCAAGGATTACAAAACGCACAGGTCAGTACCTGTAGCCCTGAAATACCTGTAGTAGGTACCTGGGTTGTGTCATCATCTTATTTTCAATTTAAGGATGCCCACTTTGTCATCATATTTGTGTACACCTCTCTGGTGGGTGTAGTGTACACCTTGTGGGTGTAGTGTACATCTTGTGGGTGTAGTGTACACCTTGTGGGTGTAGTGTACACCTTGTGGGTGTAGTGTACACCTTGTGGGTGTAGTGTACACCTTGTGGGTGTAGTGTACACCTTGTGGGTGTAGTGTACACCTTGTGGGTGTAGTGTACACCTTGTGGGTGTAGTATACACCTTGTGGGTGTAGTGTACACCTTGTGGGTGTAGTGTACATCTTGTGGGTGTAGTGTACATCTTGTGGGTGTAGTGTACACCTTGTGGGTGTAGTGTACACCTTGTGGGTGTAGTGTACACCTTGTGGGTGTAGTGTACACCTTGTGGGTGTAGTGTACATCTTGTGAGTGTAGTGTACACCTTGTGGGTGTAGTGTACAACTTGTGGGTGTAGTGTACACCTTGTGGGTGTAGTGTACATCTCTTGGGTGTACTGTACACCTTGTGGGTGTAGTGTGCACCTTGTGGGTGTAGTGTACACCTTGTGGGTGTAGTGTACATCTCGTGGGTGTAGTGTACACCTTGTGGGTGTAGTGTACACCTTGTGGGTGTAGTGTACATCTCTTGGGTGTACTGTACACCTTGTGGGTGTAGTGTGCACCTTGTGGGTGTACTGTACACCTTGTAGGTGTAGTGTACACCTTGTGGGTGTAGTGTACATCTCTTGGGTGTACTGTACACCTTGTGGGTGTAGTGTGCACCTTGTGGGTGTACTGTACACCTTGTGGGTGTACTGTACACCTTGTGGGTGTAGTGTACATCTCTTGAGTGTAGTGTACACCTTGTGGGTGTAGTGTACATCTCTTGGGTGTAGTGTACACCTTGTGGGTGTAGTGTACACCTTGTGGGTGTAGTATACACCTTGTGGGTGTAGTGTACAACTTGTGGGTGTAGTGTACACCTTGTGGGTGTAGTGTACATCTCTTGGGTGTACTGTACACCTTGTGGGTGTAGTGTACATCTCTTGAGTGTAGTGTACACCTTGTGGGTGTAGTGTACATCTCTTGAGTGTAGTGTACACCTTGTGGGTGTAGTGTACATCTCTTGGGTGTAGGTGTACACCTTGTGGGTGTAGTGTACATCTCTTGAGTGTAGTGTACACCTTGTGGGTGTAGTGTACATCTCTTGGGTGTAGTGTACACCTTGTGGGTGTAGTGTACATCTCTTGAGTGTAGTGTACACCTTGTGGGTGTAGTGTACATCTCTTGGGTGTAGTGTACACCTTGTGGGTGTAGTGTACACCTTGTGGGTGTAGTGTACACCCACTATGAGACAATAATTAAAGCACGGTACAACACATGACTCGGGTCAATACACTGGCTTTGTCAACATTATATGTGTGTGTGTGAGTCCACTGTCAGTATTACTATTAATAATGATACATGTCCAGACGTGTTGTTACGTGTCTCTACCTGCTCAGACGTGTACTGTGTCGCTACCTGTCTCTTTAGGAAATAGGTCGAGTCTTACCTACCTGTAGTCTACTTGTAGACAGTTCCGGGGAACACTGGCCCCTTCTCCTTACCCCCTGCGGCCCGGTCAACTAGGTTGTTAGGTCTAGCTTTATAGCTTGGCTGATTTTGAGTTCACTTGTGGACCTCACTCCTCCCCCCCCCTCCTTTCATTCCCTCCTCCTACTCCACTCCCTCCCTCCCTCCCTCCCTCTCCCTCATCTCTCCTTACACTCGCTAATTAACGCAAATCTGAATAACTTTGCCGTCCGCAAGATCCCATTTTCTAATTATTTTCGCGGCAGCCGGAGCGATTTAAAAGTTGATTACATATCCGGCGAGGCCGGCACCGCCGCCTGCATCAGGCCACATCAAAGCCGGACATTTAACTGTCTGTATTTTGTGGTCGGTGGAGAGATACTTCCCACCGGCTCCTCCTCCAGCCTCGACCCACGGGGGAAGGAGGGGAGCGTTTGGAAGACAGGAGGGGAAGGGGGTGCTTATGCTCGGGGAGGTGGGGAAGAGGGGACGTGGGTTGAGGTATTTGTATTTGGGGTTGAGGAAAAATGTGTTATTGTCCCGAACACTTCCAGTAAAGTGTGTTGAGAGGAACACTGATCAACCAGGCTGTGTATGCTGTGCATGTGTGTGTGTGTGTGTGTGTGTGTTGTGTGTGTGTGTGTGTGTGTGTGTGTGTGTGTGTGTGTGTACTCAATTGTACTCACCTAATTGTGGTTGTAGGGGTCGAGACTCAGCTCCTGGCCCCGCCTCCTCACTGATCGCTACTAGGTCCTCTCTTTCTCTCTCTCTCTCTCTCTCTCTCTCTCTTTTCTCTCTCTCTCTCTCTCTCTCTCTCTCTCTCTCTCTCTCTCTCTCTCTCTCTCTCTCTCTCTCTCTCTCTCTCTCTCTCTGCTTCCTGAGCTTTCTCATACCTCGTTTTAAAACTATGTATGGTTCCTGCCTCCACTACTTCACTTGCTAGGCTATTCCACTTCCTAACTACTCTATGACTGAAGAAATACTTCCTAACATCCCTGCGACTCAGACGAGTCTTCAGCTTCCAATTGTGACCCCTTGTTTCTGTGTCCCCTCTCTGGAACATCCTGTCTCTGTCCTGTGTGTGTGTGTGTGTGTGTGTGTGTGTGTTTGTGTGTTTGTGTGTGTGTGTGTTTGTGTGTGTTTGAGTGTGTGTGTGTTTATGTGTGTGTGTGTGTTTGTTTGTGTGTGTGTGTGTGTGTACTCACCTAGTTGTACTCACCTAGTTGAGGTTGCGGGGGTCGAGTCCGAGCTCCTGGCCCCTCCTCTTCACTGATCGCTACTAGGTCACTCTCCCTGAGCCGTGAGCTTTATCATACCTCTGCTTAAAGCTATGTATGGATCCTGCCTCCACTACATCGCTTCCCAAACTATTCCACTTACTGACTACTCTGTGGCTGAAGAAATACTTCCTAACATCCCTGTGATTCATCTGTGTCTTCAGCTTCCAACTGTGTCCCCTTGTTACTGTGTCCAATCTCTGGAACATCCTGTCTTTGTCCACCTTGTCAATTCCTCTCAGTATTTTGTATGTCGCTATCATGTCCCCCCTATCTCTCCTGTCCTCCAGTGTCGTCAGGTTGATTTCCCTTAACCTCTCCTCGTAGGACATACCTCTTAGCTCTGGGACTAGTCTTGTTGCAAACCTTTGCACTTTCTCTAGTTTCTTCACGTGCTTGGCTAGGTGTGGGTTCCAAACTGGTGCCGCATACTCCAATATGGGCCTAACGTACACGGTGTACAGGGTCCTGAATGATTCCTTATTAAGATGTCGGAATGCTGTTCTGAGGTTTGCTAGGCGCCCATATGCTGCAGCAGTTATTTGGTTGATGTGCGCTTCAGGAGATGTGCCTGGTGTTATACTCACCCCAAGATCTTTTTTCCTTGAGTGAGGTTTGTAGTCTCTGACCCCCTAGACTGTACTCCGTCTGCGGCCTTCTTTGCCCTTCCCCAATCTTCATGACTTTGCACTTGGTGGGATTGAACTCCAGGAGCCAATTGCTGGACCAGGCCTGCAGCCTGTCCAGATCCCTTTGTAGTTCTGCCTGGTCTTCGATCGAGTGAATTCTTCTCATCAACTTCACGTCATCTGCAAACAGGGACACCTCAGAGTCTATTCCTTCAGTCATGTCGTTCACAAATACCAGAAACAGCACTGGTCCTAGGATTGACCCCTGCGGGACCCCGCTAGTCACAGGTGCCCACTCTGACACCTCGCCACGTACCATGACTCGCTGCTGTCTTCCTGACAAGTATTCCCTGATCCATTGTAGTGCCTTCCCTGTTATCCCTGCTTGGTCCTCCAGTTTTTGCACCAATCTCTTGTGTGGAACTGTGTCAAACGCCTGATAATCTTCTCCATGATTTTGCATACTATACATGTCAGTGACACTGGTCTGTAGTTTAATGCTTCATGTCTGTCTCCTTTTTTAAAGATTGGGACTACATTTGCTGTCTTCCATGCCTCAGGCAATCTCCCTGTTTCGATAGATGTATTGAATATTGTTGTTAGGGGTACACATAGCGCCTCTGCTCCCTCTCTCAATACCCATGGGGAGATGTTATCTGGCCCCATTGCCTTTGAGGTATCTAGCTCACTCAGAAGCCTCTTCACTTCTTCCTCGGTTGTGTGCACTGTGTCCAGCACTTGGTGGTGTGCCCACCTCTCCGTCTTTCTGGAGTCCCTTCTGTCTCCTCTGTGAACACTTCTTTGAATCTCTTGTTGAGTTCTTCACATACTTCACGGTCATTTCTTGTTGCCTCTCCTCCTTCCTTCCTTAGCCTGATTACCTGGTCCTTGACTGTTGTTTTCCTCCTGATGTGGCTGTACAACAGTTTCGGGTCAGATTTGGCTTTTGCTGCTATGTCATTTTCATATTGTCTTTGGGCCTCCCTTCTTATCTGTGCATATTCGTTTCTGGCTCTACGACTGCTCTCCTTATTCTCCTGGGTCCTTTGCCTTCTATATTTCTTCCATTCCCTAGCACACTTGGCTTTTGCCTCCCTGCACCTTTGGGTAAACCATGGGCTCATCCTGGCTTTTTCATTAATCCTGTTACCCTTGGGTACAAACCTCTCCTCAGCCTCCTTGCATTTTGTTGCTACATATTCCATCATCTCATTAACTGGCTTCCCTGCCAGTTCTCTGTCCCACTGAACCCCGTTCAGGTAGTTCCTCATTCCTGTGTAGTCCCCTTTCTTGTAGTTTGGCTTCATTCGTCCTGGCCTTCCTGCTTCTCCCTCCACTTGTAGCTCTACTGTATATTCGAAGCTTAAAACCACATGGTCACTGGCCCCAAGGGGTCTTTCATATGTGATGTCCTCGATATCTGCACTACTCAAGGTGAATACTAAGTCCAGCCTTGCTGGTTCATCCTCTCCTCTCTCTCTTGTAGTGTCCTTACGTGTTGGCACATGAAGTTTTCCAGTACCACCTCCAACATCTTAGCCCTCCATGTATCTTGGCCCCCATGTGGGTCCAAGTTCTCCCAATCGATCTCCTTGTGGTTAAAGTCACCCATGATCAGGAGCTTTGTCCTGCATGCATGAGCTCTTCTGGCCACTCTAGCCAGTGTGTCAACAATCGCTCTATTGCTCTCGTCGTACTCTTGCCTTGGCCTCCTGCTGTTCTGTGGTGGGTTATACATCACTGCTATTACCACCTTGGGACCTCCAGAGTGAAGTGTTCCCGCTATGTAATCACTTTCTTCTCCGCTGTCTCCTCTCTCCAGCTCATCAAAATTCCAGCGATTTTTGATCAGCAACACCACTCCTCCACCCCCCCTGTTCCCTCTGTCTTTCCTCAGGATTTGGTATCCCGTTGGAAAAATGGCATCTGTTATCATACCTGTAAGCTTGGTTTCTGTGAGAGCTATGATGTCCGGTGATGCTTCTTTGACTCTTTCATGCCACTCCTCCCACTTATTTGTTATTCCATCAGCGTTTGTGTACCATACCTTCAGTTTCCTTTCCAACACTGTGGTTTGGGGGGCCTGTGAGGGTGGGAGACCTGGTGGCATACTGTGGGATTCTATAGCTCGGTGTTGGATGGAGGCTCTGGGTATGGATTGTAGTGTGTGTTGATTGTAGTGTGTGTGTGTGTGTGTGTGTGTGTGTGTGTACTCACCTAATTGTACTCACCTAATTGTGGTTGCAGAGGTCGAGACTCAGCTCCTGGCCCCGCCTCTTCACTGATCGCTACTGGATCCTCTCTCTCTCTCTCTGCTTCCTGAGCTTTGTCATACCTCTTCTTAAAACTATGTATGGTTCCTGCCTCCACTACTTCACTTGCTAGGCTATTCCACTTGCTGACAACTCTATGACTGAAGAAATACTTCCTAACGTCCCTGTGACTCGTCTGAGTCTTCAGCTTCCAGTTGTGACCCCTTGTCCCTGTGTCCCCTCTCTGGAACATCCTATCTCTGTCCACCTTGTCTATTCCCCGCAGTATCTTGTATGTCGTTATCATGTCTCCCCTGACCCTTCTGTCCTCAAGTGTCGTCAGTCCGATTTCCCTTAACCTTTCCTCGTACGACATTCCCTTGAGCTCTGGGACTAGCCTTGTTGCAAACCTTTGTGTTTGTGTGTGTGTCTGTTTGTATGTGTGTGTTTATGTGAGTGTGTGTGTGTGTGTGTGTGTGTGTTTATATGTGTGTGTGTGTGGTTGATGAGAGAGGTTTGTGAAGTGCTTAAAAGTCTATAAATGTAACTACTTAAGAGGTGTAAGTGGATTAAAGTGCCTGTCAGGTTAAATCTACGAAAAAGTGGATGACAAAGTGCACTGAGAGGAAAGTGAACTTAGGAAGGAAGTCGTGATGCTGACAGTGTCAGTCAGACACATCCTGTGTGATGACACATGACAGGGGGGTGAGGAGGGGGGAGGGGGGACACAAAGGTATCCATCTTGTAACTTAGCAACACACTGCGGGTCTTCGTATTTATCATCATTTTTATAAAAATCTCCCCTCTCCTTCCCCTTCCCCTCTTTCCCCCTTCACTTCCCCTTCTTCCCCTTTCCCTCCCCCTCCCCCCCCACAACGCCAGCACCAGGGAAGGTCAGTATCACGTTTCTCCGTCCAAACATTTCCTCTACAACACATTTCCTTCCCAACGCCTTGGTATGCCAGCACGTGTCCTCCCCAGCACGTGTCCTCCCCAGCACGTGTCCTCCCCAGCACGTGTTCTCCCCAGCACGTGTCCTCCCCAGCACGTGTCCTCCCCAGCACGTGTCCTCCCCAGCACGTGTCCTCCCCAGCACGTGTCCTCCCCAGCACGTGTTCTCCCTAGCACGTGTCCTCCCCAGCACGTGTCCTCCCCAGCACGTGTCCTCCCCAGCACGTGTCCTCCCCAGCACGTGTCCTCCCCAGCACGTGTCCTCCCCAGCACGTGTCCTCCCCAGCACGTGTCCTCCCCAGCACGTGTCCTCCCCAGCACGTGTCCTCCCCGGCACGTGTCCTCCCCGGCACGTGTCCTCCCCAGCACGTGTCCTCCCCAGCACGTGTCCTCCCCAGCACGTGTCCTCCCCAGCACGTGTCCTCTCCAGCACGTGTCCTCCCCAGCACGTGTCCTCCCCAGCACGTGTCCTCCCCAGCACGTGTCCTCCCCAGCACGTGTCCTCCCCAGCACGTGTCCTCCCCAGCACGTGTCCTCCCAGCACGTGTCCTCCCCAGCACGTGTCCTCCCCGGCACGTGTCCTCCCCAGCACGTGTCCTCCCCAGCACGTGTCCTCCCCAGCACGTGTTTCCCCCCCAGCACGTGTCCTCCCCAGCACGTGTCCTCCCCAGCACGTGTTCTCCCCAGCACGTGTCCTCCCCAGCACGTGTCCTCCCCAGCACGTGTCCTCCCCAGCACGTGTCCTCCCCAGCACGTGTCCTCCCCAGCACGTGTCCTCCCCAGCACGTGTCCTCCCCAGCACGTGTCCCCGGCACGTGTCCCCGGCACGTGTCCTCCCCAGCACGTGTCCTCCCTAGCACGTGTCCCCAGTACGTGTCCTCCCCAGCACCTGTCTTCCCCAGCACGTGTCCTCCCCAGCACCTGTCTTCCCCAGCACGTGTCCTCCCCGGCACGTGTCCTCCCCGGCACGTGTCCTCCCCAGCACGTGTCCTCCCCAGCACGTGTCCTCCCCAGCACCTATCTTCCCCAGCACGTGTCCTCCCCGGCACGTGTCCTCCCCAGCGCGAGTCCTCCCCAGCACGTGTCCTCCCCAGCACGTGTCCTCCCCAGCACGTGTCCCCGGCACGTGTCCCCGGCACGTGTCCTCCCCAGCACGTGTCCTCCCTAGCACGTGTCCCCAGTACGTGTCCTCCCCAGCACCTGTCTTCCCCAGCACGTGTCCTCCCCAGCACCTGTCTTCCCCAGCACGTGTCCTCCCCGGCACGTGTCCTCCCCGGCACGTGTCCTCCCCAGCACGTGTCCTCCCCAGCACGTGTCCTCCCCAGCACCTATCTTCCCCAGCACGTGTCCTCCCCGGCACGTGTCCTCCCCAGCGCGAGTCCTCCCCAGCATGTGTCCTCAGCTAACTGGCTGACTGATTTACTGACTGACTGATAATCAACGGAGCACCATCTAACTGTCATGGAGGGAGCACCATCTGGCTGGTCGTGGAGGGAGCACCATCTGGCTGGTCGTGGAGGGAGCACCATCTGGCTGGTCGTGGAGGGAGCACCATCTGGTTGATCGTAGAGGAAGCACCATATGGCTGGTCGTGGAGGGAGCACCATCTGGCTGGTCGTGGAGGGAGCTCCATCTGGCTGGTCGTAGAGGGAGCACCATCTGGCTGGTCGTGGAAGAATCACCATCTGACTGGTCGTGGAGGAAGCACCATCTGGCTGATCGTAGAGGAAGCACCATCTGGCTGGTCGTGGAGGGAGCACCATCTGGCTGGTCGTGGAGGGAGCCCCATCTGGCTGGTCGTGGAAGAATCACCATCTGGCTGGTCGTGGAAGAATCACCATCTGGCTGGTCGTGGAGGAACCACCATCTGGCTGGTCGTGGAGGGAGCACCATCTGCTGGTCGTGGAGGGAGCGCCATCTGGCTGGTCGCGGAAGAATCACAATCTGGCTGGTCGTGGAGGAAGCACCATCTGGCTGATCGTAGAGGAAGCACCATCTGGCTGGTCGTGGAGGGAGCACCATCTGGCAGGTCGTGGAGCGAGCACCACCTGGCTGTTCGTGAAGGGAGCACCATCTGGCTGGTTGTGGAAGAAGCACCATCTGGCTGGTCGTGGAAGAAGCACCACCTGGCTGGTCGTAGAGGAAGCACCCCGTTACCTGGAGGTTACCTGGAGGTTATTCCGGGAATCAACGCCCCCACGGCCCGGTCCATGACCAGGCCTCCCGATGGATCAGGGCCTGATCAACTAGGCTGTTACTGTTGGCCGCACGCAGTACAACGTACGAGCCACAGCCCGGCTGATCCGGCACTGACTTTAGGTATCTGTCCAGCTCTCTCTTGAAGGCAGCCAGGGGTTTATTGGCAATTCCCCTAATGCTTGATGGGAGGCTGTTGAACAGTTTTGGGCCCCGGACACTTATGGTGTTTTCCCTTAGTGTGCCAATGGCGCCCCTACTTTTTATTCGGGGCATTTTGCATCGCCTGCCCACAGTCTTTTACTTTCGTAGGGAGTGATTTCTGTGTGCAGATTTGGGACCATTCCTTCCAAGATTTTCCGTTGTGGAAGTCACCCCCACCCCGTTGAGGAGGTCACTCCCTCCCCGTTGTGGTCACTCCCTCCCCGTTGTGGTGGTTACCTGGAGGTTACCTGGGGGTTGTTCCGGGGATCAACGCCCCCGCGGCCCGGTCCATGACCAGGCCTCCCGGTGGATCAGGGCCTAATCAACTAGGCTGTTACTGCTGGCCGCACGCAGTCCAACGTACGAGCCACAGCCCGGCTGATCGGGCACTGACTTTAGGTATCTGTCCAGCTCTCTCTTGAAGGCAGCCAGGGGCTTATTGGCAATTCCCCTAATGCTTGATGGGAGGTTGTTGAACAGTCTTGGACCCCGGACACTTATGTTGTTTTCCCTTCGTGTACCAATGGCGCCCCTACTTTTAATTGGGGGCATTTTGCATCGCCTGCCCAGTCTTTTACTTTCGTAGGGAGTAATTTCTGTGTGCAGATTTGGGACCATTCCTTCCAGGATTTTCCAATTGTAGATTATGATATATCTCTCCCTCCTGCGTTCCAATGAGTACAAGTCAAGTGCTTCCAAGCGTTCCCAGTAGTTAAGGTGCTTGACAGAACTTATACGTGCAGTAAAGGATCTCTGTACACTCTCACACTCTCTAGAACTGCAATTTCACCTGCTTTGAATGGAGATGTTAATGTACAGCAGTATTCCAGCCTAGAGAGAACAAGTGATTTGAAAAGGATCATCATGGGCTTGGCATCTCTCGTTTTGAACGTTCTCATTATCCATCCTATCATTTTCTTTGCAATTGCGATCGTGGCACTGTTGTGATCCTTGAAAGTGAGATCCTCAGACATTACTACTCCCAGGTTCCTTACGTTATTTTTCCGCTCTATTGTATGGCCAGAGTCTGTAGTATACTCTGTTCTAGTTATTATCTCCTCCAGTTTTCCATAACGGAGTAGTTGGAATTTGTCCTCATTGAACATCATATTGTTTACCGTTGCCCACTGGAAAACTTTGTTCATATCTTCATGGAGGTTAACCGCGTCCTCAGCAGATGACAGCCTCATGCAGATCCTAGTATCATCACCAAAGGATGATACGGTGCTGTGGTGTATATCTCTGTCTATGTCTGATATGAGGATAAGGAATAAGATGGGGGCGAGTACTGTGCCTTGTGGAACAGAGCTCTTCACTATGGCAGCCTCCGATTTAACTCTGTTGACCACTACTCTTTGTGTTTGATTTGTTAGAAAGTTGAATATCCATCTCCTCACTTTTCCAGTTATTCCTTTAGCACGTGTTTTATGGGCTATTACGCCATGATCGCATTTGTCAAATGCTTTTGCAAAGTCTGTGTATATTACATCTGCATTCTGATTTTCTTCCAGTGCATCCAAGGCCATGTCATAGTGATCCAGTAGTTGTGAGAGGCAGGAGCGACCTGCCCTGAACCCATGTTGCCCTGGATTGTGCAGATTTTGGGAATCCAGGTGATTTGCAATCCTGCTTCTTAGCACTCTTTCAAAGATTTTTATGATGTGGGACGTCAGAGCTATTGGTCTATAGTTCTTAGCTAATGTTTTGCTGCCACCTTTATGGAGTGGGGCTATATCCGTTGTTTTAAGTGATTGTGGAATTTCACCCATGTCCAAGCTCCTCCTCCATAGTGTACTTGGGCACGCGAGAGGGGTTTCTTGCAGTTCTTAATGAAAACAGTTCCACGAGTCTGGGCCCGGGGCTGAGTGCATAGGCATGTTGTCAATGGCTTTTTCGAAATCTATCGGAGTTAGGGTAATGTCGGAAATCTGGCATACATTTATGGAGTTTTGAGGCTCATTCATGAAGAAATCATTTGGGTCGTCGATCCTCAGACCGATTAGTGGTTCACTGAACACAGAGTCGTATTGGTCACCCCCTCCCCGTTGTGGTGGTCACCCCCTCCCCGTTGTGGTGGTCACCCCCTCCCCGTTGTGGAGGTCACTCCCTCCCCGTTGTGGTCACTCCCTCCCTGTTGTGGAAGTCACCCCCTTCCCCTTTGTGGAGGTCACCCCTCCCCGTTGTGGAGGTCACCCCTCCCCGTTGTGGAGGTCACCCCCTCCCCGTTGTGATGATTACCCCCTCCCGGTTGTGGAGATCACCCACCTCCCCGTTACGTAGGTCACCCCTCCCCGTTGTGATCACCCCCTCCCCGTTGTGATCACCCCCTCCTCGTTGTGGTGATCACCCCCTCCCCGTTGTGGTGGTCACCCCCTCCCCGTTGTGGTGGTGACGACAGTGTGTGTGTTGGAAGGGATTTGTAAGTGATGGTGGAGTGTGTCGTTGTCTCTCTTATCTGTGTCGTGGCCGCCAGCTGATAGCTTATGGTGATGGTGGTAGCTGTGATGGTGGTAGCTGAGGCAGTGGTGGCGGTAGCTGTGATGGTGGTAGCTGATGCGGTGAGCGTCATAGTGGTAGGTGTGTTGGTATAGTAGCTGTGATGCTGGTAGCTTGGTAGTAGCTGTGATGCTGGTAGCTTGGTAGTAGATGTGGTGCTGGTAGCTTGGTAGTAGCTATGATGCTAGTAGCTTGGTAGTAGCTATGATGCTAGTAGCTTGGTAGTAGCTGTGATGCTGGTAGCTTGGTAGTAGCTGTGATGTTGGTAGCTTGGTAGTAGCTATGGTGCTGGTAGTTTGGTAGTAGCTGTGGTGCTGATAGCTTGGTAGCAGCTGTGATGCTGGTAGCTTGGTAGTAGCTGTGATGTTGGTAGCTTGGTAGTAGCTGTGATGCTGGTAGCTTGGTGGTACACGGGGGAGGGGGGACTTAAATAGCGTGGGGGGTGTAGAGGGAAGGCTTGCTGGTGGTATAAGCAACAGCGTTGTTGCTGCTGCTGCTGCTGTTGTTGTTGATGTACTTGTTGCTGTTATTGCTGCTGCTGGTGACTGTGGCGACAGCACTGAGTACAAATATAACGTAGGTTACTGAAAAGATAAGCTACATGCTCTCATAGCTGTTGCTGTCTACAACCCCAGTTATGGTGCTAATGGTGCTGTCTGCCCGGTTGTAGTGTTAATGTTGCTGTCTACATCCCCAGCTATGGTGCTAATATTGCTGTCTACATCCCCAGCTATGGTGTTGATGTTACTGTCTTGTATGGTCAGGTACAGTTAGGAAGAATTAGACACATATGCAACATCTGGGTATCTTTATGGTAGACGTTTCGCCATCCAGTGGCTTTATCAATACAGATTCATAATGGGAAGACAGCAGAACTATATACAAAAGACGAGGTAATCACTCCCTCAGCCTTGGAAATGTGAACAGCACCGTGGTCTTGAAGAGACTGACGTACAGGCTTGAAGACTGGTGTTTATATACTGTCGTGAGGTGAGGGACGTGTAGGCATACTGCGTCCCCCACCTGACGCCGGTTTGTAAGTACCAATGTTCATGCCTGTGCTTCAGATTCGTCAAGACCACGGTGCTGTTCATAGCTCCAAGGCTGAGTGACTGATTACCTAGTCTTCTGTGTATAGTTCTGTTGTCTTGTATGGTCGTGTACACAAGGTTTTTGATCGTTATTCTGATAACGTCGCCATGTTGTTACTGCTGCTTTTGCGTTATTTCAGAGACTTTTTAATAGCCTTGTCGGCGTTACTACCATCATTACCACCACACTACTGTTACCACCACAACCACGATTACCACCACCATAACTACCACGACTACTATCACCATCCCTACCACCACCACTATCACCACTATCACCACTACCATCACTACCACTACTACCACCACCACTACTACCACCACCACTACTGCCACCACCACTACTGCCACCACCATTACTACCACGCTATTACCATCACCACTACTACCACCACCACTACCTCGACTACTACTACCACTACCACCACACACCACTACTACTACTACCACCACTACTACCACCACCACTACTACCACCACTACCACCATTACTGTCACCACTACTACCACCACTACCACCATACTGTCACCACTATTACCACCACTACCACCACTACTGTCACCAATATTACCACAACTACTGTCACCACTGTTACCACCACTACCACCACTACTGTCACCACTACTACCACCACTACTGTCACCACTACTACCACCACTACTAAGCAACATTCTAACACGAATTCATCTCAAAGTGGGATTTCCGGAACATTGCGATGATGCAGCCCTTTCCTTGACCCCCCCACCCCTCACCCCCTCCCTCACCCCCTCCCTCACCCCTCCTTCACCCCGTCCCTCACCCCCTCCCTCACCCCCTCAATCATCCTATCCCTCATCCCCTCCCCATCCCTTACCCTTCTCCCTAAACTCCCTTACTAACCCCTCCCACCCTCCTCCCTGGTTTATGTCTCTCTTCCATCACTCTCTCTCTCTCTCTCTCTCTCTCTCTCTCTCTCTCTCTCTCTCTCTCTCTCTCTCTCTCTCTCTCTCTCTCTCTCTCTCTCTCTCTCTCTCTCTCTCTCTCTCTCTCTCTCACTCTTCAACAGTCACATATGAAATTAATGTGACGTTCTGTTGTGGCAACGTTTCGTTCACAGGTGTGTCACATGTGTGTCACATGCGTGTCACAGGGGTGTCACAGGTGTGTCACAGGGGTGTCACACCTGTGACAGGTTTAGGTTAATTTTTCCTGACCTTGCCAGTACCGTCCTGAGGTTCGATTACCTTGTCGGTGACTTGTTCAACCAGACTGTTGCTGCCAGCGGCTCACTGGCACACAGCAGTCGCAGACCTTTCAGTTATTTCCCACTCTGATCACACCCCCCTCCCACCCTCCCCTCCACACACACACCCACACTACCTGGTATGGAAGTTGAGGTAGCAGCTTCCTGCCTCGCCCCTACCACATCCCCTCCCCTCCCCTCTCTCTCCCCCTCCCCTCTCAACCCCTCCTTAACTCCATCCCCCCTCTCTATTCTCACCTGTTCACCTGCTTGTCCTCCCTCTCTATATTAGGCTGGTTCAGGTGATAGTAACTCCAGCTCTGCTGGAACGACACCTTTCAAGTTGTCGTTATGTCTCCCAGCTGAGACTGACACTACTGAAGTCTCCCAGCTGACACTACTGAAGTCTCCCAGCTGACACTACTGAAGTCTCCCAGCTGACACTACTGAAGTCTCCCAGCTGACACTACTGAAGTCTCCCAGCTGACACTACTGAAGTCTCCCAGCTGACACTACTGAAGTCTCCCAGCTCACTGACACTACTGAATGAAGTCTCACTCCCGAAGTCTCCAGCTGACACTACTGAATGTGAATACTCCAGCTCAGGCTGACACTACTGAAGTCCAAGCGACAAAGTCTCCCAGCTCAGGCTGACACTACTGAATGAAGTCTCCCAGCTCAGGCTGACACTACTGAATTGAAGTCCTCCCAGCTGATCTAATGAAGTCTCCCAGCTGATACTACTGAAGTCTCCCAGCTGACACTACTGAAGTCTCCCAGCTCAGGCTGACACTACTGAATGAAGTCTCCCAGCTCAGGCTGACACTACTGAATGAAGTCTCCCAGCTCAGGCTGACACTACTGAATGAAGTCTCCCAGCTCAGGCTGACACTACTGAATGAAGTCTCCCAGCTCAGGCTGACACTACTGAAGTCTCCCAGCTCAGGCTGACACTACTGAAGTCTCCCAGCTCAGGCTGACACTACTGAAGTCTCCCAGCTCAGGCTGACACTACTGAAGTCTCCCAGCTCAGGCTGACACTACTGAAGTCTCCCAGCTCAGGCTGACACTACTGAAGTCTCCCAGCTGAGACTGACACTACAGAAGTCTCCCAGCTCAGGCTGACACTACTGAAGTCTCCCAGCTTAGTCTGACAGTAGCACACCGGCCTGTGGGATGTAACAGTCACGGGCCTTAGGTTCAAACCCTAACTCTTCCGTTATCTGAGCTGGCAGTAAAGTAACAAAGTAACCTAGGTAGGGAAACACTTGTTTACAAACACTGTAGTCAATTTGTAGATGAATGGTTCAGAGAACCGACATGTTGATAAATTAGACACATGTGCAACTCTTGGGTATCTTTATTGAGGAAACGTTTCGCCACACAGTGGCTTCATCAGTCCAATACAAAGTAGAAATGGGTAAGGAGAGTAGAAGTATGAGGTAATCAGTCCTCAACCTGGATTCGATGTGTTCAGTCCATCACTCTTGTAGATGTGATGGACTGAACACATCGAATCCAGGTTGAGGGACTGATTACCTCATACTTCTACTCTCCTTACCCATTTCTACTTTGTATTGGACTGATGAAGCCACTGTGTGGCGAAACGTTTCTTCAATAAAGATTCCCATGTGTTTTATAAGTGTCTCAATTCTTCAACTTGTCGGTTTTCAAAACCATTCATCACAAATTCCTAAGTAAACCATACATAAGAACATAAGAACATAAGAAAGGAGGAACACTGCAGCAGGCCTGTTGGCCCATACTAGGCAGGTCCTTTACAATTCATCTCACTAACAAACATTTGACCAACCCAATTTTCAATGCCACCCTAGAAACAAGCTCCGATGTGCAAGTCCCACTCAAATCCAACCCCTCCCACTCATGTACTTATCCAACCTAAAGTACATGAGTGGGAGGGGTTGGATTTGAGTGGGACTTGCACATCGGAGCTTGTTTCTAGGGTGGCATTGAAAATTGGGTTGGTCAAATGTTTGTTAGTGAGATTTATAGTGTTAGTGAGGTTTATAAGCTGCTTCTCCGCTCATATGCCGTATTCTATTCAAGATTGATGGACTGAACACATCGACTCAAGGTTGAGGGACTGATTACCTCATTCTCCTCCTGTTCTTCAAGTTTCTCCTACGTATGGACTGATGAAGCCACTGTGTGGCGAAACGTTTCCTCAATAAAGATACCCAAGAGTTAAACCATACCCAAGAGTTGCACATGTGTCTAATTTACTGTAGTCGATGCTTGGAACAATCTTCCGAGGGGGGTGATGGAGGCCAGGATCCTGGGAGCCTTTAATTAACAAGAGACCGAACTAATATATGAGTGGGAGGGGCTAGGTAGTGAGTAAATTTGTTAAGTTATACCAGGATCATGGCATAACTTAACAAATTAATTCATGGTATAACTTAACAAATTAATTCATGGCATAACTTAACAAGTTAATTCATGGTATAACTTAACAAATTAATTCATGGTATAACTTAACAAATTAATTCATGGTATAACTTAACAAATTAATTCATGGTATAACTTAACAAATTAATTCATGGTATAACTTAACAAATTAATTCATGGTATAACTTAACAAATTAATTCATGGTATAACTTAACAAATTAATTCATGGTATAACTTAACAAATTAATTCATGGTATAACTTAACAAATTAATTCATGGTATAACTTAACAAATTAATTCATGGTATAACTTAACAAATTAATTCATGGTATAACTTAACAAATTAATTCATGGTATAACTTAACAAATTAATTCATGGTATAACTTAACAAGTTAATTCATGGCATAACTTAACAAGTTAATTCATGGTATAACTTAACAAACTAATTCATGGTATAACTTAAATTAATTCATGGTATAACTTTAATTCATGGTATAACTTAACAAGTTAATTCATGGTATAACTTAACAAGTTAATTCATGGTATAACTTAAATTAATTCATGGTATAACTTAACAAATTAATTCATGGTATAACTTAAATTAATTCATGGTATAACTTAACAAATTAATTCATGGTATAACTTAACAAATTAATTCATGGTATAACTTAACAAATTAATTCATGGTATAACTTAACAAGTTAATTCATGGTATAACTTAACAAGTTAATTCATGGTATAACATAACAAATTAATTCATGGTATAACTTAACAAATTAATTCATGGTATAACTTAACAAATTAATTCATGGTATAACTTAAATTAATTCATGGTATAACTTAAAACAAATCTTTGAGGACAATTGTGTTGCAGAGATTATAGAGGAAAAATTTGCATGTTATTAGAAGACAAGGGCACTTACGTGCCCCTTAACCCTACTCTGTATACAGTCACAATGACTAACTGCTGAGGCAGGCAAAACCCTGTGTGCGAAAAAGGCACCAATGTATCACCATATCATTGCTTAAGACCCCCTGTAAAAGGTCGTGTAGAATATTCTCCCTGTAAAAGGTCGTGTAGAATATTCTCCTTGTTGATGGCACTTTGCTCTAATCAAGAAATACTAATCAGACTACAAATTTCCTAGATTAAGATGGTGATAATTATCCTGGAACTTGGCGGAGGAGACCACGAAGGCCAGGCAGGTCGCGCTGGACATGTTATAAGCAGCGGACAGGATCGCATATCATATCACTGGTGGGGATAGAACCCGCAATCAGAGTCGTAAAACTCCAGACCGACGCGCTAGTCATATGAATCTAGTGACTTGTCATTACGATTCCGTCAGTCAGGATAGCATATAGCAGCTGTTGAGCGAGATGCTTGTGCGATAAGTGGGTATCTTTGTTGCGGCAACGTTTCGCCAGCCAGTGGGTTCCTCAGTCAATTAGAGAGGAAGCCATCGGCTGGTGAAGCTTGTCCACAATTCAGATACCCAAATGTAGGATAATCGTCTCCCTCATCAACTTATCGTGGGTCTTCTGAACCCTGTACCTGGCAACAACAGAAGCTGGAGTAGGCTGACAAAACTGCTAACAGCCTGGGTCAAGTGTCTAGTGAAGGTTAGGAGCGTAAGCCAGTGTGGTACCTGGGAGAGTGGTACTTGAGAGAGTGGTACCTAGAAGTGACCTCCAAACACGTATTTTAGAACACCAATACGCAAGCAGGACTGTCGATACAAGGAATGCCTGTGTACAACATCGCAATTTACACAACCATTTAATTAACTACAGAAACTCGAGACTTATCGCCACAGAAGACAACACTCAATTGAACATTAAAATGGTATAAAATACCGACAGGTTGTTAGGTAAGACACATATGCAACAGTTAGGTATCTTTATTATGAAACGTTTCGCCTACACAGTAGGCTTCTTCAGTCAAGTACAGAAAAGTTGATAGAAGCAGAAGATACTTGAAGACGATGTAATCAGTCCATCACCCTTAAAGTTTTGAGGTGGTCAGTCCCTCAGTCTGGAGAAGAGCATTGTTCCATAGTATGAAACAATATGGAGATGAAGTGACAGGATGGAGCTTTTTATAGCGCCAAGAGGTGAGACGTAGGCCACTAGGAGAGGTAAGAACTCAGATGCTGAGAGGTCAGGTCCCTCTCAAATCCAGCCGCTCTCACTAGTGGAAGTTGTCGAAGTTGATTGCAGGTCTGTACCAAGATACCCTTGTGTTGCAGTGTCTGACCATTTTAATGTTCAATCTGTCAGACACTGCAACACAAGGGTATCTTGGTACAGACCTGCAATCAACTTCGACAACTTCCACTAGTGAGAGCGGCTGGATTTGAGAGGGACCTGACCTCTCAGCATCTGAGTTCTTACCTCTCCTAGTGGCCTACGTCTCACCTCTTGGCGCTATAAAAAGCTCCATCCTGTCACTTCATCTCCATATTGTTTCATACTATGGAACAATGCTCTTCTCCAGACTGAGGGACTGACCACCTCAAAACTTTAAGGGTGATGGACTGATTACATCGTCTTCAAGTATCTTCTGCTTCTATCAACTTTTCTGTACTTGATTGAAGAAGCCTACTGTGTAGGCGAAACGTTTCATAATAAAGATACCTAACTGTTGCATATGTGTCTTACCCACAACACTCAATACCGAAGAATCCTGGAATCATCGCTTATCTCTATAACCAACAATTTCAACCAGAACAACGGCTTCTATAACATAGCTGAACCACTCGCCAAGAAACTTCTTCATCGCTATCCCACATAAGAACATAGAACACTGCAGAAGGTCTACTCACAACTTGTCCAATACCCCTGCCAAGCTGCCCAAGACTCTATAACCCCACCCGGCAGATCATCAGATGCAGCATTCTCCACCTGACCTCAACATTCTGAACCTGACTATAAATACTCCCATACCTTTCACCCCAGGTAGATCTGCGTGTGACTTGAAAAAGCCCACTGTGTGGGCGAAACGTTGTCAGTAAAGGATCACATTAAACTTCATATGTGTTTATGTTTCCAGAAGTATGGTACCTGGAGAGTGAACACAGTAGGTGACCAGGTCTGTAAACATCCTATTCCAGTGCATGCAGTTAGACCTCATAGGCTATTACTCAGCACAATAGACCTGGAATGGATTAAGAATAGAGCCAAAGATGTTATTTAAGAAGAGCCTTGGCGGCCATTGACTTCTGCGAGTCGAAGAATTAAAAAAAAATATATATATTCTTTTGAGCTGGAATATTCGACACTGGGCGTAAATTTGTTTATTAACGTTATCGAGGTAGAACACAAGACATCTATAACGTTCCTACGGAAAAAAACAACGAAACCACGTGACCACGTAACAGGAGCGCCTCTAGTGGCAGTGAGTCACACTACTGGATTAAGTTATCGTAGAATGAATACTTACAGACAGCAGAGGATGAAAGTAGGAGTGAGTGAGAAATGAGGGAAGGAAAGGATGGAGAGGCGAAGAGAGAGGAAGGAGGAAGACAGGAACTTGAAAGAGAGAGGTGAGTAACGGATACGATGTGTAGGGGAATGAGTAAGACGAGACAGGTAGGATTTGAGGGTGGAAGAGAGATGTTGGGCTGTATAGGCAGGCAGGTGTCTCGGTGCGTCTATTAGTGTGACGCTATGATTCACAGCTCCTGTGTGTGTGTGTGTGTGTGTGTGTGTGTGTGTGTGTGTGTGTGTGTGTGTGTGTGTGTGTGTGTGTGTGTGTGTGTGTGTGTGTGTGTGTGTGTCACTCTTGTCTCTTCCTATTGCTTTCTCGACTTTTTCCCTGGAGTTCTTAGTCCTTCTCTGCTCCTTCTCTTCTCTCTTTCTCTTCCAACTTCTCTTTTCCACCCTCTTCAACTATATCTCTTTTCACAACTTCCTCTTTTTCTTCTAGTTATGTTTCTTCTTTTCTTCCTCTTTCTTCTCTACCTCCTCCTCCTGCTGCTCGACTTCCTATTCCTTCTCCTCCTCTTCCTCCTCTTCTTCAGCCTCCTCTTCCTCCCTACATAATAATTCTCAAGTGCTGTACCAGCACTACCACTTCCTAAATGAAAGTAGCAGTGACAGCATTGGTAGTAGCAGCAGCATTAACAGCAGCAGCAGCAACAGCAGCATTAGTAATAACAGCTGTGACAACTTATAGGAACAACAACAGCAGTATTACAGCACCTGCAGCAGCAGCAGCAGCAGCAGAAACAGCAGCAACAGAAATGCAGCAGTACAGCAAATTTACAACAACAGCAGCAGTAGAGAAGCAACAAGAGCACATCAACAGCAGAACAGCAAGCCACAGCAGCAATGCAGAAGCAGCAAAAACAGAGCAGCAGTAGCAGCTCACCAGTAGAACAGCAGAAGAAGCTTCTATTACCTGCGCCAGCATAACAGAGCAGACCCGCAGTAACATACTGGCGAGGCAGCAACCCTGATATGACATGATAACTCAGTGATACCTCGACTACTCTTGGTGTTCGACAGGTGGACACACACGAACACGCACACACACACACACACACACACACACACACACACACACACACACACACACACACAGTGGATGCAGAATCCATACATATTTTTAAGAAGAGGTATGATAGAGCTCATGGAGCAGGAAGAGTGACCTAGTAGCGACCGGTGAAGAGGCGGGGCCAGAAGCTGTGACTCGACCCCTGCAACCAAACCATGGTGATCATGGTGTGATTGCACACAAAATGAGGCCAAAGGCATAACTGAGAACGTAGGCAGATGGATTTTCAAGTTCCTAATGCACAGAACGCAAAAAGGTAGTAGCAAACAGAGAAAAATCCAGAATCAGCGAGGTAGAAAACTCAGTTCCCCAAGGCATTGTCCTGGCACCTCTGCTGTTTCTCATCCTCACAGCAGACAGATTAAAAACACCCGTCACAGTTTTGTATCATCATTTGCAGATGATACTGAAATAAGCATGAAAGTCATCTCCGTAGAAGACTGAAAGACTACAGGAAGATATAAGCAGAGTTTTCCAGTGGTCAGTAGAGAACAACATGACGTTCAGTGATGATCAGTTCCAGCTGTTTAGGTAAGAAAAGAATGAAGAACTCAAAAGGAACATTGTATACAAAACTCAAGAGGATGGACAAATAGAGCGAAAGGACTACGTGAAAGACCTGGGAGTAGTTATGTCAGTATAGGAGAGAGAAATACATGATAATATATACCTGGAAGGTGTTTGAGGGCCTTGTTCCAAATCTGCACACTGCCATAACAGCATACTGGATTGAGAGATATGGAAAGAAGTGCAAAATAAACCAAGTGAAAAGCAGGGGTGCGGTGGG
>NC_069402.1:57590948-57633448 GCF_026875155.1 Cherax quadricarinatus
ATGTGTCATGTTGATGGTGCCATGTTGATGGTGCATGTTGATGGTGCATGTTGATTGGGTTGTTTCATGTTGATGGTGTCATGTTGATGGTGTCATGTTGATGGTGTCCATGTTGATGGTGCCATGTTGATGGTGCCATGTTGATGGTGTCATGTTGGTGGTGCCATGTTTATGGTGCCATGTTGATGGTGCCATGTTGATGGTGCCATGTTGATGGCATCGTGTTAATGATACCGTGTTAATGGCACTGTGTTAATGGTACCGTGTTAATTGTACGGCGTTAATGGTACCGTGTTAATGGTACCGTGTTAATAGAACCGTGTTAATGGTACCGTGTTAATGTTACCGTGCTAATGGTACCGTGTTAATGGTACCGTGTTAATGGTACCGTGTTAATTGTACGGTGTTAATGGTATAGTACTAATGGTACTGTGTTAATGGTACAGTGTTAATTGTGCCGTGTTAATGGTACCGTGTTAATAGTAGCGTGTTAATAGTAGCGTGTTAATGGTACCGTGTTAATGGTACCGTGTTAATGGTACCGTGTTAATGGTACGTATTTAATGGTTTACAGTGTTAATGGTACCGTGTTAATGTTACCGTGCTAATGGTACCGTGTTAATGGTACCGTGTTAATGGTACCGTGTTAATTGTACGGTGTTAATGGTATAGTACTAATGGTACTGTGTTAATGGTACAGTGTTAATTGTGCCGTGTTAATGGTACCGTGTTAATAGTAGCGTGTTAATGGTACCGTGTTAATGGTAACGTGTTAATGGTACCGTGTTAATGGTACCGTGTTAATGGTACCGTGTTAATGGTACTTTGTTAATGGTACCGTATTATTGGTACCGTGTTAATGGTACCGTGTTAATGGTACCGTGTTAATGGTACCGTGTTAATGGTACCGTGTTAATAGAACCGTGTTAATGGTACCGTGTTAATGTTACCGTGCTAATGGTACCGTGTTAATGGTACCGTGTTAATGGTACCGTGTTAATTGTACGGTGTTAATGGTATAGTACTAATGGTACTGTGTTAATGGTACAGTGTTAATTGTGCCGTGTTAATGGTACCGTGTTAATAGTAGCGTGTTAATGGTACCGTGTTAATGGTACCGTGTTAATGGTACCGTGTTAATGGTACCGTGTTAATGGTACTTTGTTAATGGTACCGTATTATTGGTACCGTGTTAATGGTACCGTGTTAATGGTACCGTGTTAATGGTACCGTGTTAATGGTACCGTGTTAATGGTACCGTGTTAATGGTACCGTGTTAATGGTACCGTGTTAATGGTACCGTGTTAATGGTACCGTGTTAATGGTACCGTGTTAATGGTACCGTGTTAATGGTACTGTGTTAATGACGTATTCTGGTCTCCAGGAGTCATCAATGAACCAACTGTGGGGTAACTGAGATATAAATTCTTAATTGAACTATTCCAGCGTTTAGCGCTCTTTCTCTCTATTCTTTCCTCTTATCCCTTTCTATTTCTTCTCACCCTCTTCAACATCCTTCCATTATATATTTTTCTTCTCTGTAACCTCCCACTCCTCATTTTCCTTCTCCACTATTTAACCATCCTTCCCATGTTTATCATACGAACATGATAGAGGAGCAGCGCAGTGGGCCTACAGTGAGGCACAGTGAGGCACAGTGAGGCACATTGAGGCACAGTCAGTGAGTCATAGAGACAGTGAGGCACAGTGAGGCACAGTCAGTGAGGCATAGAGACAGTGAGGCAGTGAGACACAGTGAGGCACAGTCAGTGAGACATAGAGTCAGTGAGGCATAGTCAGTGAGGCACAGTCAGTGAGGCATAGAGACAGTGAGGCACAGTCAGTGAGGCACAGTGAGGCACAGTGAGGCACAGTCAGTGAGGCATAGAGACAGTGAGGCACAGTCAGTGAGGCACAGTGAGGCACAGTCAGTGAGGCATAGAGACAGTGAGGCACAGTCAGTGAGGCATAGAGACAGTGAGGCACAGTGAGGCACAGTCAGTGAGGCACAGTCAGTGAGGCACAGTCAGTGAGGCACAGTGAGGCACAATCAGTGGGGCACAGTGAGGCACAGTCAGTGAGGCACAGTGAGGCACAGTCAGTGAGGCACAGTGAGGCACAGTCAGTGAGGCACAGTGAGGCATAGTCAGTGAGGCACAGTGAGGCTCAGAGACAATGAGGCTCAGTGAGGCACAGTCAGTGAGGCACAGTGAGGCACAGTCAGTGAGGCACAGTCAGTGAGGCACAGTGAGGCTCAGAGACAATGAGGCTCAGTGAGGCACAGTCAGTGAGGCACAGTCAGGCACAGTCAGTGAGGCAAAGAGACAGTGAGGCACAGTCAGTGAGGCACAGTCAGTGAGGCACAGAAACAGTGAGGCACAGTCAGTGAGGCACAGATGGAAGTTTAAAACCTGTGACTGACCCACTGGAACTACTTCCCCTGACTGATGATAGCTGCTAAGTGGTGAAGGAAGCGGCGGAAGCCCAGACTTCATACGCAGTTTTGGCAAGAGGCACGACACGCCCCACTAGTCCAGAGAAATATTGCGTGATCGCTTGTAATTGGTCACTATGAGGGGCCAGGAGCCAAGTCTCGACCCCCTTCCCCCCCCATTTCTCTGCAGTCAACAATTAGATGGCCAAGATCATGTGAGTTCACCTGACCTGACCTTGCACAGTTGACCTGACCTTTCACAGTTGACCTGACCTTTCACAGTTGACCTGACCTTTCACAGTTGCCTCTCCTTCACCGCTTCAATTTTTCATCAACTTTTCTCGTGTCTTGCATAAATGCTAATATTTCTGGCCATTTTTTAATGAAATATAAAGAATTTATTAAGAATGTTGTAAGACGTGGCTGCCTGAGCACCTGTGTCGTGGCTGCCTGAGCACCTGTGTCGTGGCTGCCTCAGCACCTGTGTCGTGGCTGCCTGAGCACCTGTGTCGTGGCTGCCTCAGCACCTGTGTCGTGGCTGCCTGAGCACCTGTGTCGTGGCTGCCTGAGCACCTGTGTCGTGGCTGCCTGAGCACCTGTGTCGTGGCTGCCTCTGCACCTGTGTCGTTGGCTGCCTGTGCACCTGTGTCGTGGGCTGCCCGGTGCCTGCTGAGCACCTGTGTCGTGGCTGCCTGAGCACCTGTGTCGTGCGGCTGCCTGAGCACCTGTGTCGTGGTGCTGAGCACCTGTGTCGTGGCTGCCTGAGCACCTGTGTCGTGGCTGCCTGAGACCTGTGTCGTGGCTGCCTGAGCACCCGTGTCGTGGCTGCCTCAGCACCTGTGTCGTGGCTGCCTGAGCACCTGTGTCGTGGCTGCCTCAGCACCTGTGTCGTGGCTGCCTGAGCACCTGTGTCGTGGCTGCCTGAGCACCTGTGTCAGTGGCTGCCTGAGCACCTGTGTCGTGGCTGCCTGAGCACCTGTGTCGTGGCTGCCTGAGCACCTGTGTCGTGGCTGCCTGAGCACCTGTGTCGTGGCTGCCTGAGCACCTGTGTGTCGTGGCCTTTTCTGTTGCACCCGTGTCGTGGGCTGCCTGTGCACCTGTGTCGTGGCTGCCTGAGCACCTGTGTCGTGGCTGCCTGAGCACCTGTGTCGTGGCTGCCTGAGCACCTGTGTCGTGGCTGCCTGAGCACCTGTGTCGTGGCTGCCTGAGCACCTGTGTCGTGGCTGCCTGAGCACCTTTGCTACCAAGGAAGAGGCCTGGGCGACACAAGAGGCTGGTAGGTAGGCCTATGGCGATAATTGTGTTCTTGTGTTGTAAGCTCCTCCTTCCTCCTCCTCCTCTTCCTCCTCCTCCTTCCTTCCTTCCTTCCTTCCTTCCTTCCTTCCTTCCTTCTTTCCTTCCTATCTTCACAAAATCAAAGGCAGCATAGGCTATATCCTCCCCTTCCTCCTCCCTCTCCCCCTCCCTCTCTCTCCCCTCTCTCTCTCTCCCTTCTCTCCCCTCTCTCCCCCTCTCTCTCTCTCCTTCTCACCCCCTCTCTCTCCCCCTCTCTCTCTTCCCCTCCCCAAGTCACAATCATACCACCTTCTGAGAAGCTTTTGAAGGGCAGGTGGGAAAGACAGGGAGGGAAGGAGGAACAGAGGGAGGTAGGGAGAGAGGGAAGGAGGAACAGAGGGAGGTAGGGAGAGAGGGAAGGAGGAACAGAGGGAGGTAGGGAGAGAGGGAAGGAGGAACAGAGGGAGGTAGGGAGAGAGGGAAGGAGGAACAGAGGGAGGTAGGGAGAGAGGGAAGGAGGAACAGAGGGAGGTAGGGAGAGAGGGAAGGAGGAACAGAGGGAGGTAGGGAGAGAGGGAAGGAGGAACAGATGGAGGTAGGGAGAGAGGGAAGGAGGAAAGGGAGGAGGAGGAGGGGAAGGAGAGGGAGGTTGGGAGAGAGGGGAGGAGGAAACAGAGGGAGGTAGGGGAGAGGGAAGGAGGAAGCAGAGGGAGGTAGGGAGAGAGAGGGAGAGGAGGAACAGAGGGAGTGGAGGAGAGAGGGAAGGAGGAACAGACGGGAGGTAGGTGAGAGAGGGAAGGAGGGAACAGAGGGAGGTAGGGAGAGAGGGAAGGAGGAACAGAGGGAGGTAGGGAGGGGAGGGAAGGGGAACAGAGGGAGGTAGGGAGAGAGGGAAGGAGGAACAGAGGGGAGGTAGGGGAGAGAGGGAAGGAGGAACAGAAAGGGGGGTAGGGAGAGAGAGGGAAGGAGGAACAGAGGGAGGTTAGGGAGAGAGGGAAGGAGGAACAGAGGGAGGTAGGGAGAGAGGGAAGGAGGAACAGAGGGAGGTAGGGAGAGAGGGAAGGAGGAACAGAGGGAGGTAGGGAGAGAGGGAAGGAGGAACAGAGGGAGGTAGGGAGAGAGGGAAGGAGGAACAGAGGGAGGTAGGGAGAGAGGGAAGGAGGAACAGAGGGAGGTAGGGAGAGAGGGAAGGAGGAACAGAGGGAGGTAGGGAGAGAGGGAAGGAGGAACAGAGGGAGGTAGGGAGAGAGGGAAGGAGGAACAGAGGGAGGTAGGAGAGAGGGAAGGAGGAAAAGAGGGAGGTAGGGAGAGAGGGAAGAGAAAGGAGGTAGGATGAGAGGGAATGTGAAATTAAGAGTGAAAAGGAACGAGGAGAGGAAGAGGGAAGTGAAACAGGGAGGAGAGAGAGAGGAGAGAGGGAGAGGAGAGAGAGAGAGAGAGAGAGAGAAGGGGAAGAGAGGTGGAGAGAAGGAAGAGGAAATGGAGTAGGAGAGAAAGGAGGAAAAGAAGGAACAACAGAAGAAAATGAAAAACAACATAAAACTAAAGGAAAGAGAACGAAATTATAAACAAAGACTATAAAAAAGGAACGTTGTTGAGAGAAATGAAAAAAAAAAGAGTAAAAGAGATAGATAGAGGAAAAGAAGGAGAAAAGGAGTGAGAGAGGAATATGAAAAAAAAATAGAATGGGAAAAAAGAATGAAAAGGATAAGAGAGAGAGAAAGAGAAGAGAGAAGAGTGGAAGAGGAAAAAAAAGAATTTTGAATCAGAAATGAAGGGGAGGAGAGGACAACATGAGAAGATGTGTAGAGGATAATAAGTAAAGGAAAACAGGGAGAAAGGAGAGACCAGGAGGAAAGAGGAGTCAGATTTTAGGAAAACGGAGAAAGGGGCTGTGAGAGAGAGACTAAGAGAGACGAGGGGGAGAGGAGAAGGTATCGATAATTAATTTGAGTATGGGGAAATGAGTGAGTAAATTTAGGAGTCAGTCAGACACTGACTGTTCGTGTGAGTCACTGAGTGAATGAGTCAGTCAGTCAGTCAGTTGGTCAGTGAGTTAGTGAGTGAGACAGTGAGGGAACCAGCGAGTGAGTCAGTATGTGGTAGTCAGTAGAACACTAGCGGAGCTGCACCACGAGTGTTGATCTACCGTTCCTGGTGCCTGAAGAAAGCTTAAGGCACCAGGAACTAGCGCAGGGGTAAGCCAGTGGAAGGCCTCAGTCAGATGACCAAAAGCTCCAGTGGCGGGTCATCATACGACTAAGACCCGCGTCAAGAAGCAGTCGTCCAATTTCCTGACAAATCTTACCTAAACTCCAGGTGGCAGGTTCCATCATGGTAGTGTTGGCAACACAGAGAAGAAACACAAGGGGAGAGCGATGGTAGACCAGATTTCAGGAGACTGAGTAAGAATGAGAGACTTTCTGACCGAAGTACACAGAGAGAGAAGTCAGAGAAAAGTCGGTTCATGACAGAGAAACTCAAGAATATGTCAGGAAGCCACAAACGAGTTTCATAGAAGCCAGGAAAAAAATAGACACAGGAAAAATGGAGAGAGCCCGTGGGTTAACGAAAGTGGCAGCAAGGCCAAAGCGAGAAGTAAACGAGCGTGAAAAAATGTGTAGAGAACAAAGAGGACAAGAGGAGAGTAGCCAGAAACAAAATATGCCCGGGGCAGAGACGAGGGGGAACCCGGGAGGTAAAGAACAACAGAGGTTAATCAAGAGCCCCCAAAAAATACTGAGCCTTGTTAAATTCTCTAGTAATTTTGAGGTTTTAAAGCTGCTTAAAAAATCTAATTTGCAAGGAGGGATGGTGGACCAAGCAGGGCCGTCGACATGAGTTACTGGGGGGAAGGGTTTTAGCCCAAAAAGAGAAAAATGTCGGGCCCCACAGCACAACCTGTGGTGATTTAAAACTTGTTTATGGGAAAGGTGTGGGTTGGGCTTTTTTAGTGTTGGAAGAAAAATTTGGAGGGAAGCGGCACCCCAACTGAGTTGCCATGGGTTTCCATCAAGTATACAAACCAATTTCCTGAGTCTGGACAAATACAGGATACATACTTGGGGCTGTAAATTTTGGTTTTTGCATTTCCCCTTTTAATTTAATTTTTAATTTGTGCCCCGATTACCCGCCAGTATCAGACAATATGCAAATAACCCGCAATAGAACGGGAAATTTTTGGGAAAGCCGGCCCCAAACGTTGGCATAAAAAAACTTTTTCTTTCCCAAGTGGGGTTATTTTTCTATTGTTCCGTCAGTGTAAATTTTTCCAGTAAACAGACCTTTTATACTCTAGAAATTGCTGGCAAAGGGCTCACCGATTAAAATTTCTGATGCTTCGGAGGTGGGAAAAAATTCATGAGGAAAATTTATCCCCGGATTTAGTTTATGAAAATTTTGCACAGAACACACCCCAAGGGTTTATCCCCAATAAGAAAAAAGCCGCAAAAAAAAAAAAAAAAAAAAAAAAAAAAGAGAGAGAGGAAGAACCTGAAAGTAATCTTACACCCAAAATATCACCCGGGAAATGCCCGCCAAATTTTCCCTAAATTTAATAGCAATGCAAAGGTAACCCAAAACCTAATTAACCTTCAGTTACCTCAGTAAAGGGGTTCCTTTTAAGGTTTGTATAAGGTTTGGGCAGGCCTTTTGGGTTTAAAAACCCCAGTAGAGGGAAAATTCAGAGGTTTGCCGGGTGGGTGGTTCCAGAAACCCAGGGGGAAACTGAATATGATGAGAAGGCTTTTAAGGGGTTAACCCTGAGGGCTTTGTGGGGGAGACACGGAACGGTACATGATTTCAGGGTTTTGATTTAAACAGATTGGGATTTTCCCGTTTGAGTGCGGGAAACACCGGGGCAAAAATGGTTTATAGGAAAAAAGCCCAAGAACAAAAATGAGGCCCAAGGATGTCTGCCTACCGGAAAATCTTTCCTTTTTGGGGGGGTATTGGCGGAAAATCCAAAGGCCCCCCCGGTCCGGTCCACGACCCGGGGCCCCCGGTGGATCAGGGCCCCGTAACTAGGCTGTTATCTGTCTGGCCCCACATGCCGCACGTAAAGGGAAAACCCCGCCCGGGATGGGAAAACGTCTTAGTTTTAAATTTTGATGGCCCAAGGCTTTCCCCGCTTAGGGGGGAGGTGGTGGGGAGGGCCATACACGTTTTATGAGTAGGTTTTGGGTAGGCCCAGAAGGCCAGGAAAACCCGGAATAGGGGGGCCAATAATTATCGAAGAGGCAAGGGTTTAAAAAGGGTGAGTTTTCAAAATCCCCCAAAAAAAAATCAATTTCCCCTCCCCCACCACGCCCAAAACACGCCCCCTAAACACCGCCCACACAAAACGCCCACACCCCCAAAAACCCAAGACACACGCCCACAAAACGCCCAACCACACGCCCCCCACACGCCCCCACAAAACGCAAATCACACTCCCCCCACACACGGGAAAAAACCCCCAAAGCCCACCCCACCCCCCCACACAGCCCCCACAACGCCCCCACACACGCCACACACACGCCCACACCCGCCCCCCACACACTAAAGGCTAATTTTTCCCCAGCAACAAAATTAATTTTTTCAAAAAAAAAGGGGTTTAAAAAGTTGGGGGAGCCCGGGGTTTCCTTAAATTAATTTCAGTGTTTTGTTGCAAATGCTTCCCCCAAAACCTGCTTCCCACCCCCACCTGCCCTTCCCCCCACACTGCTTCCTGCACATCTGCCCTTTCCCGCAACCTGCTTTCCCCCAACCTGCTTTCCCCACACCTGCTTCCTGCCCCCCCTTTTGCTTTGACAAACCCGCCCTTTCCCCACACTGTTCCCACACACCTGCTTCCCGCATTTTGCTTCCCGCACCTGCTTCCCCAACCTTTCTTCCACCCCCCGCTTTCCCCCCCCCACCTGCTTTTCCCAAAACATGTTCCCACAAACCCTGGGTTTCCCCACACCTGCTTCCCACACACCCGCTTCCTGCACACCTGCTTTTCCCCCACATCTGCTTCCTGCACATCTGCTTCCCCCACCCGCTTTCCCCCACCCGCTTCCCCAAAACCCGTTTCTGACACCTGCTTCCCACACATCTGTTCCGAAATTTTGCTTCCCACACACCCGTTCCCCCAAATGCTTTTCCCACACACCCGCTTCCCACAACCTGCTTCCGGCCCCAAACTGCCCTTTCCCGCACACCTGCTTCCCGCACATCTGGGTTTTTCCCCCCCCAAACCCGTTCCCACACACCCGTTCCCACACACCCGCTTCCACAAACCCGCTTCCCCCAAAACCCCGCCCTTTTGCACTTTGCCCTTTCCCCCACACCTGCTTCCCACACACCTGTTTCCCACACACCCGGGTTCCCAAAACCGGTTCCTTTTCCCTTGCTTCCTGCACACCCGCTTCCCACACACCTGATTCCCACAAACCTGCTTCCCACACACCTGCTTCCTGCACACCTGCTTCCCACACACCTGCTTCCCACACACCTGCTTCCCACACACCTGCTTCCCACACACCTGCTTCCCACACACCTGCTTCCTGCACATCTGCTTCCTGCACACCTGCTTCATGCACATCTGCTTCCCACGCACCTGCTTCCCACAACCTGCTTCCTGCACATCTGCTTCCTGCACACCTGCTTCCGAACACCTGCTTCCCACACACCTGCTTCCCACACATCTGCTTCCTGCACATCTGCTTCCTGCACACCTGCTTCCCACACACCTGCTTCCCACACACCTGCTTCCCACACACCTGCTTCCCACACACCTGCTTCCTGCACATCTGCTTCCTGCACACCTGCTTCCCACACACCTGATTCCTACACACGTGCTTCTCACACACGTGCTTCCTGCACACCTGTTTTCCACACACCTGCTCCCACACACCTCCCACACACCTGTTCCCACACACCTGCTCCCACACATTTGCTTCCGCACACCTGCTCCCATACACCTGCTTTCCACACCTGCTTCCACATACCTGCTTCCTGCGCACCCGCTTCCCACACATCCGCTTCCCACACACCTGCTCCCACACACCTGCTCCCTGGCCGGGGCCAGGAGCTCGGACTCGACCCCCGCAACCTCAACTAGGTGAGTACTTGCTTCCCACACACTTTTCCACACACCTGCATCCCACACAACTGCTTCTCACACACCTGCTTCCCCACACACCTTCCCAAACACCTGCATCCCACACAACTACTTCTCACACACCTGCTTCCCCACACACCTGATTTCCACACACCTGCTTCCCACACACCTTCCCACACACCTTCCCACACACCTGCTCTTACATACTCCTACAGATTTGCACCAAACACTTGCACCTCGCACATCCTTGCTTTCACACACCTGCACCAAATATTATTATTATTATTATTATTATTATTATTATTATTATTATTATTATTATTATTATTATTATTATTACTATCACTACCATACTAGCAGGTATATTCAGATTGTTATAGCAGCAATGAGTGGGGTTGGCAGCCTGGCACGAATGCTACATTCTGTCAGTACAAGTGTCAGCCAGTCAGCACGCGTCAGCACACACCTGATGATAGATAAATAGATGAGGTTGCTGGCTGTCTGCTGTCTGCCTCCCCCTTGACTCCATCTCAACCACGATCACCACCACCATCTCCAGCACCACCACCACTAACTATCACCACCACCATCACCCACCACCACCAACCATCACCACAATCACCACCACCGCCTACCATCACCATCATCACCCAGCACCACCAGCACCACCAACCACCACCACCACTATCACCCACCACCACCACCACCACCCCTGCAACCTACACTATTCACTACCCATCATTCTTAAGTTACCCAGACAGCGGCAACATGCGAGTATAATTCTCTCTGCCCATCTGGCGCTGTTATATCTTAAGCAGGAGTGATAGCCAAGACTCGCCTTTATACAAACAGTTTTAACATTATCAGGATCTAAATCCATGACTGACTTGTTCCAGGGCGCCTACAACGACACCAAAATGCCAACCAATTAAAACTGAAATCCGCTAAAGTGTACTGAAGAGAAGTGTACGTTGTAAGTGTACACAGGGAAGTGCACTTACACCTTTGTGTATGTACTCTTTCCGCTTCCGTGTACACACGGAGCCAGGAGCTGTGACTCGACCCTTGCAATCACAAACTGCTAAGTACACAAAAGCGGGGAGATGCCTCAGGATATTCTACTTGGCTGGTGAAGGGTTCTTGATCCAAGGCATCGCATCTGACCTCCCCTTCCTTGGATGGAATCCCATTCCCCTCCCAGGTGCTGCATGACCCCCCCCTCCTTAACCCTCCCTACAACATCCTTCCTCCCACTCCTCCCTCCTCCCACTCCTCCCTCCTCCCACTACCTCCCCCCCCATCACTCGTCAAAGCTTAGCCTACCTTAGTCCAGGTTCACCTGTTGTTGATAGTATCTGTTGTTAATTCTACCTGGAGACGAGGAGGGAGGGTTGTTTGTACTGGTAAAGATTCTTGATCCTGGGAACTGGACCTGCAGTAATAATAATATAATAATAATAATAATAATAATAATAATAATATTATTATTATTATTATTATTATTATTATTATTATTATTATTATTAAATCAACTGGTTATATTATCATAATTTATATGTAAGCTGTAATAATGTGAACAATTATGATAGTCAGATAATAATAATTACGATTAATCAGCAAGTTTCTCTCTCTCTCTCTCTCTCTCTCTCTCTCTCTCTCTCTCTCTCTCTCTCTCTCTCTCTCTCTCTCTCTCTCTCTCTCTCTCTCTCTCTCTCTCTCTCTCTCTCTCTCTCTCCCACCTTCATGGTTTAGTGGTAAGATGTTTGACTCTCAAGCGAAGGGTTCAGGTTCAATCCTGGGGAAGGTGAGACGTATGGGCAAGTCTCCAAACTCACGTTGCTGCTGTTTACATAGCAGTAAATAGGTACCAGGATGTTGGTTTACTGTTGTGAGTTGCATCCTGGGGAAGAAGCTAATGACCCCAGTGGAAGTAAGCCACGTTACCTGACTTTCTTGGCTTATCCTGGTTTAGTAAGTTTTGGGTGGTGGTGGTAGTGGTAGTAGTGGGAATGGTAGTAGTGGTGGTGGTGGTAGTAGTGGTAATGGTAGTGGTAATGGTAGTAGTTGTGGTAATGGTAGTAGTGATGGTGGTAGTGGTAGTAGCGGTGGTAGTGGTAGTAGTGGTAATGGTAGTAGTGGTAGTGGTAATGGTAGTAGTGATGGTAGTGGTAGTAGTGGTAATGGTAGTAGTCGTGGTGGTAGTGGTAGTAGTGGTAGTGGTGGGGGTGAGACAGTGAGTGAAAATAACCCTAGCTGGTGGAATCCCCCCACGCCCCTCCCCTTCCCTCTCCCCTCTCTCCCTTACCCCTCTCCTACACCCAGCAGAGGGCAGCAGCTGGGCTGGTGCTGGTGTTGTTGTTGGTGGTGGTGATTATGGTGGTGGTGGTGATTGTGGTGATGGTGGTGATTGTGGTGATGGTGGTGGTAGTAGTGGTGGTGGTAGTAGTGGTGGGGGTGAGGTTGAACATGGTTGATGGGGTTGAGCTCGTGAGGTGAGGGAGTGCTGGTGGTGGTGCCCCTCCTCCCTCACTCACCTCCAACAAACCTTCACATACAAAAGCAAATCAAATTCTAGAATATCTAATTCTAAAATCTAAAACTCAAATTAAATAATTGCAATTTACTGCCAGTTTTTTCTTATTATTATTATTATTATTATTATTATTATTATTATTATTATTATTATTATTATTATTATTATTATTATTATTACTATTACTATTATTAACCTGTCCAGCCTCTCTGGAGCCTCAGTGACGCTACTCAACACTATATTTCAATTATATCTACAATTTCTCCATTTTTCCCTTAATTTAAACATAACTTCCCCCTTATGTGCTTTTTTTTTTTTTTAACTGGTTAAATTTAGTTTTTTAGGAGGGTTTTTAAATGTTTGGTTAAAAGGGTATTTTAAATGTTATTTTCTGTTTTGTTTTTGTTTATGTTACTTTTAGCTATTTATTTTATTTTTTATTTTATTTGATTTACCCTTTTTTTATTTTATTCCTATGTTATTTTGTTTGTTATTTAGTTTATGTTTTTCCCCCTGTTATTTATACTTTTTATGTTATTTTTTTCTTTATTCCCTTTGCTTGATCCCCCCACACCCTCCCCTTTCCTCTTTCTCTCCCTTACCTTTTTTCCCCCCAGTTTTTCAGACTCCTTTTTCTTTGTTTTTTGTTTTGTTATTTGTATTTATTTTAGTTTATGTTATTTGTTTTATTTTTATTTTTTTTTTAATTTTGTTTTAGTTTTTATTTGTATGTTTTTTTTTTAGTTTTTTCCCCCCCGTTTTTTTTATTTTGTTTAGTTATTTTTTTAGTTAAATTTTTCTTATGTTTTCCCCCTGTTTTAGATCCTTGTTTGTTTCCTCCCTATTTTTTAAACCCAAACCCTTTACCCCCCTAGCCTTTTTTAAAAAAATTTCTTCTGTTATCTAATTCTTTTTACTCTTAAAATTTCATTTACCCCCCCATTTTTTTTTTTTTTTTAATTTTTTTTAAATTTATTTTATTATTTATAATTTATTTATTTATTTTTATTCCTATTATTCCCCTTTTCCAAACCCCCTTTCCTCATTTTACCCCAACCCTTATTTCCCCAATTTATACCCCCCCAAAATTTTTCCCCCTTTCCCCATTTTCCCCCAAATTTTCTAATTCCCTTTTATTGTTCCCCCCTTTTAAACCCTTTTCCATTCTCAGATTTCCCCCTTTTTTATGTTTTTTAGTTTAATCTTTATTTATTTTCTCTCCCTAACCTTGTTATTTCCCCCTTTCCCCATTTCCCCTTTTTTAGTTATCTCCCCCTAGAGAATTTACCCATTTAAAAAAATTTTTTAAAAGAAAATTTACAGACCCTCTCCCAGTTCCTTTTTTTTCCCCATTCCTATGTTTTTCCCAGTTTCTTTTACCTCCCACCCATTTTCTCTCCCTTTCCCGGGGAACCCCGGGGAAAAAAAAAATTTTTTTAGATTTCCCCCTAGCCCAATCCCCCCAAACCCCATTTTACCCCCGTTCGTTTCCCCTTTTTGGATCTCCCCATTTAGATCTTCCCACCCATTTACTTCCCAATCCTATGTTATTTTCCCCCTACCCAAACCCTTTTCATGTTACTTCCCTGTATTTTTTACTTACCCAGTTTCCTCCCGCCCCTTTTTTTCCCCCGCCTCAGTTACCCCATTTTTCAGCCCCTGCCCATTTTTTTTCCCCCCAGCCATTTTTCTCCCCATTCCTCTTTTTTTCCCCCAGCCCCTTTTTACAATTCCTAGTTTTCCCCCCTACCCCCCCTTTTATATTTGTTTATGTTTTTTGTTCCTCATTTATCTCTCCCTAGTTTTCATGTTATCTCTCCCAGCCCCTTTTTATTCCCCCTAGTTCCTCATTTTATCCTCCCTTTTCCTCGTTTATTCTCCCATTTCCTCTTTTTCCCTCCCTATTCCTCATTTATTTTCCCCCTATTTTCCTCTTTATTCTCCTAGTTCCTCTTTATTCCCCCCCTATTTCCCTTATTAAAATTCTGCTTTGCTGTGAAATTCGAGTTTGCTTGTAATACGATCCAGTTTTCATTTCTTAAATTTTTTTTCATAGGGGAGCACCGAAATTTTTCCCATTTAACATTTTTTGGGAGGGGGGGCCCACCGGAAGGCTTGTTTATACAGTTTGCTGTGCTTCTGTGGCTGCCACTCCAGTAGATTCTGTATCGCTGCAAAGGATGACACACTTTTAGGGTTTATGTTTCTGTCACGGGAAATGAGAATAGAAAGAAAGTGGGGCGGGTACCGTCTTGGGGAAACAACTTTTCACTGTTGGCCTGTTTACACTACTCTTGTTTTTGTATTAGGAAAAAAAATTTGTCTCCCCCAATTCCCCCAGTTATTCCTTTGGGCATACACTTTGGTCGTTACCCAGGTACGCTTGTTAAAATTTTTGCAAAGGGGTGTAAATGCACTACGCTGTTTTTTGTTGTCTTACAGTGTACCCAAAGACCACGTCGCAATCCCCCAAAACTACGAAGGCTAAAAGGACTTGTCAAAAATCCATGATGTCAGATTTGGGGTTTGTAAATGTTGTGTCATGTTTTGGGAAAATTTTCCTTTTTCAAAAACCTCTCAAAAGAATTTGAAATTTTTTGGATGTTAGCGCTGTTAGTCTAGAGTTGTTGTTTTTTCCAAATTGTTTTACTTTTCCCCTTTGTCATCCCAAAATTTAATGACAAATGTGCCGTCCCCAATTTTTGGAATACGGAGGTTCCATGAAGGGCCCTTACTGGTTACCTTTTTTCCGGGGATCAACGCCCCCGGGCCGGCCCCATGACCAGGCCTCCCGAGGGAAATGGGGCCGGATAAACTAGGCTTTACTGGGGCCGCACGCACCAACGTAGAGCCACAGCCCGGTGACCCGCACTGACTTTAGGTATTGCCCGGGGCCTCTTTAAAGGGGAACCAGGGGTTATTGGCAATTCCCTAATGCTTGATGGAGGCTTTTGAACAGTTTTGGGGCCCCGGCACTTATGGTGTTTTTTTTTGGGGCTTTTCCCCCTGCCCAGTCTTTTACTTCGAGGAGTGTTTTTTGGTGTGCTTTTGGGGGACCTTTCCCTTCCAAGATTTTCCAAATGAAGAAGATTATTCCCCCCCGCGTTCCAACGAGTACAAGTCAAGGCTTCCAAGCGTTTCCGTATTAAGGTGTTGACAGAACTTATAGTGCAGAAAAGGATCCTTTCACCTCTAGATCTGCATTTCACCTGCTTTGATGGAGATGTTAATGTACAGCGTATTCCCCTAAAAGGAACAAGTGATTTGAAAAATCTCAGGGGCTTGGCTCTCTTTTTGAAATTTTTTCCCAATCCATCCTTCTTTTCTTTGCACGTGCGATCGGCACTGGGGATCCTTGAAAGTGGATCCTCAACATTACTACTCCGGGTCCAAATTATTTTTCCGCTCTTTTGTAGGCCGGGGAGTCAGTATATACTTTTTCTATTTATTTCTCCTCCATTTTTCCATAAGGGAGTATTTGGGAAATTTTGTCCTCATTAAACATCATTTGTTACCTTGCCCACGGAAAATTTTGTTTAACCCTTTTGGGGTAACCGGTCCTCAGCAGTGACAGCCTCATGCAAATCCTAGTATCATCCCAAAGGATATAGGGTTTCTGGGGTTATTCTCTTTTTATGTCTGTATGAGGAAAAGGGAAAAAGAGGGGGGGAGTATTTCCCTTTGGGGAAAACAGGCTTTTCCCACTTGGCACCCCCCGATTTAATTGTTGACCATATCTTTGTTTGATTTGTTAGGAAGTGAAGACCATCCCCCCATTTTCCCCCCAGTTATTCCTTTAGCACGATTTATGGGCTATTACCCCTGATGCTTTTGTCAAATCTTTTGCAAAGTCTGTGTATATTACACCATTCTGATTTTTTTTCCAGTGACCCAAAGGGCCCATGTCATAGTGTCCTAGTGTGAGAGGCAGGAGCGACCGCCCTGAACCCTGTTGCCCTGGTTTTTGCTTTTTTTGGAAAATCCAGGTGATTTGCAACCCTGCTTCTTAACCTTTCAAAGTTTTTAATTGGGGCAGAGCTTTTGGGTCTATAGTTTTTTGCAAATGTTTTTGCTGCCACCTTTTTTGGAGGGGGGCTATACCCGTTTTTTTAAAAGTGACTGGGAATTTCACCATGTCCAAGCTCCCCCTCCATAGTGTACTTAGGGCACGCGAGAGGGGTTTCTTGCAGTTCTTAATGAAAACAGAGTTCCACGGTTGGCCGGGGGCTGAGTGCATAGGCATGTTGTCAAGGGTTTTTTTCGAAATCTATGGGATTGGGGTAATGTCGGAAATTTGGGCATACTTTTAGGGGGTTTGAGCTCTTCATGAAAAAAATTTTTTGGGTCGTCGTCCTCAGACCATTAGTGGTTCACTAAACACAGAGTCTAGGGGATTTCAATATTTACTCTTTCCCCGGCATCGGAAAAGCCACCCGTTGAAAAGGGCCCGAAATTAGATGGGGTATTTGCCTTGTTTTTTGGCATTGAAAAGAATATTTTGGAATTTTTTTCATTTCACATGCTTTAACTCCCCTGCCCTCCGGGTTTCCTGAAAGAGTCATTTACTTAAGTTCGATGTTTCCCCCCCCGGTCAGCCTCCTTTCGTGTATCAATTTTCTAGACTCCTAGGAGCTCATGATCTTCGTCGTCTTCTGTGGGGGAGCGTCTTTTTCCCCCAGTTTACTCCTGCTCTTCTTTTTCTTAGGGGAATTGCCCTAGAACATGCTTGGGCTCCCAGGAATTGATCCTTTAAAGGGCCCGGGTTTTGGTCCATTCATTTAAGAATCTTCCAACATTTTTCGTTTGGGACTGGTTTCCCGGGTCCCAGTTGATGTTTTTTTGTTGAAATTAAAATTTTGTGAGACCCTTCACAGGTAATGCTTTGCTTTTCAGGCCCCTATGCATGTCGTCTGGCTTCAATTAAATTGTGATCGGAATTATTTTTTTTTAATATTCTTGGGGTTTTTATCAGGCCCTTTTATTTTTGTAAAAAAGGGTAAGTGTGTTTTTTCTTGTTGGCTACTATTGCGGTTTTAAGGGTGTGTTTTTCGCAGGATTAGTAGCTAGGTTGGACCTTCATCTGGCCCCCTCGGGGATTTTTTCAGTAAAACATTATTTGCTACTTTTTCCATTTTGTTCCTTGGGTTAAACCCCAAAAAGGTAAATTTTTGGGGTGGAGCGGGAAAGGTTTTCAAACAGTAACATTTTCATATTTTCCCTTGAACTTTGGGAGGTTGCATTGGGGGTTTTTTAAAAACCCAATGACTGGTTTTGGTTCTCGATTTTATGATAAACTTAACTACCTCTTTTGGGTTTTCACAAAACCCCGTGATACCTGAAACCCCCCCCTTGTTCCCTGTTTTTTCTGTCGCATCAAAAAGGTTTAACCCACTTATCCATTTTTCACTTCAAAGGATCTTTTGTGTGAGTCTCTGTGAAGCTGCAAACATTGCTTTAGACTCCACTAAAAGTCCATGAAAAAAAGGTTTTTTGTTGTTGGGGGATGGCTTAAGGCCCGATATTAGCAAATATAACGGGTTTGTTTTCTGTTTTGTTGGGGGGATTTTGTTTTGGCATCAGTAGTTTAATTTGGGGGGAAAAGGGGCCATGGCTGCCCTCCAGTCCAAAAGCTTGGGAGATCAGGACATCAATCATGGCTTCTTAAAATTAAGTGCGGTTCTTTGAGTACTATCTTTAATGATTTTCGAGTTTTTCTACTGCAGCCCGGCCTTGAGTCAGCTCTTTGGTGTTGCCGGGTAACCAGGCTGTGTATGGCACCCTGGCCCCATACCATCAAGCCGGTTAAAACCAAAATATTGGGTTACATGTCCGTTTCCTCTTGAAACTTCTACCTGCCCCGCATTTTTTTGATTTTTCTGTAAGGAATGTCGGGGGACCACGGATGTTAAATACAGTTTTTCTCAATTGTGCCCCAGTCCCCCTGTTTTTTCCATTGGGTTTATTTTACACTTCCTTCATATCTTTAAATATTTGGACGATTTGTAGCTTTTTGAATCTCATCTGAAAAAATTCATTTGGGTATCGATCTTTAGAAGTTTAATGGCCCCGGAACACATCGTATTGGGGCCCCACATTTAATTTAAAAAAAACGTGGGTGGACCTTGAGAAAAAATAAAAAAAGTTGTTATTTTATTGAACGTTCCATTCTTGCGAATATGAATGAAAAATTTTAAGGGCAAACATCATTTAAAGGGACTCATTATAAATTAGCTCTTTGATGCCCGGGCGGACTCTTTTTGCCCTTGTAGGGAGCGTTCAAAATTACCACCCAATGGGGAGCTCGATAAATCTTCGACTGCCCGGGGAATTTGTGACCGTTAGGGAGGGTCTCTCTCTCTCTCTCTCTCTCTCTCTTTTTCTCTCCTCTCTCTTTTCCCCCTCTTCTCTCTCTCTCTCTCTTCTCTCTCTCTCTCTCTCTCTCTCCTCTCTCAATCCCTAACAAAATTGGTACTGGTATTTAGTCGGGGATGTTCAGGTGCGTTGTAGAGTACAGTAAAACTTAATTGTTCAGCTGGTGAGTGGTGGGGGAGGGAAAAACTTAATTGTTCAGCTGGGAGTGGTGAAGAGTTGAACAATTTAATTGTTCAGGTGGGGGGAAGTGGCGTGTGAATCGTACGTCAGACAACACAACACTGTGTTGCCGACGAGCGTGTCATCCATTTCTTTTTGTGTCAACTTTTCCCTTACATTATTATTCTCATTTGTCGAGTTGAACATTCCCCTTTCCTATGTCAAGTGCTTTCAAAAACTTTTTTAGGAGGGGGTTTTTGGTCGGATTTAATGCTAATTGAGGGGGGGGGGGGTAAAATCACGCCCAGACACCGCTGCCCGGGCGTCCTTCACGTATCGCTGCGTTTGAAACCCGCAAAAATGCATTTTTTCCGTAAAACCAAAAAAATTTTCCCAAAAATTTCTGAGCATTCGTTTCGTGATATGGAAACGTAAAACTTAAGATTATCAAAATGCGTAAAACAGTCATCGTCAGGCACTACTGAAAAAAACTAATCCTACGAGAAGATAATGGTCAACGAGAATGAAACAGGGCTACGAGAATATACAGGGCCCAAAAACCGGTTGGGAAAGATACAGGTCCTCCAACGAGAAATGATACATGGTCCACGGAATGATACAAAATATAACTGGCTAACATCAATATTTAACAGGGTTATAAAAAATATGATAGTCCACGACTAGTTGAAAAAACACCCAAAATTGGAGACTATTGTAAGTTATTAACAAAGCCTTTTTATCAGGTCGATTTTTATATAAAAAAAGGTCTTGAAAAAAAGAAATCATATGTGGGCGAAAAATCGGGTGAAAAATTTTCAGTTTTATTGTTGGTCTGTGGTTACGGTGAGATGAGGAAAACAACAGTAGGGTTAATGAAGACATTTAGCTACTGTTGCGGGAGTTTCTTTTTGCTAGTCTCTTCGCATAGTCTGTTACATAACCCTTTTTTGCGTACTACTGTTACACTAGCTTCTTTGCAGTCTATTGCAAAGAATAGCGTAGAAGTATTTAGGGGTCATACCATAGTAATAGTATATAACATATTAAGAGTAGTAGTCGTAGTAGCAGTAGTAACAATAGTATAGCGTATTTGTTTAGTAGTTCATAGAGTAACAGTAGTTGTATATATTCCTCAGTAAACACCTTCATGACATCAAGATCCTCCTTCTTTTATTTCCCCCGAACAGATTAACCCAAAATAAAAATGATCTGTGACAATATAATAATTCCGCTAAGGGATTCCTCCTCAAAACAAAATAAGAGGAATTGTGAGGAAATCCATCACTGCGTGACTAATTCCCTTATTATCGTAACTTATCACCGGTGTATGTCCATACTGATCGTGTGTATGCTGCAATTATTGTTAGTGTATGTTTATGCGAAACCATTTGAGGGGGGTTTACACTGGGTAAACACATAGTCATCAACGGGCATAATTCCACGTAGCATATCTCAACATTGCAGCAGTGACGTACTTCGTCGACGATATTTTGGCACCTTCATTCGTTGCAACTATAGTCGACTCTCTTGTGAACCTCCGCCAGGTGGTGCAGCTTTTCGTTAATTTATTAAGCTAAAAAAAGATTAAAAGGGAAAATTTGTCCAAATTTTTACCCCGGGGAAAAAGGGTTTTAGAAGGGGTTTTTAAAAGGGGTTTTTTTTTTTTTTGGGTTTTTTTTTTTTTTTGTCCTTTTTTTTTTGGGGGGGGGTTTATTTTTTGGTGGGGGTGTTTAAAAGGGGGTTTTTTTGTGGGGGAAAAGGTGTGGGGGTTTTTCGTTTTTCCACCCGGGTTGAACCGGGCCCCGGGGGGTGTGTGGGGGCGGGCTTCCCCCCACCAGGGTTTAAAGGCCCCGTGTTGGGCCCTAATTTTAAACTTTTTAGTGGGTTTTGGGTAAATGTTTTTAAAAGCTTCCCCCTTTCGGGAAGCTGCCTTTATAATGTAAAAACGTTCCCTTTAAAATGTCTGAATTAAATTTATTTTTTATTTTATTTTAATATTTAATTTTACAAATTTTAAAATTTTTGTTTAATTTTTTTTAAAATTTTTTTTATTTAAATTTTTAAATTTAAAAAAATTTTTTTTAAATTTAATCTTTGTTGAAAAAATAATTTGGAAAATTTTCCTACACATTTCCCCCCCCCATCAACCCAAAAACCCCTTTTAAAACCCCCCCCCACCACCCCCCTTTCCCCCCCCCACCCCCCCTTTCCCCCCCCCACCACCCCGTTTAACCTGACACCCCAAAAGGTAAACCCCCCCCCAAAAAAAAGGGGGAGGGTTTTAAACCGGGTTTTTAGGTTGGTTTTCGTTTCACGGGGGACCGCCCCAACCAAAACTCCCAACTTTTGGACTTTTCGCTCGCCATCAAAATGTAACCGATTTTCCGTCCAAATTCGGGAAAGAATTTTTAAAAAGGAAAATTTTTTATTAAATTATTAAAAATATTTTTTAATATTATAAAAAAAAAATTATTTTATTTAAAATTTAATTATTATTTAGAAACCCTTTTAAAATGAAAAAAAAAATAAAATCAAAAAGGAAATTAAAAGGGGTAAGGTCCCCGTCTCTTTTAAGTTTTTCCCTTTTTCTGAACTTGGTATCCCCCCCGACCCCCAACCCACCCCGAACAAACCCCCACCACCACACCCCAACCCAACAACCCCCCCAACAACCCCCCCCCACCACAACCCCACCCCGCCACACCCCCACCCCCCCCCACACCCGCCCACACCTAGCCACCCCCCCACCACACAAGAGAACCCCCCCACAAAAAAAAACCCCCCCGGACAAAGCCCCAAAACCAGGCCCCCGGAAGCCGCCCCACCCCCGAGGGCCAGGGCCCCCCCCCCCACCAAAGCCCCAACCCTCGTGGGCCTTGGTAAACCCCCCACCCACGACGGGCCGACCCCAACCCCCAGCCCCAAAACCCCCCCCGGGGCCCCCACCAAAACCCCCCCGGAAAAGAAAACCCCGGGAACAGACCCCCAAACCCCCCCACCCGGGACCCCCCCCAAAACCCCCCGGACCCCCGGCCTCCTAAAAAAAGAAAAAACCAACAAGAGCCAAAAGTTAGGACAACCGGCCAAAGAACGGGTAAAGGAAACTCAGCCCGAAAAAGAGAAAATGGAAACCCCGACGGACCCTGACAAACCGGGGGGACCCCCCACACACCCGCCCCACGCCGGGGCCCCCCGGACCAGCCAGCCCACACCAAACCACACACCCCCCAAGCCCGCCACACACCCGCCACACACACCAGCCGCCAACCACCAAGGCCAGCCACCCCCCAACCAGCCAGCCACACCCAGCCCGCCCGGGCCCCCGCCACAACCAGCCGCCACCAGCCCGCCACCACCAGCGCCCCACACAGCCAGCCACACCAACCACCCCGGCCAAAGCCCACAGCAGCCACACACCCGCAGCCACACACCAACCCGCCCCGGCCCCCCCCCGCCCAAAAAACCCCGGCCGCCCACACCACCAGCCACCACCCCGCCCCACACACCAGCCAGCCACAACCAAACCCACACCAGCCAGCAGGACCCCCAGCCACACACCGCCAGCCCAAAACCAGCCCGCCAAAAACCACCCGCCACACACCAGCCAGCCACACCCAGCCACCCCACCAGCCAGCCACACACCAATCCAACCCCGCCAGACACACCAGCCAGCCAACGTACCCCCCGCCAACCCCGGACCAGCCACACCCCCCCCCCTCCCGCCCCCCCCCACGGCCAGCCACCCAGCCGCCCACACCAACCACCCGGACCACCAGCAAACCACCGGCCAGCCCGGACCCCCGCCAGCCACACACCGCCCGCCCCCCAACCCGCAGCCACACCACCAGCCCCCACCCCCCAGCACCACCCAGCCAGCACACCACCAGCCCCGGCAGCCAGCCACGGACCACCAGCCACACACCAGCCAGCCCACACCAGCAAGCCACACACCACCCCGCCCCCCCCAGGCCCCAACACACCAGCAGCCCCACCCAGCAGCCACCACCCGCCGCCACACACCAGCCCCCAAAACCAGAAGCCACACACCAGCCCGCCACGGACCGCCACCCACCCCACAACCAGCCGCCACCCCAGCCGCCCCCACCCGCCACCACACACCAGCAGCCCCAAACCCGCCCGCCAAACCGCCAGCCACACCCCCAGCCCCCACGGGGACCCGAAACACACACCGGCCAACCAACCCCCAGCCAACCCCAACCACCAGGCCCGGGCCCCACCCAGCCCGCCCGGACCCCAGCCAACCCACCAGCCCCACACCAGCCATCACCCCAACCAACCCCCAAACCACGGACCAGCCACCACACCCGCCAGCCCACACCAGCCAGCCACACACCAGCCCGCCACGGACCAGCCAGCACACACCAGCCAGCAACACACCCGCAGCCCCACACCCCGCCGCCACACCAGCCAGCCCCCCACCAGCCACCCCCCCGAAGCCAACAAACCCGCCCGCCCCGGACCAGCCCCCACACCCCCAAAACCACCCCCACCAGGCAGCCCACACACCAACAGCCCCAACCAGCAGCACACACCACCGCCAACACCAGCCGCCACACACCAGCCACCAGAAAAACCAAGAGGGCCGGCAAGGGAAAAGGAAAGAATTTCAGGGGGGGGTTTGGGGGGTTTTGGGGGTGGGTGGGGGGGGGGGGAAAAAGGGGGGGGAGGGTGAGGGGGGTGGAGGGGGAGAGGTGGGGGGGGTGGGGGGGAGGGGAGAGGGGGGGGGGGTGGGAGGGGAGGTTTTAGGGGGTTGGGGTTTTGTTAGTGTATGTTGTTTTGGGTGTTGTGTGTTTTATGTGTGTGTGTGTATGTGGGTGTATGGGGTGTAGTTGTGTTGTGGTGTGTGTGTGGGGGGGTGTTGGGGGGGGGGGTGTTTTGTTGATGTTTGTGTGTGTGTGTTTTGTGGTGTTGTGTATGGGGGATGTGTGTGTGGTGTTTGTGGTGTGGTGTGTGTGGTGTGTGTTGTGTGCACATTTTACGCTGATCAGCCCTAACGTTCCATGACGCACCTTAACGCCACCTTGGGTTTCACAGCGTGCGACGTGAGTTTGTATGCCCAAAAAAGTAACTTTGGGGAGCGGGTGAGAAACGCAATCTTGGTAATGCATTAACGTTTTCGTGGATGAGGCGGCCCAAAAATTGCATGATGGGGGGAAAAAGTTGTTATAATCAAACTGGGCTGTGCGAGGGTTTTTGTCGTTAATGTCTTGACTTCATCAAGGTCTCCTTGTAACGTTTTGCTCAAAATGGATTTCCCCCCGTTATCAGAAATATCCACACTTCAGAGAGTCTACCCGGAGATACCCGGAGTTGTTCCGGGGGCAACCTCCTGTGGCCCAGTCCCTGACCAGGGCCCCCCGGGGGATCAGGGGGTATCAACCCTTCTGTTATGTTTGGCCGTTACTAACCCAACAAGTTCGTTCCGCCCGGGAAACTTAATGATCCCTTTAATTACTTCAGTTTCATCCTGACAAAGGGGTTGTTTGGTGAATCCACGGATCGCTAATATTTGACGGGGTTAACTTTTATTTATTCCCCCTCCTCCTCTTTCCCCCCTCCCATCAAACCCTCTTCTCCTCCCTCCCTCCCTTCTTTAATAAGGTTGGGTACATTCGTCCTTATTTTCCCAATGTTTAAAAGCATTTTTTTAACGAGGTGTTGTAGGCCGGTAGGGATTTTGGACCCCTTTTTCATGGGCCCGTAGGCCCGTGTAGTGCTCCTTATATTCTTATGTGTGCGTGTTCCTCACGAACGGACCCGCTTCGTATATCCGCCCGTGTTCTCGGGGACCCGCCCCCGCGAAACCCAAGGGCAGATTCCGTAAAGATGCAGCAGGAGGGGGGTTTAAGAGAGCTCCCCCTCCCCCCCCCCAGAAAAAAAAAATAAAGGGGGGGGGGAAAAGGTTTTAAACGCAGCGAGAACGCATCCGCCCGGCTGGTCAGCGAGATTCCTCAGCGCGTGTCGCATTTATGTCCTCCCGCGGTGGATTGGAATGTCCCGTGGGCGTCCTGGTGGTGGGTTCATGGTTGTCCCCGGGACCAGCCAACCATTGCTCTATGTATCAGGAACTGGTCTACATCGTTCTCTTCTTTTGCAGCGTTGCTGGGCTCTGTAGCTGCATTAATGACCTGTGTACCTACGTTAGTGACCTCTTTAGCTACGTTAGTGACCTCTTTAGCTACTTTAGTGACCTCTTTACCTGTATTAGTATCTACGTTAGTACCCTCTTTACCGGCGTTAGTACCCTCTTTACTGACGTTAGTGCTCTCTTTACCTGCGTTAGTACCTAAGCTAATGCCCTCTTTATCTACGTTAGTTCACTCTTTAACTACGTTAGTGCCCTCTTTACCTACATTAGTGCCCCATTTAGGACGCGCTGGTGTCACTTGCATCAGGTTAGTGACTCCTGCGGCCGTGTTTGTAGTCACTCGTATTAACAAGTTCAGTCGACATTTGGATTTTGCAATCTCTGGAACGTTCATGTTGGCGAAAATGATTTTTCTCAGTATATTTCAGCATTTTCTTTTTTTTGGGTTCACATTAAGGTACTCCATCGACCCAGAGCAAAGAAATTTTGATTTTCGATTTTTTTGGTTGACCTACCCGATAAATGGCTTTAAAAAGTAAAATAGGTCGTTTTAAATTCCTCTCCAGGCTGAGGAACTGACCACCTCAAATTCCTTTTTCTCCAAGGTTGATGGACTGATATGTTGTTAGGTAAGACACATAAGCATATGTGTCTTACCTAACAACCTGTCGGTATTTTATACCATTTTAATGTTCAATCGTGGACTGATATCATCTGTATTTCACTACTACACCTGCTGCCTCTGTACTTGACTGAAAAGGCCTCCCATGTAGGCAAAATGTTACATCAGTAAAGATGTCGGTATTCTATACCATTTTTCAACGTCACGACACGTACTGTGACGTGGACACAAATAACGCAACAAGATTTTGTTAACAACGCTCCTCTTTACGCAGAACTTTATCAAGTTACGACCTCAAGAACCTCTACACATTGTTTTGTCATGACTTAAAGAAGCCCTGCACAGAGCTTTTCAAGTCATGACTTAATCTACGCAGAGCTTTATCGAGTCATGACTTAACGAAGCTCTACGCAGACCTTTATCAAGTCATGACCTCACGAAGCTCTAGATTAGGTTAGGTAAGGTCTGTCAGGAAACAGGACAAGTCGAAGCTCTACACGGAGCTTTATCAAGTCGTGACCTCAAGAAGCTCTACACGGAGCTTTATCAAGTCGTGACCTCAAGAAGCTCTACACGGAGCTTTATCGTGGTCTTGCAAGTGGTATGGTGGCCAAGCACTTTTAAGTGGTCAGGCATTCTAAAGGGGTGCTAATGGTGACTCAGTACTTGTGCTCTGGGAAGTGGCAAATTAAATGTACCAACAAGGAGCAGGTGTTATAAAGGGTAAAGGGCCATTAACCCTCTAAAGTGGTAATTAAGTGGATGGTGAGGGTAGAACACTGCGCTCGATACCCATCTTGTGAGATTGTTCTAACAGTGAGATCTTACAGGTGTGGGCTCAGATCTCGCAGGTGTGGGATTAGATCATACAGGGTGAGATCAGATCTTACAGATGTGACATCAGATCTCACAGGTGTGGGATCAGATCTCACAAGGGTGGGATCAGATCTCACAAGGGTGGGATCAGATCTCACAAGGGTGGGATCAGATCTCACAAGGGTGGGATCAGATCTCACAAGGGTGGGATTAGATCTCACAAGGTGTGGGATCAGATCTACAGGGTGGGATCAGATCACAAGGATTAATTCTCAGGTGTGGCTCAGATATCGTTCGATGCATGCAGTCTGCAGGGGCTGAGTCTCATTTTTCCTCGCTGTTTCGTCTGCGTGTCTTTTTTTTGTTGCGTTACGCGGTCTGTCTTTGTTCGGAGGAAGAACGGATACGAGGTGGTGTGTGTGTAGTGTGTGTGTGTGTGTGTGTGTGTGTACCTACGTATATGTGTGTACGTGTGAGTGGATGTGAGTGATAGAAGGATAAAGTCACTGAAGACTGGCGTCTCCTGGCGTCACCAACGAGACTTATCGGTAAATATGTCACCATCTGGACTCCCAACCTTAGGAGGGAACGTCACTCTTGGCTGCCATTCTCACAGAGCGAAAACAAAATTACTCTGATAAAGGCGTCTTGTAGCGCGATTGGTAGCGCACTCGACTCACACACTGAGGTTCGTGGTTTGATCTCCGCTATGGGTGTAAACACTGGGACGTGTTTCCTTAAGACACCTGCTGTCCATGTTCACCTAGCAGTAAAACAGGTACCTAGGTGTTAGTCGACTGGTGTGAGTCGCATCCTGCGATAAAACTGACCTAATTTACGGGAAATGCTCAGCATAACAAGTGGCTTTCTATATAGTAGTATGTTACTGATGTCACCATGGTCTGTATACCTTGTACATGTACTTATTTAAATAAGATGATGTTGATGTTGTTGTTGTTGTTGTTGTTGTTATTGTTTATTTTGTTTTGTTATTATATTATTATTGTTATTATTATTTATTATTATTATTATTATTGTTATTATTATTATTATGTTATTATTATTATTGTTATTATTATTATTGTTATTATTATTATTATTATTATTATTATTATTATTTTTATTATTATTTTTATTATTATTTTATTATTATTGTTATTATTATTATTTTTATTATTATTGTTATTATTATTATTGTTATTATTATTGTTATTATTATTATTTATAAGTGATGTTATATTATGATAAATTTAAAATGTAGACAGAATTCTATGAGTATAATAGTATTCATTAGGTTCCATGGTAGATCTACAGGTAATTATTAGGTAATCTATTGATTGTACATATGTTGTAGATATCATTGGTATATTATTTAAGCACTTATAGACATTGTTATAAATTATTATAAACTTTTGAAGGTATGGAAGAGAATGTAGACGTGGATTAATGCAATTTAAGCATAAGTATAACCCATGATAACTAATGTTCAACCATGATAACTTAATGATAACCCAGGATAACTATTGTAAGGGACGTAGAAATAAATGTAACAGAATATAAGCTACCTCACTATAGTTCCGCATTCGGGTGTCTTCATAATCAAAGTGTCCACATCCGGTGATCACTAATACCGATCTCTAACACATCACGTTACCCAAACCTACGTAGGTGATGGAATAGACGGGTAGTAAAACATAGCTACGGATATAATGTCCACTGTGTAACTGTCAATACAGAACTATGTAAGCCAGCACAGTGTATGGTTTCCCAACTGGTAACTGGTCATCACATATCAGTGTTACATCACCTGATTGGCTATACCCCACTGTAACTCATACCAAACATAGTGATGTAGCAGTCATCACTGTTGGTGTTCCCACTGGTAACTATCATACAGAATAGTGTAGCAGCACACTGTTGGTGTTCCCACTGGGTAACTGTCATACAGAATAGTGTAGCAGCACACTGTTGGTGTTCCCACTGGGTAACTGTCATACAGAATAGTGTAGCAGCACACTGTTGGTGTTCCCACTGGGTAACTGTCATACAGGATAGTGTAGCAGCACACTGTTTGGTGTTCCCACTGGGTAACTGTCATACAGAATAGTGTAGCAGCACACTGTTGGTGTTCCCACTGGGTAACTGTCATACAGAATAGCGTAGCAGCACACTGTTGGTGTTCCCACTGGGTAACTGTCATACAGGATAGTGTAGCAGCACACTGTTGGTGTTCCCACTGGGTAACTGTCATACAGAATAGTGTAGCAGCACACTGTGTTGGTGTTCCCACTGGGTAACTATCATACAGAACAAAGTAGCAGCACACTGTTGGTATTCCCACTGGGTAACTCATACAGAACACAGTAGCAGCACACTGCTTGTGTTCCCACTGGGTAACTGTCATACAAAACACAGTAGCAGCACACTGTTGGTGTTCCCACTGGGTAACTCATACAGAACACAGTAGCAGCACACTGCTGGTGTTCCCACTGGGTAACTGTCATACAAAACACAGTAGCAGCACACTGCTGGTGTTCCCACTGGGTAACTGTCATACAGAACACAGTAGCAGCATACTGCTGGTGTTCCCACTGGGTAACTGTCATACAAAACACAGTAGCAGCACACTGCTGGTGTTCCCACTGGGTAACTGTCATACAAAACACAGTAGCAGCACACTGCTGGTGTTCCCACTGGGTAACTGTCATACAAAACACAGTAGCAGCACACTGCTGGTGTTCCCACTGGGTAACTGTCATACAAAACACAGTAGCAGCACACTGCTGGTGTTCCCACTGGGTAACTGTCATACAAAACACAGTAGCAGCATACACTGCTGGAGTTCCCACTGGGTAACTGTCATACAAAACACAGTAGCAGCACACTGCTGGTGTTCCCACTGGGTAACTGTCATACAGAACACAGTAGCAGCATACTGCTGGAGTTCCCACTGGGTAACTGTCATACAAAACACAGTAGCAGCACACTGCTGGTGTTCCCACTGGGTAACTGTCATACAAACACAGTAGCAGCACACTGCTGGGTTCCCCCTGGGTAACTGTCATACAAAACACAGTAGCAGCACACTGCTGGTGTTCCCACTGGGTAACTGTCATACAAAACACAGTAGCAGCATACTGCTGGAGTTCCCACTGGGTAACTGTCATACAAAACACAGTAGCAGCACACTGCTGGTGTTCCCACTGGGTAACTGTCATACAGAACACAGTAGCAGCATACTGCTGGGTTCCCACTGGGTAACTGTCATACAAAACACAGTAGCAGCACACTGCTGGTGTTCCCACTGGGTAACTGTCATACAAAACACAGTAGCAGCACACTGTTGGTGTTCCCACTGGGTAACTCATACAAACACAGTAGCAGCACACTGCTGGTGTTCCCACTGGGTAACTGTCATACAGAACACAGTAGCAGCACACTGTTGGTGTTCCCACTGGGTAACTCATACAGAACACAGTAGCAGCACACTGCTGGTGTTCCCACTGGGTAACTGTCATACAAAACACAGTAGCAGCACACTGCTGGTGTTCCCACTGGGTAACTGTCATACAAAACACAGTAGCAGCACACTGCTGGTGTTCCCACTGGGTAACTGTCATACAGAACACAGTAGCAGCATACTGCTGGAGTTCCCACTGGGTAACTGTCATACAAAACACAGTAGCAGCACACTGCTGGTGTTCCCACTGGGTAACTGTCATACAGAACAGTGTAGCAGCACACTGCTGGTGTTCCCACTGGGTAACTGTCATACAGAACAGTGTAGCAGCACACTGCTGGTGTTGGAAATAAATGGTATAAAATACCGACACAATGGCAATATAAACACAAATGCAGTATAATGTGATCCTTTATATGACTACGTTTCGCCCACACAGTGGGCTTATTTCAAAAGCCCACTGTGTGGGCGAAACGTAGTCAATAAAGGATCACATTATACTGCATTTGTGTTTATATTGCCACACTGCTGGTGTTCCCACTGGGTAACTGTCATACAGAACAGTGTAGCAGCACACTGCTGGTGTTCCCACTGGGTAACTGTCATACAGAACAGTGTAGCAGCACACTGCTGGTGTTCCCACTGGGTAACTGTCATACAGAACAGTGTAGCAGCACACTGCTGGTGTTCCCACTGGGTAACTGTCATACAGAACAGTGTAGCAGCACACTGCTGGTGTTCCCACTGGGTAACTATCATACAGAACAGTGTAGCAGCGCAATGCGTGTCATATTTTGTAACTATAAAACTTATAAGGGTCGGAGGATGGCGGCTTGAACCTCCGTTGACAAGTGTATACTAGTCTGTCTATCAGCTGGTGAGATGACTCTATGTTCTATCGTTGGAGGCTGGGCAGGGTTGCCAACCCTCCCGTCGCACATGATACTCTCTCTCTCTCTCTCTCTCTCTCTCTCTCTCTCTCTCTCTCTCTCTCTCTCTCTCTCTCTCTCTCTCTCTCTCTCACATACACACACATGCAGCTTTCCTAGCACTTTATCTCATTCAAATATCTCTCTCTCCTCTCTTTTCCTATCTCCTCTTTCTCTGAGACTCTTGAGTTGTATAAACAGTGTAGCCTACACTGAGTGGTGTAGACAGTGTAGCCTACACTGAGTGGTGTAGACAGTGTAGCCTTACACTGAGTGGTGTAGACAGTGTAGTCTACACTAAGTGGTGTAGCCTGGAGGGTAACTGTCAGTTTCCAACTTTCCACTGAGTGTGGCTGACACGAGGTGTGGCGTGTCAGCCATGGTACCAGCACCACCTACACCATATCACCACACCACCACATCACCACCACACCACCACACCACCACACCACCACCACACCACCACCACCATACCACCACACCACCACCACACCACCACCACACCACCCCACACCACCACCACATCCACCACACCACCCCCACCACCACCACCACAACCACCACCACACCCCCACCCCCACCACCACACCACCCCACACCCCCCACCACACCGCACCTCCACACCCCACACACCACCCCAACCACCTTTACCACCACACCACCACCCCCCCACCACACCCACACCACCACACCACCACCACATCACCACCACACCACCCACATCACCACCACACACCCCCCATCCACCACCACCACCCCACACACCATACCACCACACCACCCACCACACCACCACCACCCCACCCCCCCCACCATACCACCACACCAAAAACCACACCCACCACCACCCAACCCCCACCACCACACCCACCATCCCCAAACCAAACCACAAAACCCACCCACCACCTCCCCCACCACCACCACCCCCACCACCACACCACACCCCCCACCAACCACACCACCAACCACACCACACCAACCCCACCACAACACCACCAAGACTTTTATGGTATATGATATTAGTGTTATTAGTCTGTAATTTTCATGTCATAGGCCTACTGCCGCCTATGTGAACAGGGTCTACGTCTGAATTTTTTTAAGGCCTACGAAAGCTCACCTGAGCCTACTCTCCTCCGAAGAGCACTGAGCACTCGTGTTCTCAAACAGTCAATTCCAGGCAGAAGGCCCAGGAGCTGCATGCCTGGCCACGTTACCTGCTTCTAACACAATCACTTTTGTCGGAAGTGATTGTGTTATTGTCCGATACGTAATTTATAGGTCAGACGGAGTTATTGATTACCATGGTGTTGACGGTAGTGTTGAAACTTTGACTCGCTCTTCTTTGAGGATGTTGCTTACGTCTTTGTTGTCATCTGTGCGTGGTGGTGGTGGTGATGGCAGCAGTGATGGCAGCAGTGATGGCAGCAGTGATAGCAGCAATGGTGGCAGTGATAGCAGCAGTGATGGCAGCAATGATGGCAGCAGTGATGGCAGCAGTGATGGCAGTGATGGCAGCAGTGATGGCAGCAACGGTGGCAGTGATGGCAGCAGTGATGGCAGCAGTGATGGCAGCAACGGTGGCAGTGATGGCAGCAGTGATGGCAGCAGTGATGGCAGCAGTGATGGCAGCAATGGTGGCAGTGATAGCAGCAGTGATGGCAGCAATGATGGCAGCAGTGATGGCAGCAGTGATGGGAGTGAAGGGCAGCAGTGATGGCAGCAACGGTGGCAGTGATGGCAGCAGTGATGGCAGCAGTGATGGCAGCAACGGTGGCAGTGATGGCAGCAGTGATGGCAGCAACGGTGGCAGTGATGGCAGCAGTGATGGCAGCAGTGTGGCAGTGATAGGACGTGATGGGACAACGGTGGCAGTGATGGCAGCAGTGATGGCAGCAGTGATGGCAGCAACGGTGGCAGTGATGGCAGCAGTGATGGCAGCAGATTTTCCCATAAAGGGAAATGTTGGGGAAATTCTGGTAAGATTTTAATGGGAGGAGAGAAGACGGGGGAGAAATATTGTGAGTGGGGATTTTCCCGTGTTCCGCCAAGTGTGGGGGAGAGGGGTGGGGAGAAGACTGAGAGAGGACGTGAGTGGGGAGAGGGTTGATAGAAGACCCTGAGAGGGGAAAGGGTTGAGAGGGATGGTAAGTGGGGAGGGTTGAGAAGGGTGGTGAGTGGGAGACGGCTGAGAGGGGTTGGTGAGTAGGGAGACGGCTGAGAAGGGTGGTGAGTGGGGAGACGGCTGGAGGGGTGGTGAGTGGAGGACGGCTGAGAAGGGGTGGTGAGTGTGAGAGGGGTGGTGAGTACGGAGACGGCTGAAGGGGTGGTGGTACGGAGACGGCTGAGAAGGGTGGTGGTGGGGAGACGGGTGAAGGGGTGGTGAGTGGAGGGGCGGCTGAGAGGTGGGTGGGGTGTGAGGGGGTGGGGAGGGAGGACGGTGAGAAGGGTGGTGGTGGGGAGGGCGGCTGAGAGGGGTGGTGAGTGGGGGAGACGGCTGAGAGGGGTGAGTGTGAGAGGTGTGGTGAGTAGGGAGACGCTGAGAAGGTGGTGGAGGGGGGGGCTGCTGAGAGGGGTGGGGATTGGAGAACGGGTGAGAGGGGTGGGGTTGAGAGGGTGGTGAGTACGGGACGCTGAGAAGGGTGGTGAGTGGGGACACGGTGAGAGGGGTGGTGAGTGGAGAGACGGCTGAGGGGGTGGTGACTGAAGGGACGGCTAACCCGAAAAAGTGGGAAGGGTAGTTAGTGGGGGAGGGAGAGAAGAAGAGAATGGAAAAAAGGGGGGGGTTGTGTAGGGAGGAATATCTTGGGTGGACGAAATTGGTCAGGCGTTCATAATGGTAAATACGCCTTGACACTCAACACACACACTTCGAGTATACATAAAAACAGTTATAGCCTATGGCTGCAACCTGGCTGTACAGAAAATTACTGTAGGAACAAGCAAAAAAAGACAGCCGAGAGAAGAGTAAGCCTTGCATTTCCCTTACTAATAAGTAACCAGGTTTTATACATTATATACAATGATTATACAAAAGGCAAATTCGAAAGAGACGCGTGAGACCGTAGGACAGACGGAAGGTAGTCTGGGGCCCGTGTGATTAAAAAGGGGTACCACATCGCTTACAGCTTGGTGGGCTTTCATGGGTTTTCTGGTTGTAGCAAGGTGCCAGCGTAACGAGGGGGTCCCTGCACCCCCTTAACACCTGGTTCACTGGTCGGGAGGGTATGTCTGTATGGGTGTGTTACATACGTCCAGCTGGAGGAGACTGAACCAGCTGGTTCACCATCATTGACTCTAAGATTAGTGCAAATCACCAAGAAAGAAAGAATAAATAATAATAATAATAATAATAATAATAATAATAATAATAATAATAATAAGAAGAAGAAGAAGAAGAAGAAGAAGAAGAAGAAGAAGAAAAAGAATAAAAAGAAAAAAAAGGGGAAAAAAAGAAGACGGAGGAGGAGGAAGAAATTTTATGTTTTTTTTGGGGGTTAAGAATGTTGTGACTCGGGGTAAAAACGTGCGGACATTTTGCTTTGTCACCTAGTCACCCCCCTGACCTCACCTTTGCCCTTCGTCTTGCCCTCCGTCTTGCTTTTTGAAGAAAAACCCCACGTGCCTCTACCAAGCACCTAGCAATTTTACAACACACAACACACTGTGGTGTGTGTGTGTACTCACCAATTGGGGTTTGCAGGGGTCGTTTCATAGCTCTTGGCCCCGCCTTTTCCGGGGTCGCTGTGTGTGTGTGTTGGTTTTTTTTTTTTTGTGGTGTGTTGTGTTTTGGGCGTGTTTGTGTGTGTGTGTGTGTGTGTGTTGTGTGTGGTGTGCAGTCCCCCTTTTAAAACTCACCTTTTTGTGGTTGCGGGGTCGAGACATAGCTCCGGGCCCCTGTTGTGGCGTGTATGTGTGTGTGTTTTGTTTGTGTGTGTGTGTGTGTGTGTGTGTGTGGGGGGGGGGGGGGGGGCGAGAGAAGAGACAACAAAATTAACTAAATTTAATGTAAACCCCCCCAGACACTTTGGTTTTACACCCAGAATCCCGGGGACGTAACGAGGCAGACTTCAGTCAGTCGTTTCACAGCGAGACGCAGAGAGGTAAGGTAACAGGGAAAATCGTGGAAATTTAGGGGGGAAGTAATTATAGGGCTTAAACAAGGACCTTTGCCTTGGAAAGGGCCCCTTTCCCTTTAAGTCCTGCTGAAAAAAAATTTTTAGACGAACTTATTTCGAGCGCGCCCGGGGCGGGGGGGGGCCCCCAAGGCAAGGACACCATAAAAGGGGGCCGTAACAAGGGTGCCCAACAAGGGCGCGTAAAAAGGACCCGTACGAGGACACCGTGCAAGGACATGTAGCTAGGAACCGTAACAAGGACACCGTAGCGAGGGCACCGAAAAAGGAGCCGATCAAGAAAACCCAGCAAGGACACCATAGCAAAGGGCCCATAGCAAGGACACCAAAGCTAGGGGCAAAAGAAGCAGGGGCGTCGTAAAAAGGGCCCGTAAAAAGGGGGCATGATTAGACATGACTAGACAACGGGGCATTTTCCTGGGGGGGGGGGACCCGGACGCGCTAAATACGGGGAAGCTTTTAATCTTTAAAAAGCGAATAGGTAAACACGCCTGGAGAAAGTTTAGGGCAAGGCCACGGACAGGGACATGGACACAAAGATAAGAACAAGGAACTGCAGACACAGGAACAAGACCCAGAGACAAGACAAGGAAACACAGACGCAAAGATAAGGACAAGGACAACCCAGGCACATGACGAAGACGACGGACAAGAAAACATGGCGCGCACACACACACACACACACACACACACACACCCACACACACACACACACACACACAGAAGAAAAAACTAAGAAAGTTCAAAGGTTGCACACGAAGGACAAGTCCCAGAGCTAAGAGGTATTCCAACGAGGAGAGTTAGGAAATCAACCTGACGACACGGAGGAACAGGAGAGATAGGGGGGACTGATAACGACATACAAATACTGAAGGAGTTGACAAGGTGGACAGACAGGATGTTCCAGAGATTGGACACGGAAACAAGGGGACACAGTTGGAAGCTGAAGACACAGATGAATCACAGGGATGTTAGGAAGTATTTCTTCAGCCACAGAGTAGTCAGTAAGTGGAATAGTTTGGGAAGCGATGTAGTGGAGGCAGGATCCATACATAGCTTTAAGCAGAGGTTATGATAAAGCTCACGGCTCAGGGAGAGTGACCTAGTAGCGATCAGTGAAGAGGCTGGGGCCAGGAGCTCGGACTCGACCCCGCAACCTCAACTAGGTGAGTACAACTAGGTGAGTACACACACACACACCACACACACACACACACACACACACAAAGAAACAACCACGAACAACAGACAACGTGACAAGGAAATTCTAACCAATTATAAATCCTCCCAATCCAACACCACTCCCCCTCCCTCCCCCTGTCCCCCACTCCCCCTGCCCCCACTATCCCCTGCCCCCACTCCCCTGCCCCCATCTCCCCCCTGCCCCCATCCCCCTGCCCCCACCCCCACTGCCCCACCCCCCTGCCCCCCACTCACCACCCCCACTTGCCCCCACTCCCCCTGCCCCCACATCCCCCTGCCCCCACTCCCCCTGCCCCCACTCCCCTGCCCCCACTCCTCCCACTCCCGCCCCCACTCCCCCTCCCCACCCCCCTGCCCCCACTCCCCCTCCCTCCCCGACAACATTATTTACCTCTTAATAAAACACTTAATAAAACAGTAAAACACTTAATACAGCGATAATAAAACATAAAACAAAAATAAAACACAATAAAACAAAAATAAAACACAATAAAACAGTAAGACAACAATAAAACACAAAACAATAAACACTTAATAAAACAATAAAACACTTCCTAAGGTACTTAATAAAACACTTAATAAAACACTTGATAAAACAAAACTAAAACAATATAACAAACACTTAATAAAACACTTAATAATACTTCATAAAACACTTCATAAAACACTATATAAAAAACATTTAATAGAACACTTCATAAAACAATAAAACACTGTAAACAACAAACAAACACACACCTCGGAAAAGCAACACGACGGAGGAAAAACAGTGAAAGTCCAGTGAAGTGAAAATCCAAACACGAGAACCAAACAAGATGTTTGAAACACACACATACACACACATACACACATACACACCACATACACACACAATACACACACAACACACATACACACAACACATACACACACATACACACACATACACACACAACACACACATACAACACCACACACACATACACACACACACACACACAACACACATACACACACACACACACACACAAACACAACACACACACACACATACACACATACACACACACATACACACACATACACACACATACACACACACACACATAACACATACACACACATACAATACACACAACCACACACACACAACACACACACACACCACACACAATACTACACACACACAATACACAACACACATACACAAAACACACACACAGGCGCCACTGTGTCGTACGATAGAGGGTATCACAGTGGGCCCTGTTACGAGCGGGGTCCCACAGGGGTCAGTCTAGGACCAGTGCTATTTTGATATATGTGAACGACATGATGGAAGGAATAGACTCTGAAGTGTCCCTGTTCGCAGATGACGTGAAGTTGATGAGAAGAATTAATCGATCGAGATGAAGGCAGACTGCAAAGAGACCTGGAAGGCTGGACCATGTGGTCCAGTAACTGGCTCTCGAATTCAATCCGCCAATGCAAAGTCATGAGAGTTGGGAAGGGGCAAAGAAGACCGCAGACAGAATACAGGCTAGGTGGACAAAGACTACAGACCTCACTCAGGAAAAGACTTGGGTACCATAACACGAGCACATCACCGGAGGCACACATCAACCAAATAACCGCTGCAGCATATGGGCGCCTGGCAAACCTGAGAATAGCGATTCCGATACTTTAATAAGGAATCGTTCAAGGACCCTGTACACTGTGTATGTTAGACCCATACTGGAGTATGCGCACCAGTCTGGAACCCACACCTGGTCAAGCACGTCAAGAAGTTAGAGAAAGTACAAAGGTTTGCAACAAGCTAGTCCCAGAGCTCAAGGGATGTCGTACGAGGAAGGTTAAGGGAAATCGGACTGACGACACTGGAGGACAGAAGGTCAGGGGAGACATGATAACGACATACAAATACTGGGGGAATAGACAAGGTGGACAGAGATAGGATGTTCCAGAGAGGGGACACATGTACAAGGGGTCACAATCTGGAAGCTGAAGACTCAGACGAAGTCACAGGGACGTTAGGAAGTATTTCTTCAGACAAGAGTTGTAAGCAAGTGGAATAGGCTAGCAAGTGAAGTAGTGGAGGCAGGAACCATACATAGTTTTAAAAGAGGTATGACCAAAGCTCAGAAGCAAAAGAGAGAGGATCAGTACGATCAGTGAAGAGGCGGGCCAGGAGCTGAGTCCTCGACCCCGCAACCACAATTAGGTGAGTACAATAGGTGAGTAAAAAAAAACACACACACACAGAGCTCGGACTCGACCTCTGCAACCTCAACTAGGTGAGTACACACACACAGGCGAGTACACAGAAACACACACACAACTAAGAGGCGAGGACCAGGAGCTATGACTCGGCCTCCTGTAACGGCCACTACTAGCGAGTGTCAGAGTGGCACCTGTGACCAGCGGGGTCCCCGCAGGGTCAGTCCCTAGACACACGTTTCTGGTATTTGTGAACGACATGACGAAGAATAGACTCTGAGGTGTCCCTTGTTTGCAGATGACGTGAAGTTGATGGAGAAGAATTCACTCGATCGAATGACCATGGCAGAACCTACAAAGGGATCGACAGGCGCAGACCTGGCAACAATTGGCTCCTGAGTTCAACCCCCCAAGTGCAAAGCATGAAGATTGGGGGGGAAAGGGGAAAGAAGGCCCCAGACGGAGTACATCCTAGGGGTCAGAGACTTTCAAACCTCACTCAAGGAAAAAGCTTGGGTGGGAAACACCGGCAATATTTCCCGAGCACATTTAACCAAATAACTGCGCAGCATTGGGCGCCCGCAAAACCTCAAACAGCATTCCGACATCTTAATAAGGAATCATTCAGGACCCTGTACACCGTGTACGTTAGGCCCATATTGGAGTATGCGGCACCAGTTTGGAACCCACACCTAGCCAAGCACGTGAAGAAACTAGAGAAAGTGCAAAGGTTTGCAACAAGACTAGTCCCAGAGCTAAGAGGTATGTCCTACGAGGAGAGGTTAAGGGAAATCAACCTGACGACACTGGAGGACAGGAGAGATAGGGGGGACATGATAACGACATACAAAATACTGAGAGGAATTGACAAGGTGGACAAAGACAGGATGTTCCAGAGATTGGACACAGTAACAAGGGGACACAGTTGGAAGCTGAAGACACAGATGAATCACAGGGATGTTAGGAAGTATTTCTTCAGCCACAGAGTAGTCAGTAAGTGGAATAGTTTGGGAAGCGATGTAGTGGAGGCAGGATCCATACATAGCTTTAAGCAGAGGTATGATAAAGCTCACGGCTCAGGGAGAGTGACCTAGTAGCGATCAGTGAAGAGGCGGGGCCAGGAGCTCGGTTGCGGGGACTCGACCCCCGCAACCTCAACTAGGTGAGTACAACTAGGTGAGTACACACACACACACACACACACACACACACACACACACACAGGAGCTCGGACTCGACCTCTGCAACCTCAACTAGGTGAGTACACACACACAGGCGAGTACACAGAAACACACACACAACTAAGAGGCGAGGACCAGGAGCTATGACTCGGCCTCTGTAACGGCCACTACTAGGCAATCACACACACACACACACACACACACACACACACATACACACCTAACACACACACACACAACACACAACACACACACACACACACACACACACACACACACACAACAGAGCAATGGTGGACACACTTGCTGAGGTGGCAAGAAGAGCTCACTCCAGCAGAGCAAAGTTGCTGTTTATGGGGGATTTCAACCACAGGGAGATTGACTGGGAAAACCTGGAGCCATATGGGGGTCCCGAAACATGGAGAGCCAGGATGTTGGATGTGGTGCTGGAAAACCTCATGCACCAACATGTTAAGGACACTACCAGAGTGAGAGGGGAGGATGAACCAGCAAGATTGGACCTTGTGTTCACCCTGGGCAGTTCAGACATTGAGGACATCACATATGAGAGTCCCCTAGGAGCTAGTGGCCACGTGGTTCTGTGCTTTGAATACATAGTAGAGTTGCAAGTGGAGAGAGTAACAGGAGTTGAATGGGAAAAGCCTGACTATAAAAGAGGGGACTACATAGGGTTGAGGAACTTCCTGCAGGAGGTTCCGTGGGACAGAGAACTGGCAGGAAAGCCAGTAAATGAAATGATGGAATATGTAACAACAAAATGCAAGGAGGCAGTGGAAAGGTTTATTCCCAAGGGCAACAGAAACAATGGGAAGACCAGAACGAGCCCCTGGTTTACCCGACGGTGTAAGGAGGCAAAAAAAATGTGTAATAGAGAATGGAAAAAGCACAGAAGGCAGAGAACACATGAAAATAGGGAGATTAGTTGCAGAGCCAGGAACGAGTATGCACAGGTAAGGAGGGAGGCCCAGCGACAGTATGAAAATAACATAGCATCGAAAATCAAGACTGACCCGAAACTTTTGTATAGCCACATCAGGAGGAAGACAACAGTCAAAGACCAGGTGATCAGGCTGAGGACAGAAGGTGGAGAACTCACAAGAAATGATCAGGAGGTATGTGAGGAGCTAAACAGGAGATTTAAGGAAGTTTTTACAGTAGAGACAGGAAGGGCTCTGGGAAGACAGCACAGAAGGGAACATCAAGAGGGAATATACCAACAAGTGTTGGATGACATACGAACAACCGAGGAGGAGGTGCAGAAGCTGCTAAGTGACCTTGATACCTCAAAGGCGATGGGACCGGACAACATCTTCCCGTGGGTCCTTAGAGAAGGAGCAGAGATGCTGTGCATGCCCCTAACCACAATCTTCAACACATCCCTTGAAACTGGGCAACTACCTGAGAAATGGAAGACAGCAAATGTAGTCCCCATATTTAAGAAAGTAAACAGAAATGAGGCACTAAACTACAGACCTGTGTCTCTGACATGTATTGTGTGCAAAGTCATGGAGAAGATTATCAGGAGGAGAGCGGTGGAACACCTGGAACGGAACAAGATTATAAATGAAAACCAGCATGGGTTCATGGAAGGCAAATCCTGTGTCACAAACCTTCTGGAGTTTTATACCAAGGTAGCAGAAGTAGGACACGAGAGAGAGGGGTGGGTTGATTGCATTTTCCTAGACTTCAGGAAGGCCTTTGACACAGTTCCCCACAAGAGATTAGTGCAGAACCTGGAGGATCAGGCGCATATAACAGGGAGGGCACTGCAATGGATCTGGGAATACCTGACAGGGAGGCAACAACGAGTCATGGTACGTGAAGTGGTATCACAGTGAGTGCCTGTGACGAGCGGGGTCCCACAGGGGTCAGTTCTAGGACCAGTGCTATTTTTGATATATGCGAACGACATGATGGAAAGAATAGACTCTGAAGTGTCCCTATTCGCAGATGATGTGAAGCTGATGAGAAGAATTAAATCGGTGAGGATGAGGCAGGACTGCAAAGAGACCGGGGCAGGCTGAAACATGTGGTCCAGAAACTGGCTTCTCGAATTCAACCCTGCCAAATGCAGTCATGAAGATTGGGGAGGGGCAAAGAAGACCCCAGACAGATTATAGGCTAGGTGGACAAAGACTACAGACCTCACTCAGGAAGAAAGACCTTGGGGTGACCATAACACCGAGCACGTCACCGGAGGCACACATGAACCTAATAACTGCTGCAGCATAACGGGCGCCTGGCAAACCGGGAGAAAAGCGTTTTCGATACCTTAATAAGGAATCGTTCAAGACACTGTACACTGTGTATGTTAGGCCCATACTGGAGTATTCAGCACCAGTCTGGAACCCACACCTGGTCAAACACGTCAAGAAGTTAGAGAAAGTACAAAGGTTTGCAACAAGGCTAGTCCCAGAGCTCAGGAAATGTCGTACGAGGAAAGGTTGAGGGAAATCGGACTGATGACACTGGAGGACAGAAGGGTCAGGGGAGACATGATAACGACATGTATGATACTGCGGGGAATAGACAAGGTGGACAGAGATAGGATGTTCCAGAGAGGGGACACAGAAACAAGGGGTCACAACTGGAAGCTGAAGACTCAGACGAGTAACAGGGACGTTAGGAAGTATTTCTTCAGTCATAGAGTCGTCAGGAAGTGGAGTATCCTAACAAGTGAAGTAGTGGAGGCAGGAACCATACATAGTTTTAAGAAGAGGTATGACAAAGCTCAGGAAGCAGAGAGGGAGAGGACCTAGTAGCGATCAGTGAAGAGGCGGGGCCAGGAGCTGAGGCTCGACCCCTGCAACCACAATTAGGTGAGTACAATTAGGTGAGTATACACATACACGCACACACACACACACAGGTGAGTACACAGAAACACACACACAACTAACAGGCGGGGACCAGGAACTATGACTCGGCCTCTGTAACGGCCACTAATAGGCGATCACACACACAAACACACACAC
>NC_069402.1:57643448-57726619 GCF_026875155.1 Cherax quadricarinatus
CCAAATTTTTACATTCATTATTTGCACGAGCTGGGATTGAACCCCAACAGCCACTTTTGTTAGAGGGATGTGTTGGTGTGTTATCATCAGTCGTTGAGTTTCCCCTCACCAGCTTCGTCTGAGCACGTTGACACAGTTTAATAACTAATGAATTATTCAGCTGTGTGCGAAACGTCGTGTCAGAGATAGTCTGGTCATGAGTGATGGGTTAGTCTTCTGATCTGTGTTCAGTAGTTAGTATCTACTAGTTAGTATCTGGTAATTAGTATCTATAGATGGGACAGTACTGAGAGGGACAAGTACTGTCAACTTTCTAAGTTCATAGCAACTCAGCTGTGTAGTCAGCAGGTAGACAGCTATCCTACCTACTAACTAGCTTGTCTATCAGCCAACCCCTCTCTCTCTCTCTCTCTCTCTCTTTCTCTCTCTCTCTCTCTCTCTCTCTCTCTCTCTCTCTCTCTCTTTCTCTCTCTCTCTCTCCCCTCAAGCGACGTTCCTTGACGCTGGTGAGGGGCTCTTGATCTAGGGAATTGGATTTGTGCTCCGGTTTTCTGAATTGTGCCTGAATACCTTCCACCCCCCAACAGGCGCCGTATAATCCTACGGGTTTAGCGCTCCCCATGATAATAATAATAATCTCTCTCTCTCTCTCTCTTCTCTCTCTCTCTCTCTCTCTCTCTCTCTCTCTCCTCTCTCTCCTCTCTCCTCTCTCTCTCTCTCTCTCTCTCTCTCTCTCTCTGGTTCCTCACCTGCCGCCCCTCCTGCACCTCCGCCAACACTCGTGAACACCTGTACTGTACAGTGACCGCGACCCCTTGCAGCTGCTAGCTTTTTTCCACAGCCTCCACCACCACCACCACCTGCTCACTATCCCCACCACCTGCACACTGCCCCCACCACCTGCACCACCATCTCCACCACCTGCACACTGCCTCCACCACCACCTGCATCTCCACCACCACCACCTGCACACTCTCCCCACCACCTGCACACTCTCCCCACCACCTGCACACTGCCTCCACCCTCACCACCACCTGCCCACTGGCCCTACCACCACCTGCCGCCAGCAGTACTGCCCTCACGTACTTCCCTCCCCCTCCTTGTCCACCCATTATCTCACGGCAGTGAGAACAACAGTGCAGGGAAATGTCACCTTCCGTCTTCCTGAGTTGCAGGAAATAATGATTGGTGAGGTGTTGAGTGTGCACGCGCTTATTAGTACCAGGTACCTTACTAGTACCAGGTAGCTTGCTTGTACCAGGTAGCTTACCAGGGCCAGGTAGCCTACCAGGAACAGGTAGCCTATGAGTACCAGGTAGCTTAACAGTACCAGGTAGCTTACCAGTACCAGGCAACTTACCAGTACCAGGTAGCTTACCAGTACCAGGCAACTTACCAGTACCAGGTAGCTTACCAGGGCCAGGTATCAGTACAGTACCAGGCCGTAGTTGCTCATCTTTGAGGCCAAGTTCTTCACCAAGGTGTTAGTAAGCTCTGAATTGTTCTAGCCTCGGTATTCTGACGTTTTTCGTGTCTGGCACCTTGTATGTCATTCTTAGCCACCGTTCAGCACAGCCAACCACACATTCTACGTACCCTCAGTAGTCCTCCTAAAATATGACAGCTTATTGTTGGTGCCAGTGTAGTGCCACCGTTCGCATACAGAGGTAACTACCATTTGTACATGTCAGAGTGACGGAGGTGGGCTCCATGGTAGTCTACCTTATAATTAGAGTCATCCATGGAGGTCAGTTCCTCAACTGATTTCAGATGATTAAGACGTACAAGATTCCTGTCCTTTGTATGGATATATAAGCTGTATGAATGAATGATTTAGAAGACCCGACCAGATGATAAATAAGATATTTGTGTAACACTTTGGAATCTGTATCCTGGAGACGTTTCACCAGCCAGTGGCTTCTTCAGTCCAATACAGAGAACCGGGACTGATTACATCAAACTACTCCTCATCTTTTACCGTTTCTCTTGCATTGGGTTGAAGAATCCACTTGCTGGAGGACGTTACCAGAATAAAAATTCCCACTTGTTGCACAAGTGTCTTATTTTTCAAATAAGTTGAAGCCAGAGAGAGTGCTCATTCTTGCTTGCTCTCTCTCTCTCTCTCTCTCTCTCTCTCTCTCTCTCTCTCTCTCTCTCTCTCTCTCTCCTCTCTCTCTCCTCTCTCTCTCTCTCTCTCTCTCTCTCTTCTCCTCTTTCTCTCTCTCTCTCTCTCTCTCTCTCGTTCAGCTGCTGCTCATGTTATGGTATCTGTCAGGCTTGTTGTAAATACTGTGAATAAGTGTAAATAACATTGGTGCTGGGAATATACCGGTACTCAAAAGGCAAAAAAATCCCGCCATTTCTTTCTTAACGGGCTTTATTTTTCGACTTTTTTTGGCTCCCCTTTTTCGCTGGTATTTTTCCTATACTGCTAAGGTTTCCAACACACCTTTGATCATACAAACCCCCAAAAAAGCTGGGTTTTTTTCTAGGACTGCTGGACACGTCCCCCCATAACTACTGGGTCCCCTAAAAATGTTTTGGCCCTTTTTGAGGTTTCTGGGCATCCCTGGGCTGTTGGACATCATCAAAAACTACTTTAAAATCTAAAAATGCGGACACCATCTAGAACTGCGGGCGTCAATTTTAGAACTCTTTACATCACCCAGAAATGCTGGACACCTTCAAACTAGAACAGAAATATTTAAAATGTAGTGTTCCGAAGAAAACTGGGATCTCTCTAAATGTGAACAAGTGGGAAAGTAACGCCAGTCCCGACCTTGTTTACGACGCCCGTCCTGAGTCTTGTTAAAGCCAGTCGGTCTTTTTTAACGGCCAGGGGCTGAGTCTTATTTCCCCCAAAATCGAGGGCTTTTTACGCCCTTCCCAGTCTTGTTAAAGCCATCCCCAGTCTTGTTACGGGCCCGTCTGAGTCTTGTTAAAGGGCCCGTCTAAGTCTTGTTAAACCCCGTCGAGTCCCTTTTTACGCCCGGGCTGAGTTTTTGTTACGCCCCGTCTAAGGGCTTGTTTCCCAGTCTGATCTTTTTTTTACCCAGTCTGAGTCTTGTTTTTCGCCAGTCCCGAGTCTTGGGTTTCGGGCCCCGTCCGAGTCTTGTTAAAGGGCCCGTCTAAATCCCTTTTTAAAGCCAGTCAAAATCTTGGTTTTCGGCCAGCTGATTTTTGTTAAAGCCAGTCCCAAGTCCCTTTTTACCCATCTGAGTCCCTTTTTAAAGCCCCGTCTGATTTTTTGTTACGCCATCTTAGTCTTTTTACGCCAGTCTGATTTTTGGTTTAAAGCCAGTTTTGAGTCCTTTTTACGGGGCCCGTCTGATTCTTGTTACGCCATCTGAGTCTTGTTACGGGGCCCGTCCCCGATCCCTTTTTACGCCAGTCTGAGTCCCTTTTTACGCCAGTCTAAGTCTTGTTACGCCAGTCTGAGTCTTGTTACGCCATTTTGAGTCCTTTTTACCCATTTTAATCTTTTTTACGGCCCGTCCCGAGGGCTTGTTAACCCCCATCCCGGGCTTGTTAAAGGGCCCGTCTAAGTCTTGTTACGCCAGTCTGAGTCTTGTTACCCGTCTAGTCCCTTTTTACCCCCATCTGAGTCCTTGTTACGGGCCAATTTTGATCTTGTTACGCCAGCTGATCTTGTTACCCAGTCCGATCTTTTTAAAGGGCCCGTCTGATCCTTTTTACGGGCCCGTCTAAGTCTTTTACGCCAGTCTAAGTCTTGTTACGGGCCCGTTCCCGAGTCTTTTACGCCAAACGAATTGGTTTTCGCCCCGTCTGAGTCTTTTTTACGGGCCCGTCGAGGGCTTTTTTAAAAGCCAGGAAAAAATCTTGTTAACGCCATCGATCTTGGGTTTAAAGCCAGTCCCGAGTCCCGTTACGCCAGTCTGAGTCTTTTACGGGCCCGCTGAGTCCCTTTTTACGGCCCCTTCCCCGATTTTTGTTACGGGCCCGTCCTAAGGGCTTGTTAAAGCCATCCTGAGTCTTGTTTTCGCCCGTCTGAACTCGTTACGCCGTTAAAACCCAAAGCCAGTCTAGTTCCCGTTATCTTGTTAAAGCCATCCCCGAGGGCCCTTTTTACGGGCCCGGGCTGAGTCTTGTTACGGCCATCTGGTCTTGTTTCGGGCCCTCTGATCCCTTTTTTACGCCAGTCGAGTCTTGTTACGCCAGTCTAGTCCTTGTTACGCCAGTCTGATTTTTGTTACCCCCATCTAAAATCCCCGTTAAAGGGCCCCGACGTTTCCCACCGCTGGCCCCAGTCCCAAATCTTGTTTTTAAAGGGCCCGTCTGATTTTTTTACGCCCGTCTTAGTCCTGTTTACGGGCCCTTTTAAATCCCTTGGGTTTCGCCCGTTTTGATCCTTTTTTACGGGCCCGTCCCGAGTCTTGTTAAAGCCAGTCTAGTCCCTTTTTAGGGCCCTTTTTGAGGGCTTGTTCGCCATCTAAATCTTGTTAAAGCCCCGTCTGAGTCTTGTTTCGGGCGTACGGGGCCAAATCTGGTTCCCCGTTTTTTCCGTTTTCGCCAGTCCGAGTCTTTTACGCCAGTCTGAGTCTCGTTACGCCAGTCTGAGTCTCGTTACGCCAGTCTGAGTCTCGTTACGCTACTGTAACATCTTGACACCAAACATCCCGACGGGAAGGATAAGTGTTGAGCAAATTAGATCAGTTTTGTTCTTAGGATGCGACCCACACCAGTCCACTAACACCCAGGATGCCACCCACACCAGTCCACTAACACCCAGGATGCCACCCACACCAGTCCACTAACACCCAGGATGCCACCCACACCAGTCCACTAACACCCAGGATGCCACCCACACCAGTCGACTAACACCCAGGTACCTACTTACTGCTAGGTAGATGTGTTAAAACCTGTACTTAGGGTAGATGTGTTGAAACCTGTACTTAGGGTAGATGTGTTGAAACCTGTACTTAGGGTAGATGAGTTGAAACCTGCACTTAGGGTAGATGAGTTGAAACCTGTACTTAGGGTAGATGAGCTGAAACCTGCACTTAGGGTAGATGAGTTGAAACCTGTACTTAGGGTAGATGAGTTGAAACCTGTACTTAGGGTAGATGAGTTGGAACCTGTACTTAGGGTAGATGAGTTGGAACCTGTACTTAGGGTAGATGAGTTGAAACCTGTACTTAGGGTAGATGTGTTGAAACCTGTACTTAGGGTAGATGAGTTGGAACCTGTACTCAGGGTAGATAAGCTGAAACCTGTACTCAGTAAGGCAGACAACACTGTCAGTGTTATCAGAGTAAGACCACTCGTGTCTAGGATATTCATCACTCGGAGAGAGGAAGTGGGAAGCTGTATAAGACACCACTGATACAACGTGTATAGCACATCACTGTTTCATTTACAAGTTTGAGGTGAATGTTCATTGGGCAAAAATGCTTAACTCTGACCATGTACCAGAATATTTTCTTTTATTGAGAAAAGAAGTTGCCCTAGAGTGAAAGTGTGAATATTTTGATTTTGATTTACGTACCACACACCAAGAGGGTATACTCTTATATTCTCCACTTCATGATTTACGTACCACGTACTTGTAGGGGTTTACTCACCTCGTAATTTACGTACCACACATAGTTCCAGAGTACACTCACTCTCCTCCTGCAACACAAAACAGTAGACTGGCTTCAGGATCATTTCTCCTATAACTGCGTCTGAAATACCATTGATTTATGTCACTTTAGAGACAAAAATTCATGATAAACTTAGGTGTTTCAGAATCTAGATGTAGAAAGACCATGCTGAAGTGAGCACATCAGCCTTGACACAGGTTACAGCTGTCGTAACGTCAACAACATATGTCTGTGAGAGAACCTTCTCTCTCTCTCTCTCTCTCTCTCTTTCTCTCTCTAGTTACTGCCACAAACAAAAACAAAAATATAGAAAACTAGCTAAATATAACAGACGAACTGTGTTTGTAACTAACATTAAGTAAACATTACTCCAAATACTGTAGATTTTTTTTAGTTTTGGTTTCAGGTCAATGATATTAGTGATTTTAGGGTCAGTTTGTGGTATTGATACCGAATATGTCGTCGAGTTCGCTTGTCTGGCTCTAGTTTTTTTTTTTTTTTGGTAAATTTGATATCCCTTTGAAAAATATAAAAGGCGTGAAAAATGCATTGATGAGGAGAGGCTAACTTACAAATCGCGTTGAAATTATGTTTCAGGTCATGCACAAGTCAAATCATATAATATAAACTAGCGCTTCGTTCTATATAATAACAGACTAACGTAGTACGAACGCATAAACGTTCTTTGAACGGTTTTGATCTGATGGTCGTCAGCACAGTTTTGTTGAGTGAGCAACTGGAAGAGTTGCATATTGGTTACCATTCTGCAATAAGACACATTTCAAGCTTCTAATGGAGTTGTCTATAAACAGCCACCAATCGCCTGGTTGATGTTTAAGTCTTATTAGAAGTCCAGGAATGTTACTGCGGTACACAAGTTCTTCATCTTGGCTGAGGTAATGAAGGAGTTTAACGTCTCTCGTCTGATAAGCTGCTGTTTTAAACTCTTGTTCTAGACATTCTTTTCTTTTAGTCTGGATGCTAAAAGTTCAGATGCTTTGACATATCCCCGAGTTCTTGGGAGAACTGCTGTGGTGTTGAAATATTCACTCCCACAGCATCACCTGGGGGGGGGGGGGGGGGGGGGGGGGGGGGGGGGGGGGGGGGGGGGGGGGGGGGGGGGGGGGGGGGGGTGTTAATATAATAAACCCTGTTTCATCAACATCTGACAATGGAAGGTCAGTGTTGTAAACATTGGTATGGTAACGTCTTTGTTGTGTGACAGTGATCCTTCCTGACTGTCCACATCACAATATTCCCACTTTGACTTTTCTTGTATCGACTGAAACCTTTCACATCCAGTCCACCAGACAGTAAATAACAATCGTAGTGGAGGTTTTTGGTATCTCTCCCCACCCTCCCCCACCTGCGTCCCCATCTCCCTCCCCAACACTACCCATATCTCCCCCACCTACTCCCCCACCTCTCCCCACCTCTCCGCCCACCCCTCCACACCTCTCCCCACATCTCCCCACACCTCTTCCTCACCTCTCCCCACCTCCTCCCACCTCTCCCCACCGTCTTCCCCCCCTGCCTCCCCACATCTCCCCCACCTCTCTCCACCACTCCCTCACCTTCCGTCCCCCCACTCCCCACCTCTCTCCACCTCTCCCCCACCTCTCCCCACCTCTCCCCACACACTCCCCACCTCACCCACGCTCTCCCCACCTCTCCCTACCTCTCCCCACCTCTCCCCACCTCTCTCCACCTCTCCCACCTCTCCCCACCTCTCCCCACACCTCCCCACCTCTCTCCACCTACTCCCACCTCCCTCTCTCCATCCACCTCTCCCCAACCTTCCCACCTCTCTCTCTCCACCTCTCCCCCTCGTCCTACCTTCTCCTACCACTCTCCCCACCTCTCCCCCAACCTCATCCCACCTCCTCCACCCTCCCACACCTCCCCCCCACCTCTCTCCACCCTCCGCCACATCTTCACCTCGTCCCCACCTCTCCCCACACTCTCTACACCTCTCCCCAACTCTCCCCACCTCTCCCCACACTCTCCCCACCTCTCCCCATCACCTCCCCACCTCTCTCCACCTCTCCCCACCTCTCTCCACCTCTCTCCCCACATCCTCCCCACCCTGCCCACCTCTGCCCACTCTGCCCACCTCAGCCCACCTCTGCCCACCTCTGCCCACCTTCAGCCCACCTCTGCCCACCTCTGCCACCCTGCCTACCTCTGCCCACCTCTCCCCCACCTCTCCCCACCTCTCCCCACACATCCCCACCTCTCTCCACCTCTCCCCACACCTCCCCACCTCTCCCCACCTCTGCCCACCTCTGCCCACCTCTGCCCACCTCTGCCCACCTCTGCCCACCTCTCCCCACCTCTGCCCACCTCTGCCCACCTCTGCCCACCTCTGCCCACCTCTGCCCACCTCTGCCCACCATAGTCACACCCAAGTTTAAACTTGCCCTGTTAATCATTTGTTTAATAAAAAAAAATTATTTTTAATTATCTTCCAGTGAAAATCATTTAATTTACTATATTAAACTATATCTGTGCCTATTGACTTTTTTTCAAGAAAATAGGCCTATAAAAGTGAATTTCGAAATTCTTATGAGTACGTAAGTGTATTTCTCGAAAAAATAGTAATAAATGTACGTATGTAATACAACCAGGGGGGGGGAGTTGAATGATAGCTCTAGGTCTCTCGTATTGCAATCAACACATCACCAGGATCTTCCAATGTTGCAGAAAAGAGGAGGATCAAGCAGATGCCATCACAGGGAGCGAAACACTGTAACATTGCAAGCTCCTGATGATATGTTGATTGCAACATAAAAGGCCTAGAGCTATCAATCAACTGCCCCCCCCCCCCGCGGTTGCTTTGCACCTTGTATGGCATGTTCGTGATTTCTGTGTATGTGTGTGTGTGTGTGTGTGTGTGTGTGTGTGTGTGTGTGTGTGTGTGTGCGTGTGTGTGTGTTGTGTGTGTGTGTGTGTGTGTGTGTGTACTCACCTAGTTGCACTCACCTAGTTGAGGTTGCCGGGGTCGAGTCCGAGCTCCTGGCCCCGCCTCTTCACTGATCGCTACTAGGTCACTCTCCCTGAACCGTGAGCTTTATGATACCTCTGCTTAAAGCTATGTATGGATCCTGCCTCACTACATCGCTTCCCAAAAATATTCCACTTCCTGACTACTCTGTGGCTGAAGAAATACTTCCTAACATCCCTGTGATTCATCTGTGTCTTCAACTTCCAACTGTGTCCCCTTGTTACTGTGTCCAATCTCTGGAACATCCTGTCTTTGTCCACCTTGTCAATTCCTCTCAGTATTTTGTAAGTCGTTATCATGTCCCCCCTATCTCTCCTGTCCTCCAGTGTCGTCAGGTTGATTTCCCTTAACCTCTCCTCGTAGGACATACCTCTTAACTCTGGGACTAGTCTTGTTGCAAACCTTTGCACTTTCTCTAGTTTCTTTACGTGCGTGGCTAGGTGTGGGTTCCAAACTGGTGCCGCATACTCCAATATGGGCCTAACGTACACGGTGTACAGGGTCCTGAATGATTCCTTATTAAGATGTCGGAATGCTGTTCTGAGGTTTGCCAGGCGCCCATATGCTGCGACAGTTATTTGGTTGATATGCGCTTCAGGAGACGTGCCTGGTGTTATACTCACCCCAAGATCTTTTTCCTTGAGTGATGTTTGTAGTCTCTGGCCCCCTAGACTGTACTCCGTCTGCGGTCTTCTTTGCCCTTCCCCAATCCTCATGACTTTGCACTTGGTGGGATTGAACTCCAGGAGCCAGTTGCTAGACCAGGTCTGCAGCCTGTCCAGATCCCTTTGTATTTCTGCCTGGTCTTCGATCGAAAGAACTCTTCTCATCAACTTCATGTCATCTGCAAACAGGGACACCTCGGAGTTTATTCCTTCCGTCATGTCGTTCACAAATACCAGAAACAGCACTTGTCCTAGGACTGACCCCTGTGGGACCCCGCTGGTCACAGGTGCCCACTCTGACACCTCGCCACGTACCATTACTCGCTGCTGTCTTCCTGACAAGTATTCCCTGATCCATTGCAGTGCCTTCCCTGTTATCCCTGCTTGGTCCTCCAGTTTTTGCACTAATCTCTTGTGTGGTACTGTGTCAAACGCCTTCTTGCAGTCCAAGAAAATGCAATCCACCCACCCCTCTCTCTCTTGTCTTACTGCTGTCACCATGTCATAGAACTCCAGTAGGTTTGTGACACAGGATTTCCCGTCTCTGAAACCATGTTGGCTGCTGTTGATGAGATCATTCCTTTCTAGATGTTCCACCATTCTTCTCCTGACAATCTTTTCCATGATTTTGCATGCTATACATGTCAGTGACACTGGTCTGTAGTTTAGTGCTTCATGTCTGTCTCCTTTTTTAAAGATTGGGACCACATTTGCTGTCTTCCATGCCTCAGGCAATCTCCCTGTTTCGATAGATGTATTGAATATTGTTGTTAGGGGTACACATAGCGCCTCTGCTCCGTCTCTCAGGACCCATGGAGAGATGTTATCTGGCCCCATTGCCTTTGAGGTATCTAGCTCACTCAGAAGCCTCTCCACTTCTTCCTCGGTTGTATGCACTGTGTCCAGCACATGGTGGTGTGCCCCACCTCTCCGTCTTTCTGGAGCCCCCTTCTGTCTCCTCTGTGAACACTTCTTTTAATCTCTTGTTGAGTTCCTCACATACTTCACGGTCATTTCTTATTGTCTCTCCTCCTTCCTTCCTTAGCCTGATTACCTGGTCCTTGACGGTTGTTTTCTTCCTGATGTGGCTGTATAACAGCTTCGGGTCAGATTTGGCTTTTGCTGCTATGTCGTTTTGATATTGACGTTGGGCCTCCCTTCTTATCTGTGCATATTCGTTTCTGGCTCTACGACTGCTCTCCTTATTTTCCTGGGTCCTTTGCCTTCTATATTTCTTCCATTCCCTAGCACACTTGGTTTTTGCCTCCTTGCATCTTTGGGTGAACAATGGGCTCATCCTGGCTTTTCCATTATTCCTGTTACCCTTGGGTACAAACCTCTCCTCAGCCTCCTTGCACATTGTTGTTACATATTCCATCATCTCATTAACTGGCTTCCCTGCCAGTTCTCTGTCCCACTGAACCTGTAGTTTGGTTTCATTTGTCCTAGCCTTCCTGCTTCCCCCTCCACTTGTAGCTCTACTGTGTATTCGAAGCTCAAAACCACATGATCGCTGGCTCCAAGGGGTCTTTCATATGTGATGTCCTCAATATCTGCACTACTCAAGGTGAATACTAAGTCCAGTCTTGCTGGTTCATCCTCTCCTCTCTCTCTTGTAGTGTCCCTTACGTGTTGGTACATGAAGTTTTCCAGTACCACCTCCATCATCTTAGCCCTCCATGTATCTTGGCCCCCATGTGGCTCCAAGTTCTCCCATTCGATCTCCTTGTGGTTAAAGTCGCCCATGATCAGGAGCTTTGCCCTGCATGCATGAGCTCTTCTCACCACTGCAGCCAGTGTGTCAACCATCGCTCTATTGCTCTCGTCATACTCTTGCCTTGGCCTCCTGCTGTTCTGTGGTGGGTTATACATCACTGCAATTATCACCTTGGGACCACCAGAGTGAAGCGTTCCCGCTATGTAATCACTTTCTTCTTCGCTGTCTCCTCTCTCCAGCTCATCAAAATTCCATCGGTGTTTGATCAGCAATGCCACTCCTCCACCCCCCCTGTTCCTTCGTCTTTTCTCAGGATCTGGTATCCCGCTGAAAGTGGCATCTGTTATCATCCTGTAGCTTGGTTTCTGTGATCGCTATGATGTCTGGTGATGCCTCTTTGACTCTTTCATGCCACTCCTCCCACTTGTTTGTTATTCCATCAGCGTTTGTGTACCATACCTTCAGTTTCCTTTCCAACACTGGGGTTTGGGGGGCCTGTGGGGGTGGGAGACCTGGTAGCATACTGGGGGAAATTTATGGTTGGGGGGTTGGGTGGAAGCTGTGGGTATGGACTGTATTGTGTGTTGGGATGGTGTGATAGTTGGGGGTTCTGAGGATAGTTGTGTGTGTGCTTGCCCTTGCTGCTCTGTTCTGCTCTGACTGACCTCTGCTGGTTCCATCCTTGTCTCCTTTCCTAGCTCCTTTCGCTTTTTTGTCCTCTCCCCCAGCTGTTGTCTCTCTGTTTGTGTTCTGTCTCTGTCTAGGAACACCTTCTTGTACTCTTCCGAGCTTTTCAATCGTGGTTTCTCTTGGAGGTTCCTGTTCCCCCACTGTTTCTGTCCTGAAAATCAGCTTGATTGGTCGGTTTCTCCCCTTCAAGTACCCCCCAAATTCTCTGAAAATTTACAATCTCATCCATGTCTTCTCCCCCTATTTCCGTGATGATTTTCTCAATCTCCTATCTTTCTTCCTGCCATCTTTCAGTGTGTGTCCTTTCCTCTCTCTCCCGAAGCCCATGGATAATCACTGATTTTGCCCTTTCCCTTTTTCCCATTGCCTCTCCCTCTGTGACTCTGGTTCTTGTCTGTATGTGGTCATTTTCTCCCTTGATTTTTCCAGTGGCTCTTGGTAGCATGGTTGTGCCTCAGCAAATTTGACCTATCTCCCTCTCCATCTGCACCCATCTGCTTTCCCTTCCCCTCCTGGCCCTTCTTTGCAGGCTGAAAATGACCTTAGCATAATTCTATCTCCTTCCTTCCTGTTCAGCCTCTCATCTTCATATGGTGTGTCTTCTTGGTCACTGCCCCTGAGACTTGCTTCAGCCTGTTTACCTCAAATTTAGGACCTTTACCCTGGCTACTGCAGTTTCGATTGTGCCTCCCAATTCTTCGTCTCCTTCTCCAACCTCTTTTCCCATTTCACAGAGAGCTCTTTCTCCATTTTTACAGAAAGCTCTCCTAATTTTCTCTCCCATTCTTGCTTTATCCTTTTCCACTGTTCCTCCATCCATTCCTCCCTACCAGTACCATTGTCATCTGATCCCTGATTCCTGCGAGTCCCAAAACCCTTTTTTTTTTTTAGTGAAAGAGAGAAAGAGAAAAAAGAAAAAGGGGGGAGAGAGTGAGAGATAGGGAGAGAGAGAATGGGAGCCTAGAAGGAAGGGAAAAGAAGGAAAAAAGGGGGAGAAAGTGAGAGAGAGGGAAAAGGTAAAGAGAGGGGGGAGATGACAAGGGAAAGGAGAGAGAGATTTAAAAAAAGAGGAAGAGAGAGAGTAAGAGAGGAAGAGAGAGAGGGAGAGGTGAGAGAGAGAGGAAGAGAGAAAGAGTGAGAGGAAGAGAGAGAGGAAGAGATAGAGGAAAGAGGGGAGAGGATGAAGAAAATGGGAGAGAGAAAGAGAGGAGAGAGAGAAAAGAGAGAGAAGAGAGAGAGAGAGAGAGGAGAGAGAGAGAGAGAGAGACGAGAGAGAGAGAGAGGAGAGGAGAGGAGAGAGATGGGGGGGGAAAGGAAGGGTTATAGGGTCACTTCCAGGAAGGTGTAAAATCCTGTATATGTGGTTTTTATGGTGTGTGTGTGTGTGTTTTTGTGTGGTTTGTGTGGTGTGTTTGTGTGGGGTGTGGGTTTGGGGGTGTGTGTGTGGGGTGTGTGTGTGTGGTGGTGTGTGTGTGTGTGGTGTGTGTTGTGTGCGTGTGTGTGTGTGTGTGTGGGTTTTGTGTGTGTGTTGTGTGTGTGTTGGTTTTGTGTGTGTGTGTGGGTGGTGTGTGTGTGTGGGTGTGTGTACTCCACCCTAATTTTTACTCACCTAATTTGGGTTTAGGGGTCGAGTCAAACTCCTGGCCCCGCCCTCTTCACTGATCGCTACTAGGTTCCTTTCCCTCCCTGCTTCCTGAGCTTTTCATAACCCCCCTTAAAACTATGTATGGTTCCTGCCTCCACTACTTCACTTGCTAGGCTATTCCACTTCCTGACGACTCTATGACTGAAGAAATACTTTCTAACGTCCCTGTGACTCGTCTGAGTCTTCAGCTTCCAGTTGTGACCCCTTGTCCCTGTGTCCCCTCTCTGGAACATCCTATCTCTGTCCACCTTGTCTATTCCCCACAGTATCTTGTATGTCGTTATCATGTCTCCCCTGACCCTTCTGTCCTCCAGTGTCGTCAGTCCGATTTCCCTTAACCTTTCCTCGTACGACACTCCCTTGAGCTCTGGGACTAGCCTTGTTGCAAACCTTTGTACTTTCTCTAGCTTCTTGACGTGCTTGACCAGGTGTGGGTTCCAGACTGGTGCTGCATACTCCAGTATGGGCCTAACATACACAGTGTACAGTGTCTTGAACGATTCCTTATTAAGGTATCGGAACGCTATTCTCAGGTTTGCCAGGCGCCCGTATGCTGCAGCAGTTATTTGGTTGATGTGTGCCTTCGGTGATATGGTCACCCCAAGGTCTTTCTCCCTGGGTGAGGTCTGTAGTCTTTGTCCACCTAGCCTATACTCTGTCTGCGGTCTTTTTTGCCCCTCCCCAATCTTCATGACTTTGCATTTGGCTGGATTGAATTCGAGAAGCCAGTTTCTGGACCACATGTCCAGCCTTTCCAGGTCTCTTTGCAGTCCTGCCTCATCCTCATCCGATTTAATTCTTCTCATCAACTTCACATCATCTGCGAATAGGGACACTTCAGAGTCTATTCCTTCTGTCATGTCGTTCACATATATCAAAAATAGCACTGGTCCTAGAACTGACCCCTGTGGGACCCCGCTCGTCACAGGCGCCCACTGTGATACCTCTTCACGTACCATGAATCGTTGTTGCCTCCCTGTCAGGTATTCCCTGATCTATTGCAGTGCCCTCCCTGTTATATGCGCCTGATCCTCCAGCTTCTGCACTAATCTCTTGTGGGGAACTGTGTCAAAGGCCTTCCTGCAGTCTAGGAAAACGCAATCAACCCACCCCTCTCTCTCGTGTCTTACTTCTGTTACCTTGTCATAAAACTCCAGGAGGCTTGTGACACAGGATTTGCCTTCCATGAACCCATGCTGGTTTTCATTTATAATCTTGTTCCTTTCCAGGTGTTCGACCACTCTCCTCCTGATAATCTTCTCCATGACTTTGCACACAATACATGTCAGAGACACGGGTCTGTAGTTTAGTGCCTCGTTTCTGTTTCCTTTCTTAAATATGGGGACTACATTAGCTGTCTTCCATTTCTCAGGTAGTTGCCCAGTTTCAAGGGATGTGTTGAAGATTGTGGTTAGAGGCATGCACAGCATCTCTGCTCCTTCAGTGTGTGTGTGTGTGTGTGTGTGTTAGTTACCATTTTGTCCTAGACACATGTCGATTAGACACTAGGCCTGTTGTATATGAGCACGTGTGTGTGTGTGTGTGTGTGTGTGTGTGTGTGTGTGTGTGTGTGTGTGTGTGTGTGTGTGGTTACTAATTGTGAGTGTGTGTGAGTTAGTTACCACTTTGTCCTAGGCACATGTCGATTAGACACTAGGCCTGTTGTATATGAGCACGTGTGTGTGTGTGTGTGTGTGTGTGTGTGTGTGTGTGTGTGTGTGTGTGTGTGTGTGTGTGTGTGTGTGTGTGTGGTTACTAATTGTGAGTGTGTGTGAGTTAGTTACCACTTTGTCCTAGGCACATGTCGATTAGACACTAGGCCTGTTGTATATGAGCACGTGTGTGTGTGTGTGTGTGTGTGTGTGTGTGTGTGTGTGTGTGTGTGTATTATTTTTCTTTTTTCAACAAGTCAGCCGTCTCCCACCGAGGCAGGGTGACCCAAAAAAGAAAGGAAATCCCCAAAAAGAAAATACTTTCATCATCATTCAACACTTTCACCACACTCGCACATTATCACTGTTTTTGCAGAGGTGCTCAGAACACAACAGTCTAGAAGCATACACATATAAAGATACACAACATATCCCTCCAAACTGCCAATATCCCAAACCCCTCCCCTAAAGTGCAGGCATTGTACTTCCCATTTCCAGGACTCAAGTCCGACTATATGAAAATAATAGCCGGACTTGAGTGTGTGTGTGTGTGTGTGTATGTGTGTGTGTGTGTGTGTGTGTGTGTGTGTTTGTATGTGTATCACACATTCTGTTACGTAAAGCATCAGTGTAATGTTAATTGTTTTAAAACCTGATGATGGATGGAAAATCAGTCGAGACGTTGCTAAATAAAGTGGATATCCTGGTGAAGATGGTGTTAGCGACAGCTTTGGTCCTTCTGCTTAGAGTCAACATTTCTTTTCGCTCGTGTAGCTTCAGTTTCCCTGGTGGAGCTTCAGTTTCCCTGGTGGAGCTTCAGTTTCCCTGGTGGAGCTTCAGTTTCCCTGGTAGAGCTACAGTTTCCCTGGTGGAGCTTCAGTTTCCCTGGTGGAGCTTCAGTTTTCTTGGTGGAGCTTTAGTTTCCCTGGTGGAGCTTGAGTTTCCCTGGTGGAGCTTGAGTTTCCCTGGTGGAGCTTGAGTTTCCCTGGTAGAGCTTCAGTTTTCCTGGTGGAGCTTTAGTTTCCCTGGTGGAGCTTTATTTTCCATGGTGGAGCTTTAGTTTCCCTGGAGGAGATTGAGTTTCCCTCTTGGAGCTTGAGTTTCCTTGGTGGAACTTGAGTTTCTCTGGTAGAGCTTCAGTTTCCCTGGTGGAGCTTCAGTTTCCCTGGTGGAGCTTCAGTTTCCCTAGTGGAGCTTCAGTTTTCCTGGGGGAGCTTTAGTTTCCCTGGTGGAGCTTGAGTTTCCCTGGTGGAGCTTTAGATTCCCTGGTGGAGCTTGAGTTTCCCTGGTGGAGCTTGAGTTTCCCAGGTGGAGCTTGAGTTTCCCTGGTAGAGCTTGAGTTTCCCTGGTGGAGCTTCAGTTTCCCTGGTGGAGCTTCAGTTTCCCTGATGGAGCTTCAGTTTTCCTGGCGGAGCTTGAGTTTCCCTGGTGGAGCTTGAGTTTCCCTGATGGAGCTTGAGTTTCCCTGGCGGAGCTTGTTTCCCTGGTGGAGCTTCAGTTTCCCTGGTGGAGCTTCAGTTTGCCTGGTGGAGCTTCAGTTTCCCTGGTGGAGCTTCTGTTTCTCTGGTGGAGTTTGAGTTTCCGTGGTGGAACTTCAGTTTCCCTAGTGGAGCTTCAGTTTCAGTGGTGGAGCTTCAGTTTCCCTGGTGGAGCTTCAGTTTCCCTGGTGGAGCTTCAGTTTCCCTGGTCGAGCTTCAGTTTCCCTGGTGGAGCTTTAGCTTCCCTGGTGGAGCTTCAGTTTCCCTGGTGGAGCTTCAGTTTCCCTGGTGGAGCTTGAGTTTCCCTGGTGAGCTTGAGTTTCCCCTGGTGGACTTGATTTTTCCCTGGGGGAGCTTGATTTTTCCCCCCTGGTGGGTTTGATTTTCCCCGGGTGGAGCTTGATTTTTCCCCTGGGGAGTTTGATTTTCCCCGGGTGGGGGCTTGAGTTTCCCTGGGGAAGCTTCATTTTCCCTGGTGGGGGGCTTGATTTTCCCCTGGTGGAGCTTGAGTTTCCCGGGGTGGAGCTTGATTTTTCCCTGGTGGAGCTTCAGTTTCCCGGGTTTGGAAAGCTTCATTTTCCCCTGGTGGAGTTTCATTTCCCTCTTAAAGGCTTCATTTTCCCTTTATAAGCTTTATTTCCCCCCTGATGGAGCTTCAGTTTCCTTCGTGAGTTTTCAATTTCTCTCAGGAGCTTCATTTTTTCTTCGGGTTTTTCTTACCCTCGTGGGTTAAATTTTCCCCCGGGATGGAGTTTTTAGTTTCACTGATGGAGCTTAAATTTTTCCTTTTCGGGGAGCTTCGGGGGAGCAAGTTTGGGACCTTGTGTTCCCCCCTTGGGCGGGCTCAACATTGAGGACATCGGGGTTGAGACCCCCCTAGGGCTACGACCACGGGTTTTCTGTCTTTGAATACATAGTAGACGGGAAAGGGGTGGAGAGAATAACAGGAGAAGAAGGGGAAAAGCCTGAATAAAAAGGGGAAAAACTACATGGGGTTTTAAGAACTTCCTCGGGGGTCCCAGGGGGAAAGGGGGGAGAACGGGCAGGAAACCAGTAAATAAAAATGATGGAAAAATTGGGCAAACAAAATGCAAGGAGGGCTTTGGGGAAAAGGGTTTTTTCCCAAAAGGGGCAACGGGTAACAACGGAAACCAGAACAAGCCCCTGGTTTACCCGACGGTGTAAGGAGGCAAAAACAAATTGCAATAAAAGAATGGAAAAAGTACAAAGGAGAGAACACACAAAAATAGGGAGATCGCCCAGAGCCAAAATGGGGTACCACAGGAAAGGGAGGGGGGGGCCCAGGGGACAGTATGAAAATGACATAGCATGAAAATCAAGACTGACCCAAACTTTTTTGTAAAAGCCACACCCGGGGAGGAAGACAACAGTCAAAAAAAAAAACCGGGTGATCAGTTTAAAGGGACAGAAGGTGGGGGAACCACAAGAAATGATCATGAGGTATTGAGGGGGGCTGAACGGGAAATTTTAAAGGGAAAGTTTTTACAGTAACCCCAGGAAGGGTTTTTGGGAAGACAGCACGGGGAAGGGAACTTCAAGAGGGAATATACCAACAAGTGTTGGATACATAACGAAAAAACTGGGGAAAGGAGGTAAAGGGAAACTTAATGACCTTAAAACCTCAAACAAAGGGGACCGGGACAACATTTTCCCCAAAGGGGCCCTTAGAAAAAGGGGGAGAAAAAGCTGTGTTTTGGCCTCAAACCCCACAATTTTCCCAACCTCCCTTGAAACTGGGAAACCTCCCCTGAAAAAAAGGGAAAGGGACAGCTAAAGTAGCCCCCAATATTTAAAAAAGGGAAAACCAAAACGAGGCCCCTAAACACAGCCATGTTCCCCCTGACATTTTATTGTGTGCAAAGCCATGGAAAAATTTTAAAAAAGGAAGAGTGGTCGAACACCGGGGAAAGGGAAAACAAGATTAAAAATGAAAACCAGCAGGGGTTTCAGGGGAAGGGAAAAATCTTGTATCACGAACCCCGGGAGATTTAGACAAGGCCCAAATTAAGAACGGAGAGAGGGGTTTGGGTAGATTGCTTTTTCCCCCTAGACTGCGGGAAGGGGCCTTTGACACAGTTCCCCAAAAGAGATTATGAAAGAATTGGGGGAAACGCACACAAAAAGGGAAAGGGCACGGAAAAGGAGGGGGAAAATACCTACAGGGAGGCACACCAAATCATGGAGGGTGAAGAGGTATCACAGTGGGCGCCTTTTAAAAAAACCCGGGGTCCCACGGGGGCAGTTCAAAGGACCAGTGCTATTTTTGATAATTTTAACGACATGGGAAGGAAAACCCCTGAATTTGTCCCTGTTCGCAGATGACGTAAGTTGATGAGAAGAAATAAATCGGACGGGGGATGGGGCGGGACTGCAAAGAGGGAACCTGGAGAGGCTGGACTGGGGGTCAATAACGGGCTTCTCAAATTTTAAATCCACCCAAAATGCAAAGTCGGAAGATTGGGGGGGGCAAAGAAAACCCGCAGACAAAATATAGGCTAGGTGGACAAAGACTACAGACCCCCACTCAGGGAGAAAGACCTTGGTGTGCCCTAACCCCGACCCACATCCCCGGGGAGGCCCACATAAACCCAAAAAATAACCGCGCAGCATAACGGGCGCCTGGCAAACCTAGAATAGCGTTCCAAACCCTTTAAAAAGGAATCGTTCAAGACATGTACACGGTGAAATGTTAGGCCCATACGGAGAATGCGGCACCCAGTCGGAACCCCCCCACCCGGTCAAGCACGTCAAAAAGTTAGAGAAATCCCAAAGGGCTTGAAACAAGTCTACCCCCAAGAGCTAAAGGGAATGCCCGTACGAGGAAAGGTTAAGGGAAAATCGAACTGACGACAAAAGGACAAAAGGGGCCCGGGGGAGACATGATAACGACATAAAAGATACTGCGGGGAATAACAAGGGGACAGAGAAGGATTTTCCCGAGAGGGGACACAGGGAAAAGGGGTAAACAACGGGAAAGCGAAGACCAGACGAGTCAGGGGGACTTTATGAAGTTTTTTTCTTCAGCCCATAAGTTGTCAGCAAGGGGAATTTAGCCTAGCAATTTAAAGTATTGGGGGGCAGAACCATACAAAAAGGTTTTTAAAAAAGATGTATGACAAAGCCCGGGGAAAAGCGGGAGAGAGAGAGGATCCAGTAGCGATCAGTGAAGAGGGGGGGCCAGGAGCTAAATCTAAACCCCTGCAACCAAAAATTAGGGATAAAAATTAGGTAGTAAAACACCCCACACACACACACAAACACACACACACCCCAACACACACACACACACACCACACACCCCACACAGCAGCTGGGGGAAAGAGGAAAAAAAAGCGAAAGGAGTTTGGAAAAAGAGACAAGGATGGAACCAGCGAGGTCAGCCAGAGCAGAACAGAGCAGAAAGGGGCAAGCACACACAAAAACTATCCTCAAAAACCCCACAACCTACCCACACCATCCCCCAAACCAAATAAAAATTTCCAAAACCCAAAGCTTCCACAAAACCCCCAACCATAGAATCCCCCCGAAAGGCAAACCAGGTCCCCACCCCCCCCAAGGGCCCCAAACCACAGTGTTGGAAAGGAAACAAAGGGGTAGGGAACCCCAAAACGCGTTTGGAAAATAACAAACAAGGGGGAGGAGTGGAAAACGAAAGAGTCAAAGAGGCATCACCAGACATCATAGCAATCACAGAAACCAAACTTACAGGTATGATAACGGGATGCCATTTTCCCCAAATTTGGATACCAAAAACCCCTGAGGAAAGACAGAAGGAACAGGGGGGGGGGGGAGGAGGCATTGCGTTCAAACACAAATTGAATTTTTAAAGGGGCCTGGAGAGGGGAAAACATTTGGGGGGAAGAAATTTGATTGCTAGGGGGAAAGCTTCACTCTGGAGGCCCCCAAGGTGAAAAATTGAAAGTGATGTATAACCCACCACAAGAAAAAGGAGGAGCCAAAGGCAAGAGTATACGAAGAAATTTAAGCGAGGGGTTGACACACTGGCTGCATGGGGGGCCAAAGACTCATACATGTAGGGAAAAACTCCTATCAGGGGGTATTTTTAAACCACAAGGAATAAAAAGGGAGAATTTGGGAAACCCAATGGGGCCAAATACAGGAGGGCTAAAAAGATGGAGGTGGTACAGGAAAACTTAAATGTCCCCAACACGTAAGGGACACTACAAAAGAGAGGAGGGGAAATAACCGAAGCCCTGGACTTAGTTTTTCACCTGAGTAGTGCGGGATATTGAGGAAACACATATGAAAGACCCCTTGGGGCCAGCGTCATGTGGTTTTGAGCTTCGAAACACAGAAGAGTTTAAAAATGGAGGGGGAAGCGGGAAAGGCCGGGAACGAATAAAAACCAAACACAGGAAAGGGGACTACACAGGAATGAGGAATTTCCCTGAAGAGGTTCAGGGGAAAAAAGAGAAACGGGCGGGGAAAACCCCAGTTAATGAGTTTATGGAATATGTGTCCCCCAAGGGTTCCCAAGGAGGCTGGGGAAAGGGGTTTTTGTACCCAAGGGAAAAACGGGAATTAATAAAAAAAGCCAGGATGAGCCCTTTGGTTAACTAAAAGGGTCCCAAGGAGGCAAAAACCCCAAGTGTGCTAGGGAATGGAAGAAAATAAAAGGGCAAAGGACCCAGGAGAATAAGGGGGAGTTTTTCCGTAGACCAAAAAACGAAAAATGCACAGATAAAAAAAGGGGGGCCCCAAAACGTCAATAGAAAACGACATAGCAGCAAAACCCCAAATCTGACCCGAAGCTGGTTTTTCCCACCCAAAAAATCAGGAAAAAAAAACCCCCGCCCCAAAGACCAGGTAAACAGGCAAAGGGAAGGAAAGGGAAAAGGAAAAGACAACAAAAATGACAGTGAATATGTGAGGAACCAACAAAGATTCAAAGAATTTTTTCACAGGGGAAAAACAGAAGGGGCTCCAAAAAGACGAGGGGTGGGGTACACCACCTTTGCTGGACAAGCACAAAACCCGGGAGGAAGAATTTAAGGGGCCCCTTTTCGGGAGGGGCAAGATCCCCAAAAAGGGCAATGGGGCCAAAAAACATTCCCCGGGGGGTCCTGAGAGGGGGACCCGGGGGTGTTTATGTGTCCCCCAACAACAATATTCAATACATCAATCGAAACGGGGAATTGCCTGAGGCATGGAAGACAGCAATGGGGAAAACCAATCTTTAAAAAGGGACAGACTGAACCCACTAAACTACAGACCAGTGTCACTGACATGTATAGAAATGCAAAATCATGGAAAAAAATTGTCAGGAAAGAATGGGGGGAAAAACATCTAAAAGGAAGGGACCCCTCTCACCCAACAACAGGGGTTTCCCGGGGAGGGGAAAAATTCCTGTGCCAAAAACCTCCCGGAGTCTATGATATGGTGACAGAAAGTAAGAGAAGAGAGAGGGGGGTGGGGGGGATTGCTTTTTTCCTTAGACTGCAAAATGCTTTTGACAAAAGTCCCACACAAAGATTAGTGAAAAAACGGAGGCCCAAAAGCGGGAACCCGGGGAAGGCACTGCAATGGATCGGGGAAAATCTTGTCGGGAGAAAAAGCAGCGAAAATGGTACGAGGCGAGATGCCCAGAGTGGGCCCCCTGTGACCTTTTGGGGTCCCAAAAAAGGGGCCATTCCTGGGAAAACCCAATTTCTTTTTTCGGTATTTTTTAAACGAAAAGACGGGAAGGGAAATAAACTCCGAGGGTCACTTTTTGGCAGATGAGGGTAAAATTTATGAGAAGATTTCCCTTCGTTTCGAAGACCGGGCAAAATACAAAGGGAATCTGGCAGGCTCCCAAGCCGGCCCCAGAAACCTGGCCCTGGATTCAACCCCACCAAGTGCAAAGCCCTGGGGTTTGGGGGAAGGAAAAAGAAAAACCGCAATGGAGCCCGTCAGGGGGTAAAGAGTACAAACATCCCCTTAAAGGGAAAAAGACCCTTGGGGGGGAGTTTTAACACCAGGCACATCTCCTAAATGCACATCAACCAAATAACTGCTGCAGCATTTTGGGCGCCTGGAAAACCCTCAAAACAAATTTCCGACATTTTAAAAAGGGGAACCCGTTCAGGACCCAACCCCGGTCCCTTGGGGCCCCATTTGGGGAGTTCCCCGGCACCTTTTGGGAAACCCACACCTGGGCCAAAGCATGTAAAAAAAAAAAAGAAAAAGTGCAAAGGTTTGCAACAAGACAGCCCCCAACTAAAAAATTGCCATGAGGAGGGGGTTTTGGGGAAATCAACAGGGCGACACGGAAGGACAGGAGAGATGGGGGGGACATGTTAACGCCCCCTTTTACAAAATACTGAGAGGAATTGACAAGGTGGACAAAGACAGGATTTTCCCAAGACTGGAAAACAGTAACAAGGGGCCCACATTTGGAATTTTAAGACACAGATAAATAAAAGGGGATGTTGGGAAAATTTATTTCTTCAGCCAAAATAGTCGGGAAAAGGGGAATAGTTTGGGGAAAGCATGTAGGGGAATCGGGAAATCCATACATGCCTTTTAAGCAGAGGTACGAAAACCCTCATGGTTCAGGAGAGGACCTAGTGGGCCGACCAGTGAAAGGGGGGGGCCGGGAGCTCGAACCGACCCCTGCAACCTCAACTAGGTGATTTTCAACTAGGTGAGTCCACCCACACAAACACACAACCCAAACCCACACACAAAACACAACACACTCGCACACAAACACACACACCCACCCCCACCACACACACAAACACACACACACACACACACACACCCCCACACACACACATAAACACAAAAACACAAACCCCACACAAAAAACCCAAAACAAAACACACACACCCCCCAAAAACACCACACCCCCCCACACGTGCAACAAGGTGAGTACATACACACCCACACAACACTGACCAAAACACACACACACACACACACCCAACACACCCCCACAAAAACACACCCCTCATTTCGGGGGCACAAAAACACACACACACACACCCCTCAAAACACACACACACACACACACACACACACCAGGGGGCTAAAGATAAAACCCCTGCAACCAAAAAAAGGTGAGTACAACACAAAACACACACAAAACACACACCCCCACACACAAAGACTGCAAACCCACTCAAGGAGAAGATCTTGGGGGGGGGAGTATAAACCGAGCTTTTTCCCGGGAAAGCACACATCAATCAAAATAACGCGCAGCAAGGGGCCCCCCTGGAAAAAACCTGAGAACAGCATTCCGCCCCCCTAGTAAGGAATAAAATTCAAGCCACTGTACCCCCGGAAATGCCCGGCCCAAAACTGGAGAAAGCAGCACTTTTTTGGGAAACCCCCGAAACTTGAAAAAAAGGCACGCAAAAATTTAGAGAAAGTAAAAATTTTTTGGCAAAAATTTTTGCCCAAGAGTTTAAGGGGAATGCCCCTAGGAAAAAGTTTAAAAGGGAAAATTCGCCTGACGACACTGGAGGACAGGGGTCAGGGGAAACCATGAAACGACATAAAAAAAACTGCGGGAAATTTAACAAGGGGACAAGGACAGATGTTCCAGGGAGGGAAAACAGAAAAAAGAGGCCAAATTGGAAGTTGAAGACACAAATGAGTCAGAGAGATAGTGGGAAGTATTTCTTCAGCCCAATGAGTTGTAAGGCATTTGGAAAGCCTAGAAATACGATTTGGGGGCCCAGGAACCAAAAACATTTTTAAGACTTTTTTGATAAAGCTCAGGGAGCGGGGAGAAGAGGGCTAGTAGAAACCCCGGTGAAGGGTCGGGGCCGGGACTGGGACCGACCCCTCAACCACAAATTGGAAAACACACACACCCAAACACACACACACCAAAAAAAACAACCCACACACACACACACACCCCACACACCCAAAATCACACACACACCCCCCACACAAACCCACACACACACACACACACACACACACAGTCCAACCCAGGAACGAGTATGCACAGGAAAGGAGGGGGGCCCAGCGACAGTATGAAAATGACATAGCATCGAAAATCAAGACTGCCCCGAAACGTTTATAGCCCCCACAGGAAGAAGAAAACCCAGAAAAAAGAAAAAGGTGACAGATTAAGAAAAAAAAGAACATAAGAACGAATAAAACACTGCAGGGGCCTCCCGGGCCCCATGCGAGGCAGGTCCAAGCCCTCCTACCCCGGTTTTAAAGGGCCAAATTTGAAACCCATCCTAGTCAGGCCCGGGTTCACATTAAACTTAAGGGAGGAACACGGGCAACCCCGACCGGAGCACAACTTTTCGGGTCCAACTCACACCCACCCACATCTACTCATGTTTTTTATCCAACCTTTTTTTTAAAAGCTACACAATTTTTCCTTGTTTTTCCCCTCTAAAAGGGGTTATTTGGGGGAAATTTTGGGTTCCACTAAACCAAAAACCCCTTTATTACCAAACCATTATTTTTCCAATTTTCCTTTTCCTGAATCAAATTTTCCCCCAACTTAAAACCATTGCTGCGAGCCCGTCTAGGCTGGGAAAAATTTTCAGCACACTTTTTAAACACCCCCTTTTAAATTTTTTCCCTGTTTTTTCCTTTAAAACCCCCTAAATTTCATATCCCCCCAAATTTCCAAACGCCCTTTCTAGAGAGTGCAAAAATTTCCGGGCCCTTAGTCTACCCTTCATGGGGGAAGGGTTTTTCTGATACAGGGGTTTCAACTTTGGGTCACCCCCTCCTTTGTACTTTTTTCCAGAAATTTGTATCCATTCTGTAATAGGGTTACCAAAACGGTCCCAGCTTTAAACCTAAAGGGGCCAACCAAGGATTTTATGGGAGTTGAAAAAACCTGGGGAATCCAATTATTTATGCACCCTTAAATATGAAGCCAAGGATTCAAATTAGTTTTAATTTGGAACACAAATCCCCTGTTGTCTTGGTTTCAGATTACTGCAAACCAGAACTCCCAAAATTTTTTTCCCCGAAAACCTTAAAAATTAAATCTCCATTATTATTTTATAAGTGGCATGGTTTTTGTCCTTTTCCAACATTTAGCCCTTTGCATTTGCCCTAAAAAAACTGAAATTTTGGCCACTTCCCCCCGACCACTGCATCATTCTATTAAAAATTTTCCCTGGAGTGCTCGAATGTCCTCGCCCAGAATAAATTTCGACGGCCAATTTTGGTGTCATGGGCCCCAAACTTGCCAAATGTCCCCCTTTTTAAACCCCCCTTCTCTTTTCCCTTTTATGTAGATTGGGAACAGCGGGGGGCCCAAAACCCCTGACCCCTGGGGAACCCCGCTCGTGCCCTTTCCCCCCCACTCTGATTTCTCCCCTTTTTGCAAACTCCTGCTCCCTATTTGTAAAACCAGCCCCCAAAACCGGGAAAAAATTTCTCCCCCCAAATTCCATGTCTTTAAATTTTTCCCCTCAATGTCCCCCGGGATGGGGGAAACCCTGTCAAAAGCCTTACTAAAAGTCCATATACACAAAAATCTTTATTCATTACCATGATCTACCCCCCCAAATCCCTTTATTGAAAAAATTTTTAAAAATTCGTAAGGCAAAACCCCCCTTTGGGTAAAACCATCTGAGTTTTCCTTTTGATTAATTTATGCTTTTCAAGGTGGCTACGAACTCCTCGGAAATTTTAATTGTTTCCCAAAAAATTTTCCCACTATGGAGGTTAGGCTTTTTTGGTCTATAGTTCGAAAAAAAGGGCCCCTTCACCTTTTTTTAAAAATAGGTATCACTTTTTGGCCTTTTTCCCAAACATTTTGGGCACCAGGCCAGTTTAGTGAAATTTTTAAAAAAGTTTAACCCCAAAGGTGTGCTAACTCCTTTTTAACTTTTCCTTTAAACCCTTGCATACATTTTCATCGGGCCGGGGGTTTTGTTGGGTTTTTTAATTTATCTATTTGCCTAAGGCCCATGTCACGGTGACCCTAATCGTGCACTTTTAATTATCGTCCTGTTCAAAACAAAAATTTATCATTACGGAAAATAACCCTTTGGTATCCTCCTTTAAAAACTGAGAGGAATTTTGGGGTTAAAAATTTCCCTAAAATTTTTCCCTTAAACACTGTCATTGAGCTGACCCGGGGAACTTTTGAGGGGGCCTATCTTGCCCCTGATTCTTACTTCTGTATACCTAAAAAATTTCCCTTTTGGGGTTAGTCTCGATTCTCTTGCAACTTTAACCTCTTAATCTCTTTTGCTTTTTCAAATTTCCCCTTTTTTTTAATTTCTCTCTTTAACTGAATAAATTAAATTTCCTTAATTCCCCCTCTCCTTTTTTGTTTTGGGCCTATATATCCTCTCTTTTGACCAACCCAAATTTTTTAATATATTGTTCAAAACCATTTGGGGGAAATTTTTTTTGGGTTTGATCTGATTTCCCTTTTTTGGGAAACCCTAATTTAAACTGAGCAACTAGAACAATACCCCGGGAAAAGCATCAATGGGCAACCAATCACCACCTACTGAACCCTTGGGGTCAAGTCATTCCATTTCCCACCCGGGCCCACCTAAGAAATTTTTTTCCATTCCAAATGAAATCAGCCAAGCAAAAAGTGGGGGAGGGGGAAGACTTGTTGCCATTATTGGGGGAATTCCATAAATAAATTAAAACTGAGTATTTGTGATCATTTTCCCCCAACTCATCTTTAAACCCTCAAGATTATTAATTAGTGTTTCCCCCTGCAGAACCAAGCCCAGGAGGTTTTTTCCCCCCCAGTTGGCTCTGTCACAAACTGTTTTAAAAAACAATCCTGATCGTACAAGAAATTAACCTGACAAAAAAAATTTCCCCTGTAAAATTGGTTTTCCATTAAATTTCTGTCAAAAGGGTTAAACTCCCATTACCCACAACTTTTTCGTATGTAGATCCCTTTAAACAATTTCGCTCCATAGAAGTTTACTACGCACTCCCAAATCAAGATTTGGGGCCCGAAAAATCACACCCCAAAATTATTTTTTTCCCCGGCCCGAGAAGCTGTAACCAAACAGATTCAGTGGCGGGACGCTTCAAATTTTAATATCTTTCAACACAAAAATTTTAAAATTGGGCCTGACTTACATCGCTACTCCCCCAAACCTTTCCCTGTTGACCCTTCGGTTTGGGAATAATTTATACCCTTTGGGTATGGGAAACTTTCCCACAGGGCATCCTCTATCTTTCAGATTGGGCCCGGGTCTCTGTTATGGGAAAATAAATCTAGGTTTCCTGCATTTTGCAATTAATTTTAGCTCTTTTAAATTTTATTTCTTCCCCCTCCGCATTAGTAAAAAAAAACCCTTAAAGGGGCTAGTCCCTTGCTGCCCTCTGCTGTCCCCCCCTTTGTTTGCTGACCTAAATCTATTGTCTTTTTTTAAAATTTAGCTAAATGCCTTTTAAAACCTTTTACTGTTTCCCCCCAAAAAAGGTTTTTTGAAAACCTGTTTTAGTTTCCCACACCCACCCTACCTCTATCTTCCAAAAATTTTAAAAAATCATGGGTTTTTTCCCAAGGCCCCCCTAAATCGATCGGCAAGTGATCCCCACCCCGGCCCCAAAAGATGTCCCCCAAAACCCTTGCATACATTTCATGTTTGGCCAAAAAAGTTTTTCCCCGTTGCAATGGGGGGGTTTTGAAAATTTCCCTTTTCAGTACGCCCAAAGCCAGAAATTTTAAACACCAATTGCCGCTAAAACCCCATATTTCCCCTCCCCCCCTTCTAGGCAAAAAAGCACATTAAATTTGGGATCCCTCTTTTGATTTAATGAAATCATAGCGCCCTTTACTTATTAGCGGCCCTTCTTCCAACCCCCCCCAATATTTTTCCCAAACCCCCCCCCTGAGACAGATAATGGCTTTGTTTCCCATTACCTGACATGATTTTCCCCCCGGGCCTGTTGAAAATTGTCCCCAACACCAGCTCCAGGGGGGCACACCCTATCTCTCATCTTCTTTTCCCCAATTAAAAAAAGAAAGGTCAATAATCTTACCTGAGAGTAAACCAAACCCAAAGAATGCGTTTCCCCTCCATTAGCAGGGGCAGTAGAAACCCTTACCTTTCACTGGCCCCTGAAGTACATTCATCCTGAAAAACAGAGAAGCGTTTTCCAACCTTCAGATCTTCACTCTTAACTTCCCTACTCTAAATGCGCCCTCCCTTTACTGTGAACCACTCCCATTTGTTAGCAAGTGCTGGACTGCCCCTTTCATTTCTGGTAGCCTTTGCTACCTCCCCAACTACAGCCTCCTCACAGCGAAACAGCCCTGCCCCCCACTGCTAGAAGCCTCATTCCCCACAATTTCCAAAGCCAACCTCACACTCTCCCCCCAGACCCTTTGAGGTGGACCTTCACCTCCTAATCTCCGGGAAAGAAGCAAAAACCCCATCCTTCCCAACTCTCCAACCTCAATTTTTAAAAAAACTGCAGAAGTAAGCCAGCTTTGAAACCCGGGCCACCAAATCCCCAAAGCATTGTTTTAGGACAGATGGTGGAGAACTCACAAAAATGATCGGGGAAGTATTTTTAGGATGTCCATGAGGGGGGGGTTTTGGGTTTTTAGGGAAATATGGGGGTAAGAGGGGGGAGCAGTCCCCTTTCCAGAGCCCTTCAGCAGTTTTCCCCCCTAGCCCGAAACCCACCCGCAGTTTCCCCGCTCGAAAGTCCAGCTCAGGAGCTCTGCACCCAGGCCAGAGCTCCGCACGAATCCCGCTCACGTTCCTTGGGCTTATATCGGGGTCCAAGCAACCCTCCACAACCACGTGTACGACCTGACGCCTGGTCTGATGCCGTCAAGAACAAAAACCTCAGACGTTTGGCGTGGCCCGACAGACGGGTTTGCCAAGGCAAGGTGTGGACCATATAAAAATTTGGGTTTTAAATTTTTGGTCCGCCCCCCAGAGACTCAAAAAAGCCAACTGAACTAATCACAAACCCCCTTTCTCCCCCAATTTTTAAAAAATTTTTAGAACTAGGACAATTTGTCCCCAAGGGTTTTCAGACTATTTTAAAAACCCCAACCCCTTAAATCTATTACAATACAAAGACAAAAAATTTTACAAATTTCAAAATTAAATTTAACAAAATATATTTTCCTCAACCTTCTCAAATACCAAAGGGAGCAAATCAGTTTCAAACCCGGGAGTTTACCAGCATAAAAGTTGGGTCTCTGGGGGCAAAGGGCCCCCTTACCTACTTTTTTCTTCTCCTTAAACCTAAATATCGGGCCCGTGCCTTCCCCACTTCAACCCAAAAAGGCCTAGCTAATGCTAGTCAAACCCCCCCAAAAGTTTTAACCAAAGGGCCAAACCTCTCTAGGGTTCTAAAAGGGGTGGAAACTGCTTTCCCAAAGGGGGTTTCATTCTTTTTAAGTACTCAAAAAGAAAACCACTTCACGAACCCCCAAGGTCGCATTTTTCCGGCACACTTTACATTCACACCCACAACATCGAAAATGAAACAGGGGAGGCATCGCAGCTAAGGCCCTCCATTAAACCAAAGCCACTACTAGGGTTTTTAAAGGGCCCCATAAAACAGGGCGGGGAAAAATCACTGGGCCGTATTTTAAGGGCCCTTTTTTTCCACACAGGTAACACTAAAAACTTTTGGCAAGTCAAAGAAGGCTGGGGGGCATCTTTACACTCTTAAATTTTTCTCTCATGGCCCGGGAGGGCATCCCCCGCCTACTGGGGCAACAGGTCGACCAGCAAGGCAGATACACCTCCATGCCAACCCCTTTAAAGCAGGCCCGGTCCCCCGCACTGGAGTTATCTCCGCGGGTCGGGGTCCTTACCACAACTCCGAGGGTGGCAGCTCCCCTTATAGTAATTCTAATGTTTCCCGGCACACCCGGGCCCGGATCCCCACACACCAGGCACCCTCACCCGCCAAACTCCTCCTAGCAAGGGAGCATCGCAGCATCACCGCACCGGGCCCAACAAACCCCCACATCAACAGCACGGCCAAGCATAGGGGCCCCATCACCGCAAAGGCCCCTATCACAGCAGCACACGGCACGGCCACAGGCATCGCAGCACGGCACCCCATCCCCGCAGGCCCACAGCAAACTCGGCCCTCACAAACAAAAGGGCCCCAGCATTTCAGAAAAGCATCCCCAGCCCACATCAGGGAGTAGCAGGCTATGGTCAATTTTCTCCGGGGGTGAGGGGGAGGTCACTTCAGGTCCCCCAACAGGGAAGGGGCGGGCCCGCCGGGGATGGGCACAGAAACTGGGTTACCAGACAGCCCCCCACACAATGGTTTACAGACCAGGGGAAAAAACAATCAAATGGGGCACATCAGCTGGGTGGGCTGGGGACAACAGGTGGAAGCAAAAAAAAAAAAAGGAGGGTTTTTGGGAAATTTTTTACAGGAAAGACAGAAGGCCCGTGGGGAAAACAGCACAGATGGGAAAAACCAAAAGGGAAAAAAAACCCAAAAAGTGTTGGGTGACAAAAACAAAAACAGAGGAGGAGGTGCAAAAAGCTGTTTAATTTACCTTGATCCTAAAGGGGGATGGGGTCAACAACAACCCCCCAAGGGTTTCCTTTTGAAAAAAGGGGGCAGAGATGCTGTGCGGCCCCAAAAAAACAATCTTTAAAAAACATCCCTTGAAATCGCCCAAATTCCTAGAAATGGAAGACAGCAAATGTAGTCCCCCTAATTTTAAAAAAGGAAACAGAAATGGGGTACGAACAACCCGAACTGTGTCCCTGACATGTATTGTGTTCAAAGTCATGGGAGAAGATTATCAAAGGAGAGTGGTGGAAAAACCCGGGGAAAGGGAAAAAGGGTTTTAAAAAGAAAAAAAGCAGGGGTTTAAGGAAAAGGGAAAAACCTGTGTCACAAGCCTCCTGGAGTTTTAAAGACCCCAAAGGGAACAGAAGTAAGACACAAAGAGGGGTGGGTTGAATTTCAACTTTCCTAGACTGCAGGGAAAGGGCCCTTTCAAAACAGTTTCCCACCCCCGAGATTAGTGCAGAACTGGAGGATCAGGCGCATATAAAAGGGAGGGGGGACTTGGGAAGGGTCAGGGAAAACCCACAGGGAGGGGCAACGAGTCAAAAAAACGTAAAAAGGTATCCCCATTTTTCGCCCGTGACGGCGGGGTCCCACAGGGGTAAGGTTTTTAGGACCATGCAATTTTGATATATCCAAAGAAAAAGATGGAAAGGGGAAAAGACTCGAAAATGTCCCCTATTCGCAGATGATTGAAGTTGATGAGAAGAAATAAATCGGGTGAGGATGAGGAGGAAATCAAAGGAAAACCTGGGCGGCTGGGCTGTGGGCCCCGAAACTGGATTTCCGAAATTTTTAAAACCTGCCAAATGCAAACATAAAGATTTTGGGGGGGGCAAAGAAGAAACCCCAAAACAGAGATTAAAGGGTTTGGTGGGCAAAGAAATACAGACCTCACTCAGGGAAAAAGACCTTGGGGGGGACCATAACCCCCGAGCAAAGTCCCCCGGGGGCACACATCAAAACCAAAAAAAAGTGCAAACATCGGGCCCTGGCAAACCTAGAATAGCTTTTCCCATACCTTAATAAGGGGAAACGTTCAAGACAAATGAAAAACTGTGTAAGTTAGGCCCCCAAAAGGATTTTGCAGGGACCATCCCCGGGAAACCCAACACCTGGGGCAAGCACGTCAAGAAATTAGAGAAAGTAAAAAAAGGTTTGCAAAAAAAGGGGAAATTTCCCCGAGCTCAAGGGGGAAAGGCCCTACGGGAAAGGGTTTAGGAAAATCGGAACCCGGAAGAACCCCTGGAGGGACGAAGGGGGCAGGGGGAGCATGGAAAAACGACATACAAGATACTGCGGGGGAAAAGACAAAATGGACAGAGATAGGAAGTTTCAAAGAGGGGAAAAACAGGGAAAAAAGGGGTCACAACTGGAAACTGAAGAAATCAGGGGGAGTCAAAAGGGACGTTAGGGAATATTTTTTTCAGCATAGATTCAGGAATTTAATAGCCCCCAGCTTGTGAAGTAGTTAAGGGAGGAACCCCAAAAATAAATTTTTTAAAAAAAGGGAGGTAACAAAGCTCAGGGAAAAGAAAAGGGGGAGGACCTAGTAGCGATAGTGAAGGGGGCGGGGCCGGACTGGTCTCGACCCCTGCAAACCCCAATTAGGTTAGTACAATTTAGGTGAACACACACACACACATCCATGCGCACACACACACACACTCACACACAAAACACCCCAACCAAAACCCCTCCACAAAACACAAAACCACACAAAACACAAAACCCACACCACCCCCCAACACACACACAACACACGAAAACACCCCACACACACCCACACACACACACAACACTCAAAAAAACAAACACACACGCACACAAACACAACACAAAACACAAAACACACACACCAAACACATACAAAACCCCCCTTGATCTACATTCCGCCGAGTAATCCCCTTTCTACCACCATCACTGCTACCAAACCCCAGTGCCCTACCATCACTGCCACCCCCATCACTGCCCCCCCATCATGCTAAAACCAAACCCTTTACCCGCGACCCCAAACCAATTCTCTGCACCACCACACCCGCCACCACCATCATTGCCCCCACCCCTCACTGGGCCCCCACCATCACTGCCACCACCATCACTGCTACCACCATCATTGCCCCACCTCATGTTTATCACCAACACTACCCCAACCATGACGTCCATCAAACCCTCATTTTCTACCACCATCAGTGTCTTTATCAACACGCAAACCCCAACACGCCACCCATGACTGCCAAACCCCCATAACTGCTACCACCATCAGTGTCCCTACCATTTAACCCCCCAAACCGGGCCATCACTGCTAAACCAAACCATCAGTGTCAAGAACATCATGCCAAAACCCCCCAACACTGCCACACCATGACTGCCCCACCTTTAAATGCTAAACCCCCATCAAGGGCAAAGACCATCACCTTTCCCCACCATCAAATGCCACAAAAACCCTGACTGGCCCCAAAACCATCACGCTACCACCATGACTGCCACCAAAACCTCACTTGGGCCACCATCACTGCTAAACCAAACCCTCACTGCTACCACCATCAATGCCCCAAAATAACTTTCCACCACCAAACATTGGGTAAACCCCCATTGATACTAACCCCAACAAAACCCCAAAAACTACTAAACCCCTACGTCGTTACAGTCACCGCTACCTCTATACCCAAACCCCCACTAAAACAACTACCACCACCCAAACCACCCAAATACCACCACCACTACCCACAACCCCCACCAAACCCCTAACAAAAACTACCACCCCCCCACTAAACCCCAACTACCCCCCACCAATACCAAAAACCACCCCCAAACCCCTACCCCAACTACCACCACCACTACCACAACTACCCCCACCATCCCCACATCATTGCTTCACTTTTTTTTCAATAATAATAATAATAGAAAATAATAATAAAAATAATAATTAAAATAGTAATAAAAAATAATAAATTTTTATTATAAAATTTTTATTATTTTTATTATTATTAATTATTAACAAACCTGTGGAAGTGTGGAGAAAAATATTTAAAGGGTTTCATCTACCCCTCTCCCACCCTTCCAAACACAATCCACCCTTCCATCTACCTCAACTAACCCTTACCATCTACTATTCCATTTCAAAACTACCTCATCTACCATTTTCCCCTACAATTTTCCCCCAATTTCCCTCTACCACATCTACCAAATTTCCCTCTACTATTTCACCAAACCCTCTACCCCATCTTAAACCCTTCCATCTACTATTTTTCCCCCATTTCCCTCTACCTCAACTAACCATTCCATCTACTAAATTTCCCCCCTTTCATCTACCTCACCCATTCCATCTACTATTCCAAACCCTTCCCTCTACCCATCTACCATTCCATCTACTAATTCCCCCATTCCCTCTACCCATCTACCCTTCCATTACTAATTTCCCCCATTCCATCTACCTCCCTCTACCAAACTAACAAAAATTCCCCCATTCCATCTACCTCATCTACCAATTTCCCCTACTATTCCAAAACCCTTTCCAAACTACCTCAAACTACCAAAATCCATCTACCCTTTTATCTACTATTCCACCATTCCATCTACCCATCTACCATTCCTTCTACTATTCCAAACCCTTCCCTCTACCTCATCTACCAATACCTCTACCATTCCCATTTTACTATTCCCCCCCTTCCTCTCCTCATTAAAACCCTTTCCCTCAAATATTCCACCCTTTCCCTCTAAACCCCACTTCCCCTTCCAACTACCATTTTTAAACTACTATTCCCCCCATTCCAACTACCTTTTCTACCATTCCAACTATTTTAAACCCTTCCATCAAACCCTCAAAACCATTTTCCATCTACTAATTTTCCCCCATTTCATCTACCTTTAACTAAACCCTTTCCCTCTAAATTCCACCAAACCCCTCTACCTCATCTAACAATTCCCTTTTACTAATTTTCCCCCAAATTTTCACCCTTTCCCCCATCTAAACATTCCATCTACTATTCCCCATTCCCCTCTCCCCAACTAACCCTTTCCCTTACTATTGCCCTCATTTCCCTCTACCTTACCATTCCACCAAACCCCATCTAAAACCCTTCCATCTACTATTTTCCCCCATTCCCTCACCTCATCTACCATTCCATCTACTATTCCACCATTTCCCTCTACCTCATCTAACCATTCCAACTAAATATTCCACCAATTTTCCCTCTACCTCATCTACCATTCCAAACTACTATTCCACCATTCCATCTACCTCATCTAAACCCTTCCATCACTAATTTCCCCCATTCCATCACCCCAACTACCATTTCCCTCTACTAAAATTTCCCCCCTTCCCTCTACCTCATCCCACCCTTCCAATTCACTATTCCACCAAATTTCCCTCTAAACCCCATCTAAACCCATTTCCCTCTACTATTGCACATTCCCCTCTACCTCTAACCCCTTCCATTACCCAAAATTACCAATTCCATCTACTATTACCACCATTTATTTAATTTCCATAACACCCCATTTACCAATTCCCATCTACCATTCCATTAAATTTCCACCATTCCATCTACCTCATCTACCATTCCATCTACTATTCCACCATTCCATCTACCTCATCTACCATTCCATCTACTATTCCACCATTCCATCTACCTCATCTACCATTCCATCTACTATTCCACCATTCCATCTACACCCCTCATCTACCATTACCATCCTCTTTTTCCCCCATTCCACTACCCTCAATCCAAACCATTCCATCCTACTACCCCACAAACCCTTTCTCCCATCTACCTTTTATCTACCATTCCCCATTCCCTCTACCCCCCCACCCTTCCATCACCCCACCACCATTCCATCTACCTCATCTACCAAATTTCCCCCTACTATTCCACCATTCCATCTACCCCATCAAACCCTTCCATTTTACCAAATTTCCCCCATTCCACCCACCCTCTTCTTTCCCATTTTCCCTCTACATTTCCCCCCAACCCTTCTACCTCATCTACCCTTCCATCTAAATAAATTTTTCCATTCATCAAACCCCTTTTACCCCTTCCCTTACTATTTCCCCCATTCCACTACCTCATCTACCATTCCAAACCCACTATTCCCCATTCCATCTACCTCACTACCCTTCATCTACTATTTCCAACCAAACCCTTCCAACTACCTCATCTAACCCTTTCCCTCTACTATTCCACCATTCCCTCTACCTCATCTAAACCCTTTCCCTCTACTATTTTCCAAAACCCTTTCCCTCTACCTCATTTTACCATTTTCCCTCTACTATTCCACCAAATTTTTTCTACCCTCATCTACCATTCCATCTCATTCCACCATTCCATCTACCTCATCCACCATTTTCCCTCTACTATTCCACCATTCCATCTAACCCCATCTACCCCTTTTTCCATCTCCCTTATTTTTTCCACCATTTTATCTACCTCATTTTACCATTTAACTAAATATTACCAACCTTTCCATCACCTTTCCTCTACCATTACCATTCCCCCACCTCATCTACCATTCCCCTCTACTATTCCAAACCCCCCCATCTACCCATCAAACCCTTCCCCACTCAATTCCCAAAACCCTTCCCTCTACTTTTAACCAAAAAAAATTTCCCATCTAACTATCCTATTCCACCATTCCATCAAACCCCATCCAAACCCCTTTCCATCTACTATTTCCCCCAACCATTCAACCTTTTTTCCCCATCTACCATTCCCTCTACCTCATCTAAACCCTTTCCTCTACTATTCCCACCAATTCCCTCACCCCATCTAAAAAATTTTCCCTCTCCCTTTTCCCCCATTCCATCTACCTCATCTACCCTTCCATCTACTATTTTTCCCCCATTTCCCTCTTTCCCTTTTACCTTCCCTCACTATTCCACCATTCCATCTACCTCATCAAACCCTTCCATCTACTATTCCACCATTCCCCTCTACCTCATCTTCCATTTTCCCTCTACTATTTCCCAAACCACCCATCTTTCCCATTCTACCCCTTCCCTCTACCATTTTCCATCTACTATTCCACCATTCATCTACCTCCTCAACCAAAACCCTCTACTATTTCCCAACCCTTTTCCCTCCACCCCATCACTAAAATTCCATCTACTATTCCACCATTCCCTCTACCCATCTTCCATTCCATCTACTATTCCACCATTCCCCCCTCCACCTCAACTTCCATTTCCCTCTACTATTCCACCATTCCATCTACCTCACTAACCATTCCATCTACTATTCCTTTCCCCCATTCCCCTCTCCCCCACTACCCAATTCCAAATCACTATTTCCACCATTCCACCACCCCCTCATCTACCATTCCATCTACTATTCCCCCATTCCCTCTACCTCATCTAACCCTTTTCCCTCTACTATTCCCCATTTCCCTCTACCCCATTTTACCCTTTCCCCCCCACTAATTTCCCCCATTCCTCTACCTCATTACCATTTCCATCTACTAATTCCCCCCCATTCCATCACCTCATCTACCCCAATTTTCCCTCTACTATTCCAACCCTTCCTCTCCCATACTAAACCCTTTTCCCTCTACAAATTTCCCCCATTCCCCTCTACCTCATCTACCATTCCATCTACTAAAATTTTCCCCCATTCCATCTACCTCATCTACCATTCCACTACCTATTCCACCATTCCATCTACCCCATCCAAACCCAAACCCTTTTACAATTCCCCCATTCCCCTCTCCTCATCTACCATTCCCCCTTCCTACTATTTTACCATTTCCCTCTACCCCCATCTACCATTCCATCTACTAATTTCCCCCATTCCCTCTACCTCTCTACCATTCCATTTTAAATATTCCACCATTTTCCCTCTACCTATCTACCCTTTCCCCTACTATTCCCCCCATTCCATCTACCTCATCTCCTTCCATCTACTATTTCCCCACCATTCCATCAAAACCCCTTTTTAAAACCTTCCCTTTTACATTCCACCTTCCATCTACCTCATCTACCATTTCCCTCTACCTTCCCTCTACCCTTTCCATCTACAATTTTCCCCCATTCCAAACTAAACCCTCTTTCCATTCCAACAAATATTCCCCCCATTCCACTACCTCATTACCATTCCCCCTACTATTCCAACCATTTCCCCTCTACCTCATCACCATTCCCCAACTACTAATTTCCCCCATTCCATCTAACCCCATCTACCATTTCCCTCTAATATTTTCCCCCATTTTCCCTCTAAATTTTTCTAAACCTTTCCTCTAACCTTTTTCCTTTTTTATTCCCCAACCTTCCCCCTTCCCCCATTACCATTCCCCATTCATTTTTACCCTTTTTATCTTCCATTTCCTCTATATTCCCCCTTCCCCCCTTTTCCTACCCCCAATTCCTCTTTCTTTCCCCATTCCCCTCTTCCCATCCCTTCCTTCCTTCCCTTTTCCCACCTTTTCCCCCCACCCCCCTTCAATTCCCCCTCCTTTTCCCAAAACCCCCTCTCCCCCCCCCCTTCCCCCCTTTTCCCGTCCCCCAATTCCCAAACCCTTCCCAAAACCCAACCCCCCCCCTACCATTTCCCCTCCTCCCCATTCCATTTCCTTTCCCCCAAAAAACCTTCAACATTCCCTGTTAAACCCCCAATTTTTCTTCGTCTCTCCTTTTTTCCCTTTCCCTGGGCCTTCTCCTCTACCTCCTTGTTCCCTCCTCCTTTCCCTTTTCCCCCTTCCCTTTTCCCCTTTTTTCCCTTTCCAAATTTTTCCCTTTTCCCGCCCCCTTAACAAACCCCCTTCCCCCCCTTTTTTTCCCGGGGGTTTTTGGGGGCCCCCCCGCCTCCCCTTCCCAAACCAGGTCCCCAAATTCCCCTTTGGGGTCCTCCATTTCCACCAAGTTTTCACAGGTTACCCAAAGTTTTAAGTACCTTAATTTGGGGAAACCTTTTTTTTTCTAATTTTTAAACCTTTGGTCTCTTTCCAACACTTGTTTTGGGAAAAAATTTTTTCCCCTTTTTACTTTTTTTTCCCTCGTTTGGGGTTTCACATTTGGGTCCCCTTTTGGTTAAATTTTTTGTACAAACTTTGGGGTTTCATTTAAATTTAATATATTTTGGAATTTACCCAAGGGGGCCAAAACGCCCCCCCCGTCCCCTAGACCAAAATCTTTTAACCTTTAAAAGTTTTTAAAACTTTTGGCCACAAAATTTTTTAATTAAAATTTTTTAAAAATTATAAATATAGGGTATATAGGGTTTTGTAATTATTTTTTATATAATTTGGGTACATTTTTGGCCCCCATGTTTTTTTTATCTTTTGGTTAAATTTTGGAACCCCCTTTTTGGGGTTCAACGGGGACACCCCCCAAAAACACACACAAACCACACCTTTTTTAAAAATTTTAAAAAGATGGAATAAAGGGCCGGGAATTTTGTTTCCAGGGGGGCCCCCAAAAACAAAAACCCCTATGGGCCCCAAAAAAACCCTTGAAGGGGACAAAAAAAACTAGCCCCAACCACCCCGGATATAAAAAAAAATAGAGATAAAATAAAATTTTAAAAAAAAATATAGGGGAGAAATGGGAAGGGGGGGGAAAAAAAAAGGGAATAAATAATAAATCCCCCAAAATAGCCCAGGACCGAAACTTAAGGTAAAAAAAACCAACCCCGGAAACATGCGGGCCACACACAAAAACACCCCAACACACAACACCCCACAAAAACACCCGGCCCCCAAAAACAAAAAATGTAACCAATAAAAAAAGCCCCCAAATAGACCCCCGGGGTTTCACCACAAAAAACCCCCCCCCAGCCACCTCATGACGGGCTAACACACCCCCCCACAAACCCCGAGCCACCCCTCATGACAGGCCTACCCCCACACAAAACCCACCCCGAACCCCCCCCTCAAACAGGGGTAAAACACAAACACTAGCCCCGGGGCCACCTCATGACGGGCTAACACAACAAACACTAGCCCCGACCACCCTCTTTACAGGGGAAAAAAACAAAACCCTAGCCCAAACCCCCAACCCAAAAGACAGGGCAAACACACAAAACATTTCCCCGACCACCATCATGACAGGCTACACACACAAAAACTACCCCAATCCCACATGACGGGCTAACAAACAAAAATAGCCCCGACCACCCCTCATGCAGGGCTACAAAAACACAAACATAGGGCCCCCAGCCAAAACCCTCAAAGACAGGGGGACAACCCCAAACACTGCCCCGACCACCATCCTGAAGGGCTACACACAAACATAGCCCCGAGCCACCCTCATGACAGGCCACACACACAAAAACTACCCCGAGCCCCCATCCCTACAGGGGTTTCACACAAAACAATAGCCCCCGGGGAGCCACCTGGAAAAAGAAGGGGGTTAAACACAAAACAAGTCCCGCCCGAGACCTTTTACAAACACAACTCCTAGGCCCCCCAAACCTCTGACATTAAAACACCAAACAAAGGCCCCCGGGAAATCCCGAACAGGGGTACAAACCCTTTTCTGCCCCCATAACCAAGGAAATTTCTAACCAACACAAAAAATTTTTTTTGGAAAACCCTTTTTTTTGGAACCAAGGGGGTAAAAAAACACAACGGGAAATCAGGGGAAAGGGAACCCAAATCCCGGGCCCCCGAAATCACTCCCTTCCAAAAAAGTAAAAGACCACACCATCAAAAGGGGCCCCAAAAAAAAGGGGGCCCCGGGGAAAAAGAAAAAAACAAAAAGGTCCCCCAAAAACCAAAAGCCCCCAAAAAAAGGGGGTGCCAATCCCCGGTGCCAAAAAAAAGTGGGGGGATAAAAATTTGGGGAAACCGGGGGTCGAAAAGGGATGCCCCCAATAAAGGCCATTTTCAAACCCGGTTTTCCTCAGGCCTGGGTAACCGGCCCGGGGCTTAAAACCCCAAAAAAACCCCGGTAAATCCCAGGAACCAAATATACGAGGGCCCACCCACAAAGTGCCGCAAGGCCCCCTTAAAACGGGAACCCCAAAAAAAATGTCTTTTCCCGTTGGAAACCCAAGGGAAAAGGTAACAAAAAAAACCTCACGGAAAATCTTGAAGGAAAACCCCAAAACCGCCACAGAAACAAAACTCCCCCAAAAAAAGCCCCGGCCCCCATCAAAGAGGGGCCCCAAAAAAAGTTTTTCCGCCTTGTTCCCAAAAAGGGAAAAACCTTTCCAATAATGGGCCGGGGGCCCCAAACTGGCCAACACCCTCCCCCAAGCTTCCCAAAAACCCCCCGGAAGGAAAAAAGGGGAAAAAAAGTCGGGCCCTCCGGGGCCCTGTTCCCTCCGGTGGGAAAAGCGGGGAAACATAAACCCCCTTTAAAAATAATCCAAAAGGGAAAAAAAAAAAATTGGAAAAGGGGGGGGTTATCCCGGGGAATAATAAATAAAAATTAAAATATAATAAAAAAAAATTAAAGGGGAAAAAGAAAAGGGAAAAAAAAAACCCCCTATCCCACCACCCCATACACCACAAAACCCCAAAAGTTTGGGCCCCGGGCCCCCATCATTTGGAAAAAAGGGGGGGGGGGGGGGCACAAAAAAACACCTAAACCCCGGGGGCCCAAACCTTTTAACAGGGGGCCCCCCCAAAACCCCTAAAACCCACCCGCCTTCCCGAGAGAGTCAAACCAAAATTTGGGGGCACCGGCTTGGGGTTTTTTTAAATTTGGGGCGGAAAAACCCCCCTTTTGCCCCAACCCCCCGGGGGGCCCGGATACCCCGGGGGGGGGGTTTAAACCCCAAAACCCTCCCAAAGGGGGGAAAAAGGAAGGGGAAAACTGGGCCCTCCTTTTTTTCCCCAAGAAAAAAAAAGCGAAAAGGTTTTAATAATTTTTTTCAATATAAAAATCCATATTAAAATTTAAAAATATTATTTTTATAATTAAAATTAAAAGGGGAAAAATAAAAAAAAAAATAATAATTTTTTTAAATAAATTTTAATATTAAAATATTATTTAATATGAATTTAAATTTTATTTATTACCCTTAAAAAAACAAAAAATTTCAAATCACCAAACCAAAATGGGAAGAATTCACCACCTAGTTCCAAAATTGGAGGAAAAATTTCAAAATTGGGGAAAACCCCAAGTTTTGGGAAAAAAAATGGTTAAAAACCAAAAAGCCCCCATTCCCAAAATTTGGGGAATTTTGGGGTACATTATTTGGGTTTTACTTCGTTTTTGTACATATATTTTGGGTTTTAATACGGGTTTGGGTGTACAATTTTTTGGGGTAAAATACGTTTGGTGGGACCTCTATTTGGCCCAAAAACATTTTGGTGTACCTTTATTTGGTTTTTCATTTCGTTTGGTTTCCCTCATTTGGCGAACACATGTTTGGGGTACATCTATTTGGGGGTACAAACGTTTGGTGTATTCTATTTGGTGTACCAGTTTGGTTACAAAACTATTTGGCGCACATAAAGTTTGGTGTCATTAATTTGGGAACACACGTTTGGTGTAAAATTTCTATTTGGGTACATACGTTTTGGGGTATATCTATTTGGTGAATACGTTTGGTGTACATCTCTTTTTTCGCACATTTTCTTTTTGGGGTATATCATTGGTGGGACAAAACGTTTTGGGGTACTTTTTTTTGAAAGTATATTTCGTTTGGGGTAATAGTTTCCAGGTCCAAAAAGTACAGTGTACAAAAAAACAAAGGCCAAAAAAACGTAAAATTTAAAGTATTTAAATTTTTTTTAAAAAAGGGTTTAAACACCACCCCTTTGGGTATATATATATAAATATAAATATTTTAAAAATATATAATATATAATATATAATATATATAATAAATATATTTTATTATATATATTTATTATTAAAATATATATATATATCCCATACATAGCACCATGTTGACCTGTACCCTTTAAATATAAAAAGGGGAAACCTCCCCGGAAGCATGCGCACACACACACACACACACACCACCACACAACACACACAAAACACACACACCACACACCCCACTGCAAAATCTTAAAGGAACGATAGCGGGGCCCCCCAATTTTTTTTTTAAGGGGGGGGAGCCGAATTATGGGGGGACCAGGGGCAACACAAAACAAACCTAGCCCCCACCACCCCTCATGACCCGGGTTTCACACACAAAAAACTAAACCAAGAAAACCCCCATTGAAGGGGCTAAACAAAACACTACCCTTTTCCCAAAACCCTCAAAGACAGGGGTACACCCCCCAAACACTAGCCCAGAACCACCATCATGACGGGCTACACATACAAACCCCTGCCCCCCGGCCCCCCCTCTGAAAAGGGGTAAAACCCCACAAACACTAAACCCCGAACCACCCCTCATGACAGGGGTACCCACACAAAACTACCCCAAAACCACCATCATGCGGGCCCACACCCCCACAAAAAACTAGCCCCAAAACCCCCATCCCGACAGGGCTACACACCCCAAACACTACCCAGAACCACCATCTTTACAGGGGTCCACAACCCCAAAAAACTAGCCCCAAACCACCATCATGAAGCCCACACACACCAAAAACTAGCCCCGAGCCCCCATCATGAAAGGGTACAAACACAAAACTAGCCCAGAGCCACCCATAGCAGGGGTACACACACAAACACTACCCCCGAGTCACCATCATGACAGGGCTACACACACAAACACTAGCCCAGAGCCACCATCATGACAGGGCTACACACACAAACACTAGCCCCGAACCACCATCATAGCAAGACTACAGACACAAACACTACGTCCGAGCCACCATCATGACAGGGCTACACACACAAACACTAGCCTCGAGTCACCATCATGACAGGGCTACACACACAAACACTACCCCCGAGTCACCATCATGACAGGGCTACACACACAAACACTACCCCCGAGCCACCATCATAACAGGGCTACACACACAAACACTAGCCCAGAGCCACCATCATGACAGGGCTACACACACAAACACTACCCCCGAGCTTAAAGCTTAAAGCTATTAGTGAAATTGAAAGAAATTCAAAATATTTCTTTTCATATGCCAAAAACAAGGCAAATACCACATCTAGTATCGGGCCCTTACTCAGACAGGATGGGACTTACACAGATGACAACAAGGAAATGAGTGAAATATTGAAATCCCAGTACGACTCTGTGTTTAGTGAACCACTAATCGGTCTGAGGATCGACGACCCAAATGATTTCTTCATGAATGAGCCTCAAAACTCCATAAATGTATGCCAGATTTCCGACATTACCCTAACTCCGATAGATTTCGAAAAAGCCATTGACAAACATGCCTATGCACTCAGCCCCGGGCCCAGACTCGTGGAACTCTGTTTTCATTAAGAACTGCAAGAAACCCCTCTCGCGTGCCCTAAGTACACTATGGAGGAGGAGCTTGGACATGGGTGAAATTCCACAGTCACTTAAAACAACGGATATAGCCCCACTCCATAAAGGTGGCAGCAAAGCATTAGCTAAGAACTATAGACCAATAGCTCTGACGTCCCCACATCATAAAAATCTTTGAAGAGTGCTAAGAAGCAGGATTGCAAATACCTGGATTCCCAAAATCTGCACAATCCAGGGCAACATGGGTTCAGGGCAGGTCGCTCCTGCCTCTCACAACTACTGGATCACTATGACATGGCCTTGGATGCACTGGAAGAAAATCAGAATGCAGATGTAATATACACAGACTTTGCAAAAGCATTTGACAAATGCGATCATGGCGTAATAGCTCATAAATACGTGCTAAAAGGAATAACTGGGAAAGTGGGGAGATGGATCTTCAACTTCCTAACAAATCGAACACAAAGAGTAGTGGTCAACAGAGTTAAATCGGAGGCTGCCATAGTGAAGAACTCTGTTCCACAAGGCACAGTACTCGCCCCCATCTTATTCCTTATCCTCATATCAGACATAAACAGAGATATACACCACAGCACCGTATCATCCTTTGCGGATGATACTAGGATCTGCATGAGGCTGTCATCTGCTGAGGACGCGGTTAACCTCCAAGAAGATATAAACAAAGTTTTCCAGTGGGCAACGGTAAACAATATGATGTTCAATGAGGACAAATTCCAACTACTCCGTTATGGAAAACTGGAGGAGATAATAACTAGAACAGAGTATACTACAGACTCCGGCCATACAATAGAGCGGAAAAATAATGTAAGGGACCTGGGAGTAGTAATGTCTGAGGATCTCACTTTCAAGGATCACAACAGTGCCACGATCGCACGTGCAAAGAAAATTATAGGATGGATAATGAGAACTTTCAAAACGAGAGATGCCAAGCCCATGATGATCCTTTTCAAATCACTTGTTTTTCTAGGCTGGAAAAAATTTGCTGTACATGAAACTCCCTTTTCAAAGCAGGGGGAAATCGCAGATCTAGAGGGGTGTACAGAGATCCTTTCCCTGCACGTATAAGTTCTGTAAAAGCACCTTAAACACGGAAAACGCTTGGAAGCACTGACTTGTACTCGTTGGAATGCAGAGAGGAGAGATATATCATAATCTACACTTGGAAATATCTTGGAAGGAATATGGTCCAAATTGCACACAGAAAATCACTCCCTACGATAGTAAAAAATGGGCAGGCGATGCAAAATGCCGCCAATAAAAAGTAGGGGCGCCATTGGGTAAACTAAGAGAAAACACCATAAGTGTCCGGGGCCCAAAACTGTTCAACAGCCTCCCATCAAGCATTAGGGGAATTCCCAATAAACCCCTGGCTGCCTTCAAGAGAGAGCTGGACAGATACCTAAAGTCAGTGCCGGATCACCGGGCTGTGGCTCGTACGTTGGACTGCGTGCGGCCAGCAGTAACAGCCTAGTTGATCAGGCCCTGATCCATCGGGAGGCCTGGTCATGGACCGGCCGCGGGGCGTTGATCCCCGGAATAACCTCCAGGTAACCTCCAGGAGCCACCATCATGACAGAGCTACACACACAAACACTAGCCCAGACCACCATCATGACAGGGTACACACACAAACACTAAGCCCAGAAGCCACCATCATGACTGAGCTACACACACAAACACTACCAGAGCCAAACATCATGACAGGGCTACACACAAAAAACACTAGCCCCGAGTCACCATCATACAGGGCTAAAGCACACAAACACTACCCCCGGCCACCATCATGGACGGGCTACACACACACGAACACCTAGTCCAGAGGACACCATCATGACAGAGCTACACACAAACACTAGCCAGAGCCACCATCATGACAGGAGTACACACACAAACACTAGCCCCGAGCCACCATCATGACAGAGCTACACACACAAACACTAGCCCAGAGCCACCATCATGACAGAGCTACACACACAAACACTAGCCCCGAGTCACCATCATGACAGGGCTACACACACAAACACTAGCCCCGAGCCACCATCATGACAGGGCTACACACACAAACACTAGCCCAGAAACCACCATCATAACAGGGCTACACACACAAACAAATAGCCCGAGTCACCATCATGACAGGGCTACACACACAAACACTAGCCCAGAGCCACCATCATGACAGGGCTACACACACAAACACTACCCCAGAGCCACCATCATGACAGGGCTACACACACAAACACTAGCCCAGAGCCACCATCATGACAGGGCTACACACACAAACACTAGCCCCGAACCACCATCATAGCAGGGCTACAGACACAAACACTACCCCCGAGCCACCATCATGACAGGGCTACACACACAAACACTAGCCCCGAGCCACAATCATGACAGGGCTACACACACAAACACTAGCCCAGAGCCACCATCATGACAGGGCTGCACACACAAACACTAGCCCAGAGCCACCATCATGACAGGGCTACACACACAAACACTAGCCCAGAGCCACCATCATGACAGAGCTACACACACAAACACTAGCCCAGAGCCACAATCATGACAGGGCTACACACACAAACACTAGCCCCGAGCCACCATCATGACAGGGCTACACCACAAACACTAGCCCCGAGCCACCATTATGACAGGCTACAACACACAAACACTAGCCCGAACCACCATCATAGCAGGGCTACATTTCACAAACACTACCCCCGAGCCACCATCTGACAGGGCTACACACACAAACACTAGCCCGAGCCACCATCATGGGCAGGGCTACACACACAAACACTAGCCTAGAGCCACCATCATGACAGAGCTAAACACACAAACACTAGCCCAGGAGCCACCATCATGACAGGGCTACAAAACACAAACACTACCCCGAACCCACATCATGACAGGGCTACACAACACAAACACTAACCCCGAGCCACATCATGGGCAGGGCTAACACACAAACACTAGCCCAGAGCCACCATCATGACAGGGCTACACACACAAACACAAGCCCAGAGCCACCATCATGACAGAGCTACACACACAAACACTAGCCCTGAGCCACCATCATAACAGGGCTACACACACAAACACTAGCCCAGAGCCACCGTCATGACAGGGCTACACACACAAACACTAGCCCCGAGCCATCATCATGACAGGGCTACACACACAAACACTAGCCCAGAGCCACCATCATGACAGGGCTACACACACAAACACTAGCCCCAAGTCACCATCATGACAGGGCTACACACAAACACTAGCCCCGAGCCACCATCATGTCAGGGCTACACACACAAACATAGCCCCGAGCCACCATCATGACAGGGCTACACGCACAAACACTGTCCCCGAGCCACCATCATGACGGGACTACACACATAAGCACTAGCCCAGAGCCACCATCATGACAGGGCTACACACAAATACAAGCCCCGAGTCACCATCATAACAGGGCTACACACAAACACTAGCCCCGAGCCACCATCTTGACTGGGCTACACACAAACACTAGCCCCGAGCCACCATCATGACAGGGCTACACACACAAACACTAGCCCCGAGCCACCATCATGACAGGGCTACACACACAAACACTACCCCCGAGCCACCATCATGACAGGGCTACACACACAAATACTAGCCCCGAGTCACCATCATGACAGGGCTACACACACAAACACTAGCCCCGAGCCACCATCATGACAGGGCTACACACAAACAGTAGCCCGAGCCAAACCCTCATGACCCGGGCTACATACACAAACACTAGCCCCGAGCCACCATCATGACAGGGCTACACACACAAACACTAGCCCCGAGCCACCATCATGAGAGAGGGTTACACACACAAAGTTTATCACTGACTTGTTCTAAATTTATGTGACGGGAGAATCCCACAGTTTTGCCTAACGACTGGTCCGGATACCCGAGGCTGAGGCCGGGTGCACCCATCCCACCACCCATCCCACACCAGGAAGGGAAAAGAGGAAAGAGAGAAAATCTGGGCTCCTCCTCCTTTCTAGTTCCTCCAAGATGGGTACACGAAAACGAAGGATATTAATATACATATATATTATATAATATATATTATATATATATATAATTATAATATATATATATATATATTATATTAATATATAATATATAAATATATATATATATATATATATATATATATATAATATATATATATATATGAATAAATTATATATATACCACATATACACACACACACATACACACACACACATATGTATGTTAGTGCACCACGTAGTGTCAGTTGTAGGAATACACACTAAGGGAAAACACCATAAGTGTCCGGGGCCCAAAACTGTTCAACAGCCTCCCATCAAGCATTAGGGGAATTGCCAATAAACCCCTGGCTGCCTTCAAGAGAGAGCTGGACAGATACCTAAAGTAGTGCCGGATCAGCCGGGCTGTGGCTCGTACGTCGGACTGCGTGCGGCCAGCAGTAACAGCCTCGTTGATCAGGCCCTGATCCATCGGGAGACCTGGTCATGGACCGGGCCGCGGGGGCGTTGATCCCCGGAATAACCTCCAGGAAGATCGTGGTCAGCAGGATTCGGGAAGACTGGAGCCATACTCTTCGCCACGAAAAATAAACTGAAAACGGTTAATAATTTTATGTCCAGTGTAATGGGGAATCCATCACTTCAAAATCTTCAGCAAAATATCTGGGAATCCCTTATGATCCAGCATGTCAGGAGAATTAATAGGGAATAGTAGTAAATAAACAGAATACCAGCCTGAAGTTCCTCTATAGACAGGTACAGTGTGTACCAACTGAGGCTCGCGAGACACAATATCTAGCTCTTATCCAGTGCCATGTAGATTACTCCTGCTCTTCATGGTACTCTGCCTTAATAAAAACTGAAAGATAGATTACAAATCACCTAGAACAAGATGGTAAGATTCATCCTGGACCTGAGTCCAAGAGAGCATGTAGGCCAGGATAAATTACAACAATTGGATATGCTGAATGTTGAAGGTAAAGAAAAACAACTGAAGTTAAATCACGTTTATAAAATTGCTCACCACAGTGTCCAGAATATCTTGCTGTCAAGTTTGTCAAGTCTGGGAACCAAAGCAATTATAGTACTAGGGGACGGTACACTTTGTGGTACCCACAGTAGGTGGCCAGGCTTCAAACACCTTTTATTGTACAGCAATAAAGGAGTGGAAAGGACTCCCTGCACACGTCAAAGTCTGTCCTAGCATGAGCCAGTTCAGAGAGAGAGCTAAAAGGTGCCTAATGAATGTAGCTACAAAAAGGGAGGAGAGTGATTTCGTGTATAGCTAACATACCTGTACCTATTACTGTGCTCTGAACCTTTCTTTAATGTTAATGTTAATAACTCAGTTAACATTATTCCCAGTATATCTCCTTTTATGGTAACTGATTTTCACACAGTTGAGTTACTTAGCTGTTTTAACTTTAAAGGTTTAAGCAATAAAATATTACATGGACCCCAATGAAAATAAATCTTTTTGGGGTTATCCTGCTGGGTAATATATACATATGCTGCTATGTATGATAACTGATGTATCCGTATTTATGTGTACCTGTACATGAATAAACTTCCTTAACCCACGTTTGGACATCCAGAAATGTGGCTTAGCTCTCTACATGACGCCACCCCAGCAGCTGCCGCCTGGGGATTTCCTTCAGTGTGGGATACCTTAGTTCCCACTTTGCTGTAATAGAGTGATTATGACTAGGGTTAACACTCGCTCTGAAGACCTATATTCTCCAATATTTCAGGTATGTCATCTGGAAAATCATAGGCAAGTCTATTTACAGTCGAATTTCTACTGACATAATGTCTATAAACGTAGGATCAGCTCTGATGACAACTGAATTAAAGCATGCAGATTCCTTGACTCCAAGGTGCAGTTATTGGGTATAATGCCACTAGTTATATCATCAGGTTAGAGGCATGATATTTCAAATTTATAAAGGTCTTAGGAAATTGAAGTTTCCTCAGACAAACACGTGAATATATTATGTAGCAGACACTCCCACAAGAGAGGAGCGTTGTTGTTCACATATAAATATCATGTATCCATTTTATCTGGTTTTGATCTGTATCCAATTTAGTGAGAGTCTAATTCTGCAGAGTAAGGAACTCATGCTAAGATATATGGATGTTATGATGCTTTGTTGCAAGACGGAAGACCTTGCTTCATCTCTGCTAATGGAAAGAAGAGGTCGTGACCCCCTTAGCCCACACCTGTCCCACCAGAGTGGGAATGTACAGAGAGGGGTCTTAGGCCCCTTGAGATTGAGAGGGTTCACTGCCCCCTGTTGGAGGGAAATTTCTCCACAGCCTTAGACCATGCAGCACCAGTAATGGAACTGATCAAACACATCAAGAAAGCGAAGAAGGTGTAGAGATTTGCAATGAGATGAGACAAGTCCCAGGGCCAAAGGGTTAAGGTAAATCAACCTGACGACACTGGAGGAAAGAAGGACTTGGGATGATATGATAACAATTTACGAAATACTGAGAGAAATTGGTAGAATGGACAGAGACAGATTGTTCAGGAGACGGGAAACAGGTTGAAAACAGATGAGTCACAGAGATGTTAGGAAATGTTTCTCAGTGTTGAAGTAATTAGGAAGGGGAAGTGAAGCGGTGGAAGCAGGACCCATACATAGCTTTATGAAGAGGTACGATAATTCTCTTGAAATGGTGAGAGTGGACATAGTAGCGACCAACGAAGAGGCGGGGCCAGGAGCTGTGACTGGGCCTCTTCAGCCACACATAGGTGAGTATGGGTGAACACACACACACACACACCTGCCTACCTGGAGTCTACCTGAAGGTTATTCCGGGGGATCAACGCCCCCGCAGCCCGGTCCATGACCAGGACTCCTGGTGGATCAGGGCCTGATCAACGAGGCTGTTAGTGCTGGCAGCACGTAGTCCAACGTACGAACCACAGCCCGGCTAATCCAGCACTGACTTTAGGTATCTGTCCAGCTCCCTCTTGAAGACAACCAGGGGTCTATTGGTAATTCCTCTTATGGCTGGTGGGAGGCTGCTGAACAGTCTTGGGCCCCGGACGCTTATTGTGTTTTCTCTTAGTATACTAATGGCGTCCATACTTTTCACTGGGGGTATGTTGCATTGCCGGCCAAGTCTTTTGCTTTCGTAGGGAGTGATTTCTGTGTGCAGATTAGGGACCAGTCCCTCCAGGATCTTCCAGGTGTAGATTATGATGTATCTCTTTCGCCTGCGCTTTCGTCAAGTGCTTCCAGGCGTTCCCAGTAGTTAAGGTGTTTGATGGAACTTACATGTGCAGTAAAAGTTCTCTGTACATTCTCTACATCTGCAATTTCACCTGCTTTGAATGGAGATGTTAATGTACAGCAGTATTCCAGCCTAGAGAGAACAAGTGATTTAAAAAGGATCATCACTGGCTTGGCATCTCTTGTCTTGAATGTTCTCATTATCAGTCCTATCAGTTTCCTCGCAGATGTGATAGTGGCATTGTTGTGATCTCTCTTGAAGGTGAGATTCTCAGACATTACCACACCCAGGTCTCTCACATTACTTTTCCTCTCTATTGTGTGATTGGAGTTTGTGGTATACTCAGTTCTAGTTATTATTTCCTCCAGTTTTCCATAACGGAGTAGTTGGAATTTGTCTTCATTGAACATCATATTGTTCTCTGTTGCACATTGGAAAACTTGGTTTATATCTTCTTGGAGGTTAACAGTGTCCTCAATAGATGACACTCTCATGCAGATCCTAGTATCGTCTGTAAAGGATGATACAGCGCTGTGGTTTACATATCTGTCTTTGTAAACACACACGAACACACACACACACACACACACACACACACACACACACACACACACACACACACACACACACACACACACACACACACACACACACACACACACACACACACAGGATGTTCCAGAGAGGGGACACAGAAACAAGGGGTCACAATTGAAAGCTGAAACTCAGACGAGTCACAGGGATGTTAGGAACTATTTCTTTTGTCATAGGCTATTCCACTTCCTGACGACTCTATCAAGTGATGTAGTGGAGATAGGTATCATACATAGGTTTAAGACGAGGTATGACAAAGCTCAGGGAGCAGAGAGAGAGAGAGGACCTAGTAACGATCAGTGAAGAGGCGGGGCCAGGAGCTGAGTCTCGACCCCTGCAACCACAATTGGACGAGTACAATTAGGTGAGTACACACACACACACACACACACACACACACACATACACGTGAGTACACACACACACACACACGTGAGTACACACACACACACACACACACGTGAGTACACACACACAACACACACGTGAGTACACACACACACACCACACACGTGAGTACACACACACACACACACACAAAACACACACACACACACACACACACACCACACACACACACACGTGAGTACACACACACACACGCACACACACACACACACACACAAAGGGAGACAGACATGAGGCACTAAACTACAGACCTGTATCTCTAACGTGTATAGTATGCAAGGTCATGGAGAAGATCATCAGGAGGAGAGTGGTGGGGCACCTGGAAAGAAACAAGTGTATAATTGACAACCAGCACGGTTTCAGGGAAGGAAAATCCTGTGTCACAAACCTACTAGAGTTTTATGACAAGGTGACAGAAGTAAGACAAGAGAGAGAGGGGTGGATCGACTGCGTATTTTTGGACTGCAAGAAGGCTTTCGACACAGTTCCTCACAAGAGGTTACTGCAAAAGCTAGAGGACCAGGCACACATAACAGGAAAGGCACTGCAATGGATCAGAGAATATCTGACAGGGAGGAAACAACGAGTCATGGTACGCGACGAGGTGTCAGAGTGGGCGCCTGTGACAAGCGGGGTTCCACAGGGTCAGTCCTAGGACCTGTGCTGTTCTTGGTATACGTGAACGACATAACGGAAGGGATAGACTCAGAAGTGTCCTTGTTTGCAGACGATGTGAGTTAATGAGAAGAATCGAATCGGACGAGGATCAGGCAGGACTACAAAGAGATCTGGACAGGCTACAAGCCTGGTCCAGCAACTGGCTCCTTGAATTTAACCTGCCAAATGCAAAGTCATGAAGATTGGGGAAGGGCAAAGAAGACCGCAGACACAATATAGTTTAGATGGCCAAAGACTGCAAACCTCACTAAAGGAAAAAGATCTGGGTGTGAGTATAACACCGAGCATAACTCCTGAGGCGCACATCAATCAGATAACTGCTGCAGCATACGGGCGCCTGGCAAACCTAACGGATAGCGTTCCGATACCTCAGTAAGGATTCGTTTAAGACTCTGTACACCATCTACGTCAGGCCCATACTGGAGTAATGCAGCACCAGTTTGGAATCCACACCTAGTCAAGCACGTCAAGAAATTAGAGAAAGTGCAAAGGTTTGCAACAAGACTAGTCCCAGAGCTACGGGGATTGTCCAATGAAGAAAGGTTGAGGGAAATCGGCCTGACGACACTGGAGGCCAGGAGGGTCAGGGGAGACATGATTAACGACATAATAAAATACTGCGCGGAATAGACGAGGTGGACAAGACGGGATGTTCCAGAGATGGGACACAGACACAAGAGGTCACAATTGGAAGTTGAAGACTCAGATGAATCAAAGGGATGTTAGGAAGTATTTCTTCAGTCCATAGAGTAGTACAGGGCCATGGAATAGCCTAGAAAGTGATGGTGGTAGTGGAGAGTGCAGTGGACCATACATATTATTTATTAAGGCGCAGGTAATGACTAGAGCTCATGGGCAGGGATGAGAGAGGCCCTTTTTTTAGTAGCAATCACAAGCGAAGTAAGGCGTGGCGTAGGAAAGCTGTGAGCACTTCGACCCCCCTGGCAACCACAAATAGGTGAGGGGGGTACCAAGATAAGGTTGGAGTGCATCCACCCACAACTACACACACACAACACACACACACACACACACACACACAACACACAACTACACACACACACGATGGGAGTACACACAACACACACACACTCACACATCACACAACACAGACGACTTACAAGCTACACACAGCACAACACACACAACACAACACAGACACAACCACAGTAACAGCACGGCAAGGTGACCATCCTGTATTATTGATAGTAGTTTCGTATGCCCAGCTGACGTCAATAGGACCAGAGTCACCTGGCACGGTCCCAGTCCTTGGGTACTGTTGTCTTTCTTACCCTGTCGTCGCCCTCCCATGCCGTCATTCCTCACCTATCCCCTCAACTTTCCCCTTTCCCCTCCCTCCCCTCCCCCATTCCTTCCCTCGCATCCCCTTTCCTATCCTTCTCCATCCCCACCTCATACCCCCTCCTCACCTCCCCCACTACTCACTTTTCCCCCTTCCCCCTCCCCTCCCCTCCCCTTACCCCCCCCTGGTGTAGTGCAGCCAGACACAGTGACTCATCAGCCAGCTGTGTTGACCACGCCTCACCCTCCTCTGTCTTTTCCTCTCCTTTTCCACCTCTTCTCTCTCTCTCTCTCCTCCCCTCTCTCTCTCTCTTTTCTCTCTCCTCTCTCTCTCTCCTCGTCTTTTGTCTTTTCCTTCCATTCCCCTCTCCTCCCTCTCTCCTCCTCTCTCTCTCCTCTGTTACTCACTCTCCTTCATCCTCACTCTCACTCTCCTCTCCCATCCTCACTCTCTCCTCCCAATTTTTTCCTTCCAATCCACTCTCCCCCCCTCTCACCCCCCATTCCCCAGTACTCCACCTCCCATCGCCACTCACTCTCCCTCCCATCACCATTCACCCTCCCATCCCATCACCACTCACCCCTTCCCCATCCCATCCCCACTCCCCCTCCCCCCCCTCATCACCACTCACTCTCCCTCCCCTCCCATCACCGTTCACCTCCCCTCCCATCACCATTTCCCCTTCCCTCCCATCACCACTCACGCTTCCCTCCCATCCGCACTCCCCTCCTCATCACCACTCACTCTCCCCTTACATCACCACTCACTCTCCCCTTACATCACCACTCACCGTCCCCTCCTATCACCAGTCACCTCCCTCCCATCACCCCTCACCATCCCCTCCCATCACCCCCCACCATCCCCTCCCATCACCACTCACCCTCCCCTCCCATCACCCTCACCATCCCCTCCCATCACCACTCACCCTCCCCTATTTTCCTCTCCTTTACCACTTCCCTCCCCTCCCCTCCCATCACCCCTCACCATCCCTCTCCGTCCCACTCACCCTCCCCTCCCATGACCACTCACCACCCCTCCATCACCCTCTCACCCTCCCCTATTCCTCCCTTTACCACTTACCCTCCCCTCCCCTCCCATCACCCCTCACCATCCTCTCCCCTCCCTTCCCCTCCCCTCCCCTCCGCTCCTATCCTACCCTCCCTCCTACCCTCTCTCTCTCCCACTTTCTCCCACCCCACTTACTCTCCCAGCTGCCCACTCTTCATCTGTGGCTCCTCCATCTTTCACTACCTTCTCTTTTCCCTCCCCCCCCTCCTCCTCCTCCTGGTGCCTCTTCTCCTCCTCCTTCTCTTTCCACTGTCTTTTTTCTTTCCCCATCTCCCTTTGCGCCACTGTCAACTGACACACACCCAGTGAAAAGGCGGGGCCAGGAGCTAGGTCTCGACCCCTGCAACCTCAACTAGTAAGTACACTATGAGCTCACACACACACACACACACACACACACACACACACACACACACACACTCACACACACACACACACACACACTCACACACACACACACACACACACTCACACACAAAACACACACACACACACACACGACACACACACACACATACACACACACACACCACACACACACACACACACACAAACACACACACACGCACACACACACACACACACATACACACCACACACGTCACACACACACACACACATACATACACACGCACATACACACACACACACACACACACACAAACACACCATCCAGGAAACAGCTGCATTACCGGGGGATTCCAACAACAACAACAACAACAACACAAACAACAACAACAGGAGAGTTGGTTGATGTCTTCAGTAGAGTGTCAAAGTCAGCAGAGTTGGTGGGTGAGTCGTGACGTCACCAAGTGACTTCCTGTTCCTCTGTCCTTAACAACACTGCTTTATCCTCTCCCCCATCTCCCCTCCTCCCTCCCTCTTCCCCCTCCCCCACACCCCCTTCCCCACACCTGCATTTTGATTTCCCCACCATCACCGCCTCTCTGGAAGACTTATGATCCACCATATTAAGGGTCTGTTAATAATAATAATAATAATAATAATAATAATAATAATAATAATAATAATAATAATAATAATAATAATAATAATAATAATCTTTACACAAATAACTCGCACGTGGGAGAGGGGAACTGACGACGACGTTTCGGTCCGATTTGGACCATTGACAAAGTCACACTGACTTTATTCCAGTCACAGTACTTTCCCTTTTTATTATGTAACAATCTCTATTTCTACAAGTACATGATATATCAGTGACGTACTATATAGAAAGCCTCTGGTTATGCAGACCATTTGCTGTAACTTTGTCCCCCAGGATGCGACCCACACTATTCGCTCGCGATGTTTCCACCCGTACCTGGGATCGACCCCCGGACACTCAGTGAGCTGAGTACTAGTGAGGGTTTCTCCAGCACCGGTGAGAGGTTTAGGATGCTCGGGGCTCTTTCTCTGGAGTATACCTGGAGAAGGTTTCGGGGGTCAGCGCCCCCGTGGCCCGGTCTGAGACCAGGCCTCCCGGGGTATTTCCGATAGTTGTTTGCAAGTTTTCAACCAGTCAGTTCTCTGATTGTTGAAGTTGTATTTTCTGATCGTCTGATGGTCACTAAAACTCCCTCCAGGTATACCTCTTCCAGGTATCCCTCTCTCACCTCCACTTTTCATCAACTCTCCATCACCCCCTTCCCTCCCACAACCCTATTTTCTAGATAAGGGAAATAGGTAAGGGATATTATTTACCAGCACTGCATAAATACGTAAATGCAGTGTAATGCAGGTAGATTAGTGCAGTAGGTAGATTAGTGCAGTAGGTAGATTAGTGCAGCAGGTAGATTAGTACAGCAGGTAGATAAGTACAGCAGGTAGATTAGTACAGCAGGTAGATTATTTCAGCAGGTCGTATAATGTAGCAGGTAGATTAGTGCAGCAGGTAGAGTAGAGCAGCAGGTAGATTAGTGCAGCAGGAAGATTAGTGCAGTAAGTAGAAAAGAGCAGCAGGTAGATTAGTGCAGCAGGAAGATTAGTGCAGTAAGTAGAATAGAGCAGCAGGTAGATTAGTACTGCAGGTAGATTAGTGCAACAGGTAATGCTGTGCTGCTGACTGTGCTGCTGTAACAGAAACTGGAGTGACACAGCCAAATAATGGAGCACCATTGAAACGACCCGAATAATGGAGCACCATTGGAACGACCCGAATAATGGAGCACTATTGGAACGACCCGGATAATGGAGCACTATTGGAACGACCCGGATAATGGAGCACTATTGGAACGACCCGGATAATGAACACAAAAGATTACATTAATCTCTGAAGCAACACGATGCTATTGAGTTAATGGATTGGGTAAATACACATGTTTATACACGTGTATACTTTCCTGGCATGGGTTAGTAGGCCTCCTGCAATATTTTTTTGATGACAACTAGGAAGACAGGTTTGAAGAGGGAGGAGTAGGTGGGTGGGTCTGGGATGAGAGCGTGCATGGCATGACCTGACTGACTTCCTGTCCAACTTGATCTGTAATTCTGCATGATATGGCATGACTTCCTGCATCATGTGATCTGACTTCCTGCCTCATGTGATCTGAGTTCCTGTATCATGTGATCTGACTTCCTGCCTCATGTGATCTGAGTTCCTGCTTCATGTGATCTGACTTCCTGCCTCATGTGATCTGAGTTCCTGCCTCATGTGATCTGACTTCCTGCCTCATGTGACCTGACTTCCTGCTTCATATGATCTGACTTCCTGCTTCATGTAATCTGACTTCCTGCTTCATGTGATCTGACTTCCTACTTCATGTGATCTGGCTTCCTGCTTTATGTGAGGGACTTCTTGCTTCATTTGATCTGCCTTCCTGCTTAGTGTGATCTGACATCCTGCTTCACGTGAGAGACTTCCTGCTTCATGTGATCTGACTTCCTGCTTCATGTGATTTGACTTCCTGCTTCAACTTCCTAATAAATCGAACACAAAGAGTAGTGGTCAACAGAGTTAAATCGGAGGCTGCCATAGTGAAGAGCTCTGTTCCACAAGGCACAGTACTCGCCCCATCTTATTCCTTATCCTCATATCAGACATAGACAGAGATATACATCACAGCACCGTATCATCCTTTGCGGATGATACTAGGATCTACATGAGGCTGTCATCTACTGAGGACGCGGTTAACCTCCAAGAAGATATAAACAAAGTTTTCCAGTGGGCAACGGTAAACAATATGATGTTCAATGAGGACAAATTCCAACTACTCCGTTATGGAAAACTGGAGGAGATAATAACTAGAACAGAGTGTACTACAGACTCTGGCCATACAATACAGCAGAAAAATAATGTAAGGGACCTGGGAGTAGTAATGTCTGAGGATCTCACTTTCAAGGATCACAACAGTGCCACGATCGCAAGTGCAAAGAAAATGATAGGATGGATAATGAGAACGTTCAAAACGAGAGATGCCAAGCCCATGATGATACTTTTCAAATCACTTGTTCTCTCTAGGCTGGAATACTGCTGTACATTAACATCTCCATTCAAAGCAGGTGAAATTGCAGATCTAGAGAGTGTACAGAGATCCTTTACTGCACGAATAAGTTCTGTCAAGCACCTTAACTACTGGGAACGCTTGGAAGCACTTGACTTGTACTCGTTGGAACGCAGGAGAGAGAGATATATCATAATCTACACTTGGAAAATCTTGGAAGGAATGGTCCCAAATCTGCACACAGAAATCACTCCCTACGAAAGTAAAAGACTGGGCAGGCGATGCAAAATGCCCCAATAAAAAGTAGGGACGCCATTGGTACACTAAGGGAAAACACCATAAGTGTCATGGGCCCAAAACTGTTCAACAGCCTCCCATCAAGCATTAGGGGAATTACCAATAAACCCATGGCTGCCTTCAAGAGAGAGCTGGACAGATACCTAAAGTCAGTGCCGGATCAGCCGGGCTGTGGCTCGTACGTTGGACTGCGTGCGGCCAGCAGTAACAGCCTAGTTGATCAGGCCCTGATCCATCGGGAGGCCTGGTCATAGACCGGACCGCGGGGGCGTTGATCCCCGGAATAACCTCCAGGTAATCCAGGTATGTGACCTGACTTCCTGCTTCATGTGATCTGACTTCCTCCTTCATGTGATCTGACTTCCTGCTTTATGTGAGAGACTTCTTGCTTCATGTGACTTGCCTTCCTGCTTAGTGTGATCTGACATCCTGCTTCACGTGAGAGACTTCCTGCTTCATGTGACCTGACTTCCTGCTTCATGTGATCTGACTTCCTGCTTCATGTGATCTGATTTCATGCTTCATGTGATCTGACTTCCTACTTCATGTGATCTGACTTCCTGCTTCATGTGAGAGACTTCTTGCTTCATGTGATCTGCCTTCCTGCTGTGTGATCTGACATCCTGCTTCACGTGAGAGACTTCCTGCTTCATGTGATCTGACTTCCTGCTTCATGCGATCTGACTTCCTGCTTCATGTGATCTGACTTCCTGCTTCATGTGATCTGACTTCCTGCTTCATGCGATCTGACTTCCTGCTTCATGTGATCTGACTTCTTGCTTCATGTGACCTGACATAAGAACATAAGAAAGAAAAAGCACTGCAGCAGGCCTTCTGGCCCATGCCAGGCAGGTAAAAGTCACCTACTGGCCTGCGCTACTGACCGAAGCCAATCAGGTCCAAGCCACATCCACTTAAGAAGGATGGAGCACTGCATCGGACCCACTAGCGCAAGCCAGTCAACCAGTCAGTCAGTGTTGACTAACCGCTAGATGGCTCTGGTCAGCCATGTTTCCAGCTGATTGAAATAGCAGAGCTGATTGAAATAGCAGAGCTGACTGAGGCGCAGCTGTCCTCAACACCCTCCACTACACTCGGTGTGTACCACATGTCACTTCCTGTGTAAGGAAACACTCCAATTCTGTGTAAAATACTCCAGTCCATGCAGGAAGTATTACAACATTGAGTAGAAGGTACCCGTGTCCCTAATGATCTATACTTAAAATACAACATGCGACACCTTCCCTCTCCCCAACATCCACCCTCTCACCCACCCCCATACCTACCCCAACAACACCCTTTTCTAGCCACCCCACCAGAACTACACCCCCTTCATCTGCCACACAACCCACAACCTTGTAACCTGATGGACGATCATTTCTCCACGACAGTTTGGCCAAGTGCAGAAGTACCTCTGTCTCCTCTACCTTGGATTCGACAAACGCTCGTGCGCCCAGGCCCACTCCCTCCCATGGCCGCCCACATGCGGATGAGTTGGGTGTGTGGAGGAGGTAGTGGGAGTCTTGGGAGACTAAATAAGGCTTGTGTTGTGGTGATGGCAGCCCAGCTGATCAACACGGCCAGGCTTGTGGTAGCTTCCTTCACCGGCCTAGCCTGCCCTCCTAGCCTGCCTTCTTAACCTGCCCTCCTAGCCTGCCTTCTTAACCTGCCCTCCTAGCCTGCCTTCTTAACCTTCCCTCCTTGCTTGCCTTTTTAACCTGCCCTTTTAGCCTGCCTTCCTAGCCTGCCTTCCTAGCCTGCCTCACTAGCCTGCCTCACTAGCCTGTTTTACTAGTCTGTCTAGCCTGCCTTCCAAACCTGCCTTCCTCAACCTTATCACATTCTCATCTTCCAATCTTTATTAACATTTCTTGCGTTTCCGTGATTTCCAATTTGTGTTTTGCTTTTCCCTCTGTGTTTAATAGACCTTCCTCTTCTCTTTCTTCCAGGTCCTCTCTTTCTCTGGGCCTCTTTTCCATTGATGTCTCTTTATTCTCCACTCAGTTCTTCATACAGATTTATCTCCATACTTTACCTTCGATATTTTCAACACATCTGCCCCTGTCCCTCCAACGTAAGATGACTCAGGAAGCTGGTGCTGCCACATGATCACTCATACTAGTCCTGCTGTGCTGTGGTCTATAATGACACACAACAACAAGATCTCTTCTCTGTCGACTAAGATTTACCACTATATTTCTCATGTTGGGTAGGTGGTTGAGGCGAGGCAGGTGGTGGACGAGACAGGTGGGGAAAAGCCAGTGGCCCAGCTGGCGGTCATCACGCTCCTGACCGCCATCCTGTTGTCCATTTTACAACGCAAATTTCGCGTGTCGATAATGATTGGAAATCGTTGATTCTCTTGGCTGTAATTTGAGTTTCTCCTCTGCCGTCTGCTCTTCAAGCAAGCTGATCCCAAGATTAGGGTTTAGATTCTGTCGCTGAGACGACTATGCTGCAGTGCACCGCGTGTGCGTCCTGTGGTGCGCAGTTCAAGAGGGAATAGATATACATGGTCTAGGAACTAGGCTACCAATATATTGGCACGAATACGTCTTGGTGTCGTCTACCATTTGCGTAATGGAGTAGTGGCCGTATTACACGGCTGGGGTAGACACGCTACACGGCAGTAGACACACTACATGGCAGGAGTAGACACACTACACGGCAGGAGTGGCCACACTACACGGCAGGAGTAGACACACTACACGGCTGGAGTAGACACGCTACACGGCAGTAAACACACTACACGGCAGGAGTGGCCACACTACACGGCAGGAGTGGTCACACTACACGGCAGGAGTAGACACTACATGGCAGGAGTAGACACACTACACGGCAGGAGTGGACACACTACACGGCAGGAGTAGACACACTACACAGCAGGATTGGCCACACTACATGGCAGGAGTAGACACACTACACGGCAGGAGTGGCCACACGACATGGCAGGAGTAGACACACTACACGGCTAGAGTAGACACACTACACGGCAGGAGTGGCCACACTACACGGCTAGAGTAGACACACTACACGGCAGGAGTGGCCACACTACACGGCAGGAGTGGACACACTACACGGCAGGAGTGGCCACACTACACGGCAGGAGTGGCCACACTACACGGCAGGAGTGGCCACACTACACGGCAGGAGTGACCACACTACACGGCTAAAGTAGACACACTACACGGCAGGAGTGACCACACTACACGGCAGAAGTGGACACACTACACGGCAGGAGTGGCCACACTACACGGCTAAAGTAGACACACTACACGGCAGGAGTGGCCACACTACACAGCAGGAGTAGACACACTACACGGCTGGAGTAGACACACTACACGGCTAGAGTAGACACTACACGGCAGGAGTGGCCACACTACACGGCAGGAGTAGACACACTACACGGCAGGAGTGGCCACACTACACGGCTAGAGTAGACACACTACACGGCAGGAGTGGCCACACTACAAGGCAGGAGTAGACACACTACACGGCTGGAGTAGACACACTACACGGCTGGGGTAGACACACTACACGGCAGGAGTAGACACTACATGGCAGGAGTAGACACACTACACGGCAGGAGTAGACACACTACACGGCAGGAGTGGCCACACTACACGGCAGGAGTAGACACACTACGCGGTAGGAGTAGACACACTACACGGCAGGAGTAGACACACTACACGGCTAGAGTAGACACTACACGGCAGGAGTGGCCACACTACACGGCAGGAGTAGACACACTACACGGCAGGAGTGGCCACACTACACGGCTAGAGTAGACACACTACACGGCAGGAGTGGCCACACTACAAGGCAGGAGTAGACACACTACACGGCTGGAGTAGACACACTACACGGCTGGGGTAGACACACTACACGGCAGGAGTAGACACTACATGGCAGGAGTAGACACACTACACGGCAGGAGTAGACACACTACACGGCAGGAGTGGCCACACTACACGGCAGGAGTAGACACACTACGCGGTAGGAGTAGACACACTACACGGCAGGAGTAGACACACTACACGGCAGGAGTAGACACACTACACGGCAGGAGTAGACACACTACACGGTAGGAGTAGACACACTACACGGCAGGAGTAGACACACTACACGGTAGGAGTAGACACACTACACGGCAGGAGTAGACACACTACACGGCAGGAGTAGACACACTACACGGTAGGAGTAGACACACTACACGGCAGGAGTAGACACACTACACGGCAGGAGTAGACACACTACACGGCAGGAATAGACACACTACACGGCAGGAGTAGACACACTACTCGGCAGGAGTAGACACTACACGGCAGGAGTAGACACACTACACGGCAGGAGTAGACACACTACACGGCAGGAGTAGACACTACACGGCAGGAGTAGACACATTACACGGCAGGAGTAGACACATACACGGCAGGGAGTAGACACACTACTCGGCAGGAGTAGACACTACACGGCAGGAGTAGATACTACACGGCAGGAGTAGACACACTACACGGTAGGAGTAGACACACTACACGGTAGGAGTAGACACACTACACGGCAGGAGTAGACACACTACACGGCAGGAGTAGACACACTACACGGCAGGAGTAGACACTACACGGCAGGAGTAGACACATTACACGGCAGGAGTAGACACACTACACGGCAGGAGTAGACACACTACTCGGCAGGAGTAGACACTACACGGCAGGAGTAGATACTACACGGCAGGAGTAGACACTACACGGTAGGAGTAGACACACTACACGGTAGGAGTAGACACACTACACGGCAGGAGTAGACACACTACACGGCAAGAGTAGACACACTACACGGCAGGAGTAGACACACTACACGGTAGGAGTAGACACACTACACGGTAGGAGTAGACACACTACACGGCAGGAGTAGACACACTACACGGCAGGAGTAGACACTACACGGCAGGAGTAGACACATTACACGGCAGGAGTAGACACACTACACGGCAGGAGTAGACACACTACACGGTAGGAGTAGACACACTACACGGCAGGAGTAGACACAAAACACACTTCTCACCCGGCCATATTAAGCCAAAGATTCACAGGTGAGGAACCTTGACAAGAAGTTGAATCCCAGAGGACTGGTTGTATTACCTATTATGGAGGAAGAGGAGGAGGAGGAGGTGAAGAAAGAGGAGGAAGAGGAGGAGGAGGTGGTGGAGGGGAAGATAAGTAGCAGGAGACCTTAGTTCGTCCTGCTCCGTTGCCATTAACGGCATTTAAACAGGAGGGAAACACCAACGGGGAAAAAAACGTTCAAAAGAAACTGTTTCTGGTGACCACAACGCCTGGGTGCGTTGAGGCAGACTTGCCTCACCGCTGATGCAAAGGGCAAGCAAAACAGGAAGCCACAGTGCTTGTTGGAGATGCTGGGCGTCTGGAGCAGGAGTGAGGAGCAGGACGACCTGTCGGGTGGCAGGACGACCTGTCGGGTGGCAGGACGACCCGTCGGGTGGCAGGACGACCCGTCGGGTACTAGGTGGCAGGTCGATCTGCCGGGGGGCAGGACGATCCCCCAGGTGGTAGTTCGGCCTGCTCAAACGTCCTGGAGAGGGTTTCGGGGGTCAACGCCCCCGCGGCCCGGTCTGAGACCAGGCCTCATGGTGGATCATGGTCTGATCAACCAGGCTGTTACTGCTGGCCGCACGCAAGCTGACTTATGAACCACAGCCAGGCTGGTCAGGTACTGACTTTAGGTGCCTGTCCAGTACCTTCTTGAAGACAGCAGAAATAATAATAATAATAATAATAATAATAATAATAATAATAATAATAATAATAATAATAATTTTATTTAGTACAAGTACATGTACAAGGTATACAGGTCTAGCTGACATCAATGACATACTACTATACAGAAAGCCCCTTGTTATGTAGAGCATTTCGGGCAAATTAGGTCAGTTTTGTCCCAGGATGCGACCCTCACCAGTCGACTAAGATACCCATTTTACTGATGGGTGAACATAGACAACCGGTGTAAAGAAACACGCCCAATATTTCTACCCTCGCTGGGAAGTGAACCCGGACCCTCGCCGTGTGAAGCGAGATCTTTAGCCACCGGGCCACGGAGCACTTACCTGACTGTGTGGCAGAGAGCCCAGAGGCTTAATAACCCACAATAACCCAAGAACTCCAAGCGCTGTGGCAGCAAGTGCCTGGGGACCTGCCTCCTTCCCATGTACGTCCCCACTCCTACTCCAGTGTTCGACCCCGGGTCATACCGTTGTGAGTTAAGCTCACTGATCGTACGTGTCTCCGCACCGTCAAGTGATCACAGTCATCAGCTGACAAATGTTGTAGTGTAGAGGCAGCCAGGGAAGGAGACGACAATGACAACGACCAAGAAGAAGAAGAAGAAGAAGAAGAAGAAGAAGAAGAAGAAGAAGAAGAAGAAGAAGAAGAAGAAGAAGACGCTTGTTCCTTCATATCCTGAAGTAATGAAAGTTACCCTGGGTTATTATCATTCCCTTGATCAACCCCTGGGTAAATCCAGTCGTCTCGTGCCCACAAGTTTGTTGTTGAGCGAAACAGCGTGGGGAGGAAGTATTTAAGATAACCCCCTTGGGAGGAGAGTGTTTAAGCCCGACCCCCTGTGGGAGGGAGAAAATAAGATGACCTCCTGGGGAGGAGAGTACTAAGACGCCCTTGGGGGGGAGTTACTAAGACGACTTCCCCAGGAGTGTTGACACCCCATTTTTAAAGGGCCGGATTTTATTTTTGTTGTCATTATCTGGCAAGGGTTTTGTATTTACAAAACCTGAAATTTATCTAAAATTTAAGAAAATTAAAAGACAAGAACGAGGGGACCCCCTCAGTAGAGTTTTAAAGATTTTTTTGAAGACCTGGAGCCGACTGTGTTTAAACACACACACACACACCCCACACACAAAACAACACAACACCCACCCACCCCAACCTGTACCCACTAACGTTTTATAGTATGCAAGGGTAAAGGGGAGAAGATCATCAGGGGAGGGTGGTGGAGCACCTGGAAAAAAAACAAGTGTAAAATTTGGGAAAACCCAAGATGGTTTCAGGGGGGGAAAAATTCCTGTGTCAAAAACCTACGAAAAGTTTTAGGAAAAGGGTTTGACAGAAAAAAAAATAAAAAGGAGATGGGGGTTGGTTTCGACTGCATTTTTTTGGGGACTCCCAAAAAGGCCTTTAGACACGTTCCTCACAAGGGGGTTTTTACTGCAAAAAGCTAGGGATCAGGCACACATAACGGGAAAGGGGCCAATGCAATGGATCAAAGAATCCCTTTTTACAGGGAGGCAACAACGAGTCATGGTACGTGCGAGGTGTAAAAGTGGGCCCCTGTGACAAGGGGGGGTTCCACGGGGGTCAGCCCCTTGGATCCTTGTGCTGTTTTTGGTTATTGTGAATAAACAAAACGGAAGGGTTGACTCAGAAGTGCCCTTGTTTGGGGGCCATTTTAAAGGGTTAATGAGAAGAAATTCAAATGGGAAATGGGGGATCAGGCAGAAAACTAAAAAGAGCCCCTTGGACGGCTACAAGCCTGGCCCACCCAAACGGGCTCCTTGATTTTAAAACCCCGCCAAATGAAAAATTTTCATAAAAGTTTGGGGGAAAGGGGCCAAAGAAAAACCGCAGACAAAAATATAGTTTAGAGGGCCCAAAAAGTCTGCAAACCTCACTAAAGGGAAAAAAGATCGGGGGTTTGGAGTAAAAACCCCCAGCATATCCCCTCAGGCGCCCAAACAATCAGATAACTGCTGCGCTACGGGCCCCCGGGCCAAAACCCTAGGGAAATAGCGTTGGGAAAATTTTAAGAAAGGATTTCGTTAAGGGACTCTGTTTACCATTTACGTCAGGCCCATACTGGAGTATCCCCGCCCCAGTTTGGAATCCACCCCTATTTAAAAGCATCAAAAAATTAAAAAAAAAGTGCAAAGGTTTGAAAACAAAAACTATTCCCAGAGCTAGGGGGATTGTTTTTCAAGAAAGGTTGGGGGAAAAGGGCCCCTGACGACACTGGAGGCCGGGGAGGGTTTCGGGGGAGCATGATAAGGGGAACAAAAAAATATGGCGGAATAGACAAGGTGGAAAAAGGGACAGGATGTTCCGGGAAAATGGGAAAACCGGAAAAAAGGGGTTTCACAATTGGAAGTTAAAAGACTCAGATAAATCAAAGGGATGTTGGGAAATGTATTTCTTCAGTCATAGAGTAGTAAAAGCCGTGGAATAGCCTAAAAAGTGAAGTGGGGGCGGGAAACCATACATATTTTTTAAGGGAGGTAGGGGTTTAAAGTCATGGGAGCAGGGAGGGGAGAGGACCTAAGTGGGAAATAAAGTGAAGGGGGGCGGGGCCAGGAGCTAGGGACTGGGACCCCTGTAACCAAAAAATAGGTTTGATTTTAAAAAATAGGTGGTACACACACAAAACCACAGATACCTGTGGGGGCCAGGAACAGGTGAGCGGGGAAGGACAAACCAAGAAGCATGGGGGCCATAATGGGAAAAAGGGGATAAAAGGAAGGAACAATTTCCGGGGGAAGGGGAATTTAAAAAACACTTCAGAGGATGCAATGGGGTCCCCAGTGGGAGGGGGAAAAAGGGAGGGGATCCTTTGTTTGTTTTGGGCTAGAGCCGCTAGGACGAACCCAAAGGGGGAAAACTTTTGATGAAAGAAAAAAGGGGGGGAGAAAAAACCGATTAAAGATTCATGAAGGTGATAGGCGAGGGGGAATGACCCGGGTGGAAAATTTTTTTCGGGAAAATTTTGGGTGGTTCACAAAGAAAAGAAATCGGCCCCCAAATTTAATTTTAAAAGGGCAAAATCAACCCGAACCATGACCCTGCATGAAAAAGGGCACGGCCTGGGGAGGCAAGCAGGAGTTTCCGGTGTGGGGTTACCTCAATGGGAGACAGAAAACGGGGACAAAAGGGAAAGGGACAATGAAAGAGAGGGGTTAAAAAAAACGAAAGGAGAAATGGGGGGGAAATTTAAAAAAGGAGAGAAGAAAAAATCAGGATAAAATTTGGAAGGCCCAAACCCCACCCCCCGGGAAAACACCTGCAGAAGGACTCCAGCCACGCCCCCCCCCAAGGTAAACTGAAAACCCAAACCCCAACCCATCACACACCGATCCCTTTTGTTTCCACCCCCACACCACATTTTCCCAGTATTAGAACAAAAGTTAAAGGGTTTTGGGTTTACACAAATGCAGATGGTTTTAACGAATAAAAACATGAGGAATGGCAAAAAAAGAATCAATGAAAAGGGTCCCCGGGAACCCCAAAAAAAGCATTTTCCCGGGGAAAAAAAAAAACTAAATGGGACAATAACAGAGCAATTTTCCCCCACCAGGAAAACCAGTTTAAAGAGGAAAGATAGAAGAGGCAGGGGGGGAGGGGGGCGTTGCTCTGTCATAAAAAAACAGATGGAAATTTCGGGGAAATTGGAAGGCATATTTGGGGACGGGGGGGAAAGAGAAAAAGAGGCTACATTGGGGGGGGTCTTTTTTTTGGGGGGGGGGAACAAAAAGTGGTAATTGAAAAGTGTTTGGTTTTTTTAAATCCCCCCACAGAACTGCAGGGGGCCCAAGAGGGGAAAATATGAAGAGGGGAACGGGAGAATTTTGGTGGACACACTTGTGAGGTGGAAAAGAAGAGCTCACTCCAGCAGAGCAAAGTTGCTGGTTAGGGGGGGTTTTAAACCCACAGGGAGATTGGGGGGAAAAACCTGGGCCACATGGGGGCCCCAAAACATGGGAGCCGGGAAAATGTTGGACGGGTGCGGGAAAAAACCTCAGGCCCCCAACAGGGCAAAAGGACACTCCCAGAGTGAGAGGGGGGGATAAACCCCACAAGTTTGGACCTTGTGTTACCGGGGCAGTCAGCCATTGAGGACATCAAGTAGGGAGAGTCCCATAGGAGCTAGCGACCACGTGGGTTCTGTGCTTTAAATTCAAAAGTAGAGCTGCAGTGGAGGGGAATAACAAGGGGGAAAAACCCTTTTTTGACTATAAAAAGGGGACTCATAGGGTTGAAGAATTTCCCTGCGGGAGGTCCTTTGGGGCCCCGGGAGAACGGGCCCGGGAAAGCCAGTAAAGAAATGGGGAAATATGTAAAAAAAAAAATGCAAGGGGGCAGTGGAAAGGTTTTTTCCCCCAAGGGCAAACAGTAAAAAACGGGAAGCCCAGAACGACCCCCTGGTTTACCCGACGGTTGTAAGGGGGCAAAAAAAAATGAAATTTGGAAAATGGAAAAAGTAAGAAGGCAGGAACAACAAAAATAAGGGAGTCAGTCGCAGACCCAGGAATGAGTAGACAGGTAAAGGAGGGAGGGCCCAACGACGTATAAAAATAAATAGATCGGAATCAAGACTAACCCAAAAACCTGTTTTTTACCCCACATCAGGGGGAAAGGGACAACAGTCAAAAGCCCCAGGTAAATCAGATTAAGGACAGAAGGTGGAGAAACTCAAAGAAATGTCAGGAGGTATGTGAGGAGCTGAACAGGAGTTTTAAAGGAAGTTTTTACAGTAGAAAACAGGAAGGGCTGGGGGAAAGGGACAGCACAGAAGGGGAAAACATCAAGAGGGAAATACAAAACAAGTGTTGGTGGCTTATGAAAAAACTGAGGAGGAGGTGAAAAAAGTCTTTTAAAAGAGGACCTTGAAACCTCAAAGGCGTTTTGGGGCCCGGGGGCCCAACATCTCCCCTTTTGGGTCCCTTTAAAAAGGGCAGAGATGCTGGGGCGTGCCTTAACCACAATCTTTCAAACACCCCTTTGGGAAACTTGGAAAACTATGAGAAAGGAAAAGGCAGCTAATGTAGTCCCATATTTTAAAAAAAAGGAAAAAACCCGGGAAACGAGGACAAAAACACGGGCCCTGTGTCTCTGACATGTATTGTTTTGCAAAGTCATGGAGAAAGATTTTCAGGGGGGAGGGGTGGTCAAAAACCCGGGAAAAACGAAAAAGATTATAAAAAAAAACCCAGCATGGGTTCAGGGAAGGAAAAATCTTGTACCCAAAAACCCCCGGGGAGTTTTATGAAAAGGTAACAGAAGTAAGACCCCGAAAAGAGAGGGGGGGGGTAGATTGCTTTTTTCCGGGGACTGCGGGAAAGGGCCCGGGACCGTTCCCCCCCAAGAAAATTAGTCCCAGAAGCTGGAGGTTCAGGCATGCAATGGAAAAGGGGGAATACCTAACAGGGAGGCAGAAAACGAGTAGGGTACGTAAGAGGTTAACAGTGGGGGGCCTGTTCGGGGCAGGGTCCCAAAAGGGGTTTCGTTTAGGACCAGTGCTTTTTTTTGATATATGTGAACGACATGAGGGAAAGGGAAAAAGATTTTGAAGTGTCCCTGTTCCCCAGATGACGTGAATTTGATGAGAAAAATTTTAAATTTGGGAAAACGAGGTGAGGCAGGACTGCAAAGAGCCTGGACGGGTGGAACATGTGGTTCCTAAACGGGCCCCTTCTGAAATTAAAATCCAGCCAAATGAAAAAGTCATGAAGATTGGGGAGGGGAAAAGAAACCGAAAAGACAGAGTATGGGGCTGGGTTTGGACAAAGATTTAAAAGACCCCCACTAAGGGAGAAAAAACCCTTGGGGGCCCATAACCCCAAGCCTTTCCCCGGAAAAGGCAACATAAAACCCAAAAAAACCCGTTTGCAGCTTTAAGGGGGCCCGCCTGGAAAAACTGAGTTTGCTTTTCCCGTCCCTTAAATTAAGGAATCTTTCAAGACACTTTTACATTTGTGTTTTGTTAGGCCCAAAACTGGAGTATGCAGCCAAACGGGAAACCCCCACCCCTGGTCAAGCACTTTAAAGAAGTTAGAGAAAGTAAAAAGGTTTTAAAAAAAGGGGCTAGTCCCAGAGCTAAAGGGGAATGTTTTACGAGGAAATTTTTAAAGGGAAATCGGACTGACGAAATGGGGACAGAAGGGTCAGGGGAGACATGATAACGACCCTACCCAAAATACTGCGGGGGGAAAAGGGCAAGGTGGACGGGGATAGGATTTTTCCAGAGAGGGGACACAGGGACAAGGGGTACAAATGGAAGGGTGAAAACTCGACGAGTCCAGGGACGTTTGGAAAATATTTCTTCAGTCATTTGAGTTTTTCAGCAAGTGGAATTTGCCTAGCAAGGGGAAAATTTGGGGGCAGGAACCAATTTCATAGTTTTAAAAAGAGGTTTTGGGGCAAAGCTCAGGAAAACAGAGAGGGGGCCCCCCCCGGCCCCAGTAGCGATCAGTGGAAAAGGCGGGGGGCCCGGAGCTGAGTCTCGAACCCCCGCCCAAACCCCAATTAGGTGGTACAATTAGGTGAGTACACAGACCACCACACCCACCACACACACACCAAAACACACACACCAAAACACCCCACAAACACACACCCCACCCAACACACAAAACACACAAACAGGCCAAGTGTTTTATCGACAAGTGATGACAGAATGGCAGCTTTAATACTTTTTCCAAAAAATGATACAAACTCGAAAATAAACATGTAGAACTAGCAGGGGTGTGCCCCCCCCGAGCCAACACTCCCCACTTTTTGCTAAGCAAATCAAAATAAGTTTAAGTTACCCCCGTTTGAGTTGAGAAGATTAAGTTGGATTATGGTTGGGAAAATTTTAAAATGGGTTTCAGGGGGGGGAGGGGCGCGGGGGTAGTGGGTTAAAGGGGAGGGGAAGTGAGGGGGAAATGTAAGGGTTTGTGGGGGGGGGTTTTGTGGGGGGGGGGGGGTTTGGGTTTTTGGGGGGGGGGGGGGGGTTGGGGGGGGGGGGGGTTGGGGTTTTGGGGGGGGGGGGTTGGGGTTTTTTGGGGGGGGGTTGGGGGGTTTTGGGGGGGGGGTTGGGTTATTTTGGGGGGGGGGGGGTTGGTGGGGGGGGGTTGGGGGTTTTGGGGGGGGGGGGGGGGGTTGGGGGGGAAAGGGGGGGGGGGGTTTTGGGGGGGGGGGGTTGGGGGGTTTTTTGGAAAGGGGGGGGGGGGTTTGGTGGGGGGGGGTTTGGGGGGGGGGGGGGGGGGTTGGGGGTTTTTAGGGGGGGGGTTTGGGGTTTTGGGGGGGGGGGGGTTGGGGGGGTGGGGGGGGGGTTGGTTGTGGGGGGGGGGTTTTGGGGTTGGGGGGGGGGGGGGGTTGGGGGGGGGGGGTTGGGGTTTTGTGGGGGGGGAGGGGTTGGGGGTTGGGGGGGGGAGGGGGGTTTTTTTGGGGGGGGGGGGGGTTGGTTTTGGGGGGGGGGGGGTTGGTTTTTGGGGGGGGGGGGGGGGTTGTTTTGGGGGGGGGGGGGGGGGGTTGGTTTTGGGGGGGGGGGGGTTGTTGGGGGGGGAGGGGGGATTTGGGGGGGGGGGGTTGGGGGGGGGGGAGGGGGGGTTTTTAGGGGGGGGGTTGGGGGGGGGTGGGGGGGGGTTTTTGGTTGGTGGGGGGGGGTTTGGGGGTTTGGGGGGGGTGGGGGTTGGGTTTGGGGGGGAGGGGTTTTTGGGGGAAAGGGGGGGGTGGGAGGGGGAAGGGGGGGGGTTGTTGTGGAGGGAGGGGTTTGGGGTTTTGTGGGAAAAGGGGGGGTTGTTATTGTTGGGAAAGGGGGGGTTCTTGTTGGTTTGGGGGGGAGGGATTGTTTTTTTGGAAGGGGGGGTTGTTGTTGTGGGAGGAGGGGGGGTTTTGTGGAAGGGGGGGGTTTGTTATTTTTGACCCGGGGGGGTTGTTTTGGAAAAGGGGGGGGGTTTTTATTGTGGGGGTGGGGGGGGGGGGTTGGGGGGGGGGGGGGGGGTTGGGGGGGGGGTTGGGAAAGGGGGGAAGGGGGGGGGGGTTGGGGGGGGGGGGGGTTGGGGTTTTTTGGGGGGGGGTTGGGGGTTGGGGGGGGGGGGGGGGTTGGGGGGTGGGGGGGGGGGGGGGGGGGTTTTGTTTTGGGGGGGGGGTGGTTTGTGGGGGAGGGGTTTTTTATTGTAAAGGGGGGTTTTTGGGTTTTGGGAGGGGGGTTTTTTTGGGGTTTTGGGGGGGGGGTTGGGGTTGTGGGGGGGGTTGGGGTTTTGGGGTGGGGGGGTGATTTTGGGGGGGGGGGGGGTTGGGGGGGGGGGGAGGGGGGGGGGGGTTTTTGGGGAAGGGGGGGGGGTGGTTGGGGGGGGGGGTTTTTTGGGGGGGGAAAGGGGGGGGTTGGGGTGGGGTGGGGGGGGGGGGGTTGGTTTGGGGGGGGGGGGGTGGGGGGTTGGGTGGGAGGGGGATTTTGGGGGGGGAGGGGTTGGGGGTTGGGGGGAGGGGGGGTTTTGTGGAAGGGGGTGGGGGGGGTTTTTGGGGTTGGGGGGGGGGTTGTTTTTGGGGGGGGAAGGGGGGGGTGGGGTTTGGGGAGGGGGGGTTGGTTTTGGGGGGGGGGGGTTTTTGGTTTTGGGGGGGGTGGTTTGGGTTGGGGGGGAGGGGGGGGTTGGGGGTTTTTGGGGGGGGGGGGGTTGGGGGGTTGGGGGGGGGGGGAGGGGGGGTTGGGGGGGGGTGGGGGGGGTTGGGGGGTTTTTGGAGGGGGGGGTTGGGGGGGTGGGGGGGGGTTGGGGGTTGGGGGGGGGGGGGGGTTGGGGGGGGGGTTGGGGGGGGGGGGTTGGGTTTTTGGGGGGGGGGGGTTTGGGGGGGGGGGGGTTTGGGTGGGGAGGGGGGGGGTTTTTGGGGTTTGGGGGGGGGGGGTTGGGGTTGGGGGGGGGGGGGTTGTTTTGGGGGTGGGGGGGGGTTGGGGGTTGGGGGGTTGGGGGGGAGGAGGGGGGGTTTTTGTGGAGGGGAAGGGGTTGTTATTGTGGAAGGAGGGGTTGGGGGGGTTTTGGGAGGAGGGGTTTTTTGTTGTGGGGGAGGGGGTTGGGTTTTTGTTTAAAGGAAAAGGGGTTGGGTTTTTGTGGAAGGAGGGGTTGGTTTTTGTGGGGGGGGGGGGGTTTTTTATTTTGGAAAAGGGGGGTTGTTGTTGTGGGGGGAGGGGTTTTTGTTGTGGGGGGGGGAGGGGGTTTTTATTGTGGGAAAGGGGGGGTTGTTGTTTTGGGGGGGAGGGGTTGTTATTGTGGAAGGGGGGGTTGTTGTTGTGGGGGGGAGGGGGGTTTTTTGTGGAGGGAGGGGTTGTTTTTTTGTGGAAGGGGGGTTTGTTTTTTGTGGGAAAAGGGGGGTTTGTTTTTGTGGGAGGGAAGGGGTTGTTTTTGTGGGGGGGGGGGTTGTTGTTGTGGAAGGAGGGGTTTTTTTGTGGAGGGGGGGTTGTTATTTTGGGAAGGGGGGGGTTGTTGTTGGGGGAAAGGGGGGGGTTTTTTATTGGGGGAGGGGGGGGGGTTTGTTATTGTGGAAAAAAAGGGGGTTTTTGGGGTTTTGGGGGGGGGGGGGTTTTTTATTGGGGGAGGGAAAAGGGGGGTTTTTGTTGTGGGAGGAGGGGTTTTTTGTGGAGGGGGTGGGGTTGTTATTGTGGAAGGAGGGGTTGTTGTTGGGGAAGGAGGGGTTGTTTTTGTGGGGGAAGGGGGTTTTTATTTTGGGGGGGAGGGGTTGGGGGTTGTGGGAAGGGGGGGTTGGGTTTTTGTGGAGGGGGGGGTTTTTATTGTGGGGGAGGGGATGTTTTTGGTTGGGGGGGGGGGGTTGTTTATTGGGGAGGGAAAGGGGGTTTTTGTGGAGGGGGGGGTTGTTTTTGTGGAGGGGGGGGTTGTGATTTTGGGGGGGGAGGGGGTTTTTATTGTGGGGGAGGGTTGGGTTTTGGGGGGAGGGGGTTTTTTTTGTGGGGGAGGGGTTTTTATTGTGGAGGGAGGGGTTGTTTTTGTTGGGGGGAGGGGGTTTTTATTTTTGGGGGGAGGGGGGTTTTTATTGTGGAGGGAGGGGTTGTTATTGGGGAGGGAGGGGTTATTGTGGAGGGGGGGGGGTTGTTATTGGGGGAAGGGGGGGGGGTTTTTGTTGTGGAAGGGAAAGGGGGGGTTGTTTTGGGTTTTGTGGAAAGGAGGGGTTTTTTTATTGTGGAAAAGGGGGGGGGTTGTTATTGTGGAAAGGGGGGTTGTTTTTTGTGGAAAAGGGGGGGTTGTTATTGGGGGAAAGGGGGGTTGTTGTTGTGGAAGGAGGGGGGTTGTTGTGGAAAGGAAAGGGGTTTTTTGTTTGGAAAGGGGGGGTTGTTGGGAAAAGGGGGGGTGTTATTGTGAAAGAGGGGTTTGGGTTTTGGGGGAAGGGGGTTTTTATTGGGGGAAGAAGGGGTTGGGTTTTTGGGGGAGGGGGGGTTGTTGTTGTGGAAGGGGGGTTTTTTATTTTTGGAAGGGGGGTTGTTTTGTGGAAGGAGGGGGTTTTTTGTTGGGAAGGAGGGGTTTTTATTGTGGAAGGGGGGGGGGTTTTTGTTTTGGGGGGAGGGGGTTTTTATTGTGGAAGGAGGGGTTTTTTTTTGTGGAAAGGGGGGTTTTTTGTTGTGGGAAAGGGGGGGGGTTGGGGATTGTGGAAGGAAGGGGTTGTTGTTGTGGAAAGGGGGGGTTGTTTTGGAAGGAGGGGTTGTTATTGTGAAGGGAGGGGGGTTTTTGTGGAGGGAAAGGGGGTTTTTTAATTTTGGGAAAGGGGGGGTTGTTTTTTTGTGGAGGGAAGGGGGGTTTTTGTTGTGGGGAAAAGGGGGGGTTTGTTTTTTGTGGAAGGGGGGGTTGTTTTTTTGTGGGGGAGGAGGGGTTTTGTTGTAAAGGAGGGGTTGTTATTTTGAAGGGAGGGGTTGTTGTGGAAGGGGGGGGGGGTTGTTATTTGGGGAGGAGGGGGTTTTTATTGTGGAAGGAGGGGGTTTTTTGTTGTGGGGGGAGGGGTTTTTGTTTTTGGAAGGAGGGGTTTTTTATTGTGAAGGGAGGGGTTGTTGTGGAGGGGGGGTTGTTATTGTGGAAGGAGGGGTTGTTATTGTGGGGAAAGGGGGGGTTGTTTTTGTGGGAAAGGGGGGGTTGTTTTTGTGGAAGGAGGGGTTGTTTTTTGTGGGAGGGGGGGGTTGTTGTGGGGGGAGGGGTTTTTTATTTGTGGGAAAGGGGGGGGGTTGTTGTTGTGGGGGAGAGGGGTTGTTGTTGGGGAAGGAGGGGGTTTTTTGTTGTGGGAGGAGGGGTTTTTTTGTGGAGGGGGGGGTTGGGTTTTTGTAGGAAAGGGGTTTTTTTTGTTTGGGGGGGGGAGGGGTTGTTGTTGGGAAAGGGGGGGGTTTTTTGTTGTGGAGGGAGGGGGAGGTTTTTTTTGTGGAAAGGGGGGGTTTTTGTTGTGGAGGGAGGGGTTTTTTTTGTTAATTTGGGAAAGGGGGGGGTTGTTGTGGAGGGAAGGGGGTTTTTATTGTTGGGAAAGGAAGGGGGGGGGTTGTTGTGGAGGGAGGGGTTTTTTATTTTTGGAAAAGGGGGGGTTTTTTTTTTGGGGAGGGGGGGTTGTTATTGTGGAAGGAGGGGTTGTTTTTTGTTTGGGGGGGGGGTTGTTTTGGAAGGGGGGTTTTTGTTGTGGGAGGGGGGGTTTTTGTTTTGGAGGGAGGGTTTTTTATTGTGGAAGGAGGGGTTGTTTTTTGGGGGGGGGGTTTTTGTTGTGGAAGGAGGGGGGTTTTTGTTGTTTAAAAGGGTTTTTTGGGGGAAGGGGGGTTATTTTTTTTAAGGGAATTTTTTGTTTTTTTTGGGAGGGGGCTTTTTGTTGTGGAGGGGGGGGGTTGTTTTTTGGGAAGGGGGGGTTTTTTTTTTGGGAGGAGGGTGGTGTTTTGGAGGGGGGTTTTTTTAAATTTTGGAAGGGGGGTTGTTGTTGTGGGAGGAGGGGTTTTTTTGTTGTGGGGGGAGGGGGTTTTTTTATTGTGGAAGGAGGGGGGTTTTTGTTGTGGGGGAGGGGTTTTTGTTGTTTGGGGGGGAAGGGGTTGTTATTGTGGAAAAGGGGTTGTTTTTGTGGAAAAAAGGGGTTTTTATTTTTTGGGGGAGGGGGTTTTTATTGTGGAAGGGAGGGGTTTTTGTTTTGGGAGGGGGGGGTTTTTGTTTTGGAGGGGGGGGTTGTTATTGTGGGGAAAGGGGGGGTTGTTTGTTGTGGAAGGAGGGGGGTTGTTATTGTTTGGGAAAGGGGGGGTTGTTGTTGGGGAGGAGGGGTTTTTTGGGGGGGGGAGGGGGTTTGTTTTTTTGTGGAAGGAGGGGGTTTTTGTTGTGGAAAAGGGGGGGTTGTTATTGTGGAGGGAGGGGGTTTTTATTTGGGGGAGGGGTTGTTGTTGTGGAAGGGGGGGTTTTTTATTGTTGGGGGGGAGGGGTTGTTTTTTGTGGAAAGGGGGGGGATGATTTTTTGTGGGGGGGAGGGGTTTTTTATTTGTGGAGGGAGGGGGTTTTTGTGGGGGAGGGGGTTTTTATTGTGGAGGGGGGGGTTTTTATTGTGGAGGGAGGGGTTGTTATTTTGGAGGGGGGGGTTTTTTATTGTGGGGGGGAGGGGTTTTTTTATTTTGGAGGGAGGGGGTTTTTTTTGTGGGGGAGGGGTTGTTATTTTTTGGGGAGGGGTTTTTTATTTTGGAGGGGGGGGTTTGTTATTTGTGGAGGGGGGGTTTTTTTATGGGGGAGGGAGGGGTTATTGGGAGGGAAGGGGGTTTTTTTTGTGGAGGGAGGGGTTTTTATTGTGGGGGGGGGGGGTTTTTTATTGGGGAGGGAGGGGTTTTTATTGTTTGGGGAGGGGGGTTTTTATTGAGGGGGAGGGGTTGTTATTGTGGGGGGGAGGGGTTTTTTTGTGGAGGGGGGGTTTTTTTAGGAAAGGAGGGGTTGTTTTTGTGGGGAAAGGGGGTTTTTATTGGGGAGGGGGGGGTTTTTTGTGGAGGAGGGTTTTTTATGTGGAGGGGGGGTTGTTATTGTGGAGGGGGGGGGTTTTTTTTGTGGAGGGATGGGGTTGTTATTGGTTTGGGGGAGGGTTGTTATTGTGGAGGGGGGGGTTTGTTATTGTTTTTTGGGGGGGGGGGTTGTTATTTAGGGAAGGGGGGGGTTGTTATTGGGGAAGGAGGGGTTTTTTATTGTGGGGGGGAGGGGGGTTTTTATTTGGAGGGGGGGGGGTTGTTATTTTGGGGGGAGGGGGGTTTTTATTGTGGGGGGAGGGGGTTTTTTTATTGTGGAGGGGAAAGGGGGTTGGGTTTTTATGGAGGGAGGGTGTTATTGTGGAGGGAGGGGTTGTTATTTTTGGAGGGAGGGGGTTTTTTTTGAGGAAGGGGGGTTGTTATTTTGGGAAAAGGGGGGGGTTGTTATTTTGGGAGGGAGGGGTTGTTTTTTTTTGGGGGGGGGGGGGGAGGGGTTGTTATTGAGGAAGGAAAGGGGGGGGTTTTTTAGGAGGATTTTTTATTGAGGGGAAAGGGTGGGGGTTGTTATTGAGGAAGGAGGGGTTGTTTTTTGGGGGAGGGATAGTGTGTGTTTTTTATTTGCTTCGTGGTTTTTGTTGGATTAAAAGGGGAAAAAGGGAACTTTTGACTTGAGTAGTTGGCCCTTTTGGGGTGTTGGTGTGTGTGTGGTGTGTGTGGGGTGTGTGTGTTGTTTTGTGTGTGTGTGGTTTTGTGTGTGGGCGATGGGTTTCAGAATAAAAACCCCTTTATAAAACCCCCTTTAAACATTTTTGGCCAGGCACCTCTACTTCCTTTTAAAACCCTCCCTTCCCCACCCCCAGCATAGTGCAAAAGGGACCCCTACTTCCTCCCTCCTCAGCTTAGTTTCCAGGGGACCCCTACTTCCTCCCCGCCCCAAAAATTTGTGGGCCCGGACCACTATTTCTCCCTCCCTGCCTCCCGCCTGTTTCCCGGCACCCCAGTTTCCCTCTCTCTCTCTCTCTCTCTCCTCTCTCTCTCTCTCTCTCTCTCTCTCTCTCTCTCTCTCTCTCTCTCCTCACTCACTGGAATGTCAGTGAATCCTTTGATTTCGTTTTTAATCTGATCGTCCGACGCTCTGGTACGGTGTATTGTCATGGTTATTTACATAATATTTGAGGTGGTGGTGGTGGTGGAGGCGGTAGTAGTGGTGAATAGTAGTGGTGATAGTGGTGATGGTGGTGGTGGTAGTGGTGGTGATAGTAGTGTTGATGGTGGAGGTGGTAGTGGTGATGATAGTAGTGGTGGTGGTGGTGAGAGTGGTGGTGGTAGTGGTGAGAGTGGTGGTGGTGGTGATCAGGTGACGCAGCAACAGAGATGCAAGGTGACGCAAGCATTACACACAGCACCTCACACCTGGCACTTACACAGTATGGCCCCTGTCCAAGCTATGGTGGGTGTGGCACTCCCACCCATGACTCCACAACACCCATCCCACCCATACAACCACCACCACCACCACAACCAACCCCACACCACCACAACCAACCCAACCACCACCACAACCAACCCACCACCACCACTACCACCACCACTACCACCACCACCACAAACCAACCACCACTATCACCACCACTATCACCACGACGACCACCACTACTACCACAGCTACCACCACTATCACCACCACCACTATCACCATGGCTACAATATGTTGCTGCATGAACACCACATGTTGTTACATGTTGCTGCATGGTCACCACATGTTACTGCATGGCCACCACATGTTGCTACATGAACACCACATGTTGCTGCATGGCCACCACACATATTGCTGCATGGCCACCACATGTTGCTACATGTTACTGCATGGTCACCACATGTTACTGCATGGTCACCACATGTTACTGCATGGTCACCACATGTTACTGCATGGCCACCACATGTTACTGCATGGTCACCACATGTTACTGCATGGCCATCACATGTTGCTACATGAACACCACATGTTGCTGCATGGCCATCACACATATTGCTGCATGGCCACCACATGTTGCTACATGTTACTGCATGGTCACCACATGACTGAGTTTTGTGGGACTGGAAAATGTATGGTAACCTTGACTCTTGTTCTGCGGGAGAAAAACTGCTGGCCAGGTTTCCCACATCATACTCCATCGCATACAATGTTTTCCTCACATTAAGTAATGAGAACTGTCAGCCTGAGCTGGGAAACGTCAGCCGGGTCATGAGGATATTGTCAGCACTATGGAGTCAGTAGCTACGGCAGCTCAGAGTTTTTGTTGTAGCATAACTGGAGTTAATCTGTGTGTGTGTGTACTCACCTAATTGTAGTTGCATGGGTCGATTCATAGCTCCTGGACCCGCCTCTTGACTGATCGCTATTAGGTCCATTCTTTCTCCCTGTTCCATGAGCTTTATCATACCTCCTCTTAAAGCTACGTATGGTATCTGTCTCCACTACCTGGGTATGTGTGTGTGTGTGTGCAATCAAAAGGTCCTCAGTACTTACGTACTGAGAATATCTCTGTGAAGATGTACCCGGGGGACGAGAGTACTAAGACGACCTCCTGGGAGAGGAGAGTACTAAGACGACCTCCTGGGGACGAGAGTGCTAAGACGACCTCCTGGGAGAGGAGAGTACTAAGACGACCTCCTGGGGAGGAGAGTACTAAGACGACCTCCTGGGAGAGGAGAGTACTAAGACGACCTCCTGGGGAGGAGAGTACTAAGACGACCTCCTGGGAGAGGAGAGTACTAAGACGACCTCCTGGGGACGAGAGTGCTAAGACGACCTCCTGGGAGAGGAGAGTACTAAGACGACCTCCTGGGGAGGAGAGTACTAAGACGACTTCCTGGGAGAGGATGAACCAGCAAGATTGGACCTTGTGTTCACCCTGGGCAGCTCAGACATTGAGGACATCAAGTATGAGAGTCCCATAGGAGCTAGCGACCACGTGGTTCTGTGCTTTGAATACATAGTAGAGCTGCAAGTGGAGAGAATAACAATGGGAAAAGCCTGACTATAAAAGAGGGGACTACATAGGGTTGAAGAACTTCCTGCGGGAGGTCCATTGGGACAGAGAACTGGCAGGAAAGCCAGTAAATGAAATGATGGAATATGTAACAACAAAATGCAAGGAGGCAGTGGAAAGGTTTATTCCCAAGGGCAACAGTAACAACGGGAAGACCAGAACGAGCCCCTGGTTTACCCGACGGTGTAAGGAGGCAAAAACAAAATGCAATAGAGAATGGAAAAAGTACAGAAGGCAGAGAACACACGAAAATAGGGAGATCAGTCGCAGAGCCAGGAATGAGTACGCCCCAGGTAAGGAGGGAGGCCCAACGACAGTATGAAAATGACATAGCATCGAGAATCAAGACTGACCCGAAACTGTTTCATAGCCACATCAGGAGGAAGACAACAGTCAAAGACCAGGTGATCAGATTAAGGACAGAAGGTGGAGAACTCACAAGAAATGATCAGGAGGTATGTGAGGAGCTGAACAGGAGATTTAAGGAAGTTTTTACAGTAGAGACAGGAAGGGCTGTGGGAAGACAGCACAGAAGGGAACATCAAGAGGGAATATACCAACAAGTGTTGGATGACATATGAACAACTGAGGAGGAGGTGAAGAAGCTCTTAAAGTGACCTTGACCCCTTCAAAGGCGATGGGACCGGACAACTTCTCCCCATGGGTCCTTAGAGAAGGAGCAGAGATGCTGTGCGTGCCTCTAACCACAATTTTCTTCAACACATCCCTTGAAAACTTGGCAACCCTACCTGAAAATGGAAGGGACAGCTAATGTAGTCCCCATATTTAAGAAAGGAAACAGAAACGAGGCCCTAAACTACAGACCTGTGTCTCTGACATGTATTGTGTGCAAAGTCATGGAGAAGTTTATCAGGAGGAGAGTGGTCGAACACCTGGAAACGACAAGATTATAAATAAAAACCAGCATGGGTTCATGGAAGGCAAATCTTGTATCACAAACCTCCTGGGGAGTTTTAAATGACAAGGTAACAGAAGTAAGACACGAGAGAGAGGGGTGGGTAGATTGCATTTTCCTAGACTGCAGGAAGGCCTTTGACACAGTTCCCCACAAGAGATTAGTGCAGAAGCTGGAGGATCAGGCAAATGCAATGGATAAGGGAATACCTGACAGGGAGGCAGCAACGAGTCATGGTACGTGAAGAGGTATCACAGTGGGCGCCTGTACGAGCAGGGTCCCACAGAGGTCAGTTCTAGGACCAGTGCTAGTTTTGATATATGTGAACGACATGATGGAAGGAATAGACTCTGAAGTGTCCCCTGTTCGCAGATGACGTGAAGTTTGATGAGAAGAATTAAAACGGACGAGGATGAGGCAGGACTGCAAAGAGACCTGGAAAAGGCTGGACATGTGGTCCAGTAAAATGGCTTCTCGAATTCAATCCAGCCAAATGCAAAGTCATGAAGATTGGGGAGGGGCCAAAGAAGACCGCAGACAGAGTATGGCTAGGTGGACAAAGACTACAGACCTCACTCAGGGAGAAAGACCTTGGGGGGACCATAACACCGAGCACATCACCCGGGGGCACACATCAACCAAATAACCGCCTGCGCATAAGGGCGCCTGGCAAACCTGAGAATAGCGTTCCGATACCTTAATAAGGAATCGTTCAAGACACTGTACACTGTGTATGTTAGGCCCATACTGGGTATGCAGCACCAGACTGGAACCCACACCTGGTCCCAAACACGTCAAAGAAGTTAGAGAAAGTACAAAGGTTTTGCAACAAGGCTAGTCCCAAGCTCATGGGAATGTCCCTACGAGGAAAGGTTAAGGGAAATCGGACTGACGACACTGGAGGACAGAAGGGTCAGGGGAGACATGATAACGACATACAAGATACTGCGGGGAATAGAAAGGGGGGCAGAGATAGGATGTTCCAGAGAGGGGCACGGGGAAAGGGGTACAACTGGAAGCTGAAGACTCAGACGAGTCACAGGGAGTTAGGAAGTATTTCTTCAGTATAGAGTTGTCAGCAAGTGGAATAGCCCAGCAAGTGA
>NC_069402.1:57727119-57814619 GCF_026875155.1 Cherax quadricarinatus
AAATGTAGAAATAAAGGAAAAAATTTGGTATACTGCGGAAAAAACCCCCTGCAAAAATACAACGCTGAAAGAATACAAAAAAAAAAAATGAATCACTTCACACAGAGTGACTGACTGGTACACTACACTTACTACAGACAGGAGTAGCATAAAGAAAAACACAGCAGAAAAATATAAGATAAGTGAAAACACTGAAAAAATATTCTAAAAATACTGAGTCAAAGAAAATACTGCGTTTACACTGAAAAACACAAGGTTTAGAGTACACAAGCAATTTTACTATAAATGTCTCACACACGCAAATGTCTTTAAATGCAAGAAAAATTGTTTCAAGAAAATTATCACTGAAGTCGGGAGTAGGAGACGGACGGTGAGTACTGGTGGAGGCGGGTGTATGGTGTCCCGCGGTGATGACGTCTCCGACATTCACTGTTGTCGTGAAGAATGTGCTTTCTAGGCGAACTCACATAACTGGCTTTATCTCGTTGGCACCAGCTACAATCTCTTGACCAATTATGTGAGCCAAAACAGTACTAGGACCCGGTACAAGGGTGCAAACAACCACAGGTAGGTTGGTAGTGGTGGTGGTGGTGGTGGATGCGTCTGCCGCGCACCCCGGGTGGGCGGGAGAGAGTGGGGGAAAGAGTGGTGGGGGGGGGACGGGGAGGCTGCCGCGCGCCCACTCACCCACAGAGGGTTTTAACCCACTCTATGCACAGAATGGGGGAAAACCACTCTTAGCATCCAACAGGAAGCACAAAGCGATATAAACAATACCTCAGAGGAGCTTGGCTTACTTCTTACTGCGTGGCTTACTTCCCTCTCTCAGCTGGGTTAGAAGCTGGGTTGGCTGACTGGCTTACCCCACGAGAATGGATGACTGGAAGACGTGTAACGATGCACAAAGCAGGGAGGAGCAGTTGGATGACAGGAGACGGCTGGATGACAGGCTGATGGCTTTTCACTTCCCGGGTCTGGCTTACTGACTGGCTTAATTGCAAAATCCGGGTCAACCCCTCGGAGATTGAAGCAATTAGCACACTAACTAAGCCAGGAAGCTTGAAACGGCTGCAACAGGCTTGCAGGCTGAAGCTGTGAGGGGAGTCAGGCTTGGCTGGTGGTGCCGGAGGGTAGAGCTGGTGGCTGGAGATTCACCTCTGACCCTGGCGCTACTCACACAAACAACCTTCTAACGCCTTGAATTACCCTTAAAAACGTAAATCCACGCTCCACACCGCTGCCACCATTTATCATGTGGGAGTTCGTATACGTGGATTAGGGTAGAAATACTCACGTAGGCTGTTTTACGTATATTGCTGTTATGTGGACAGAGCTCTTGCCAGCCGTACCTATCTCCTTGCTCACTCGTGTAAAACTGACTAGCCGGCTGCAGTACCCTATGTGAGGGGGCCTTATACTGCTGAGGTCAGCACAATATGAATTCAGATAGTGACTCAGGCAGAGACGGTTGATCGTTGAGTCAACGGTACAATAGTTACGGTAACTGGTTACTACTACTGAGTGGTAAACTGGTTACTATACTAGGGATGGGTAACTGGTACTACTATGAGTCGTGTGCGGCAGAGTTATCATAACAGCCTAGTTGATAAGGCCTAATCCATCGGGAGGGCCTGGTCATGGACGGCCGCGGGTCGTTGATCCCCGGAATAAACTCGGGTTAACTTCCAGGTCATTGCGATTCAGACTCTAGGCCTGTTGTATGTGTGTGTGTGTGTGTGTGCCTGTGTGTGTGTGTGTTGTGTGTGTGTGTGTGTGTGTGCTGCTGTGTGTGTGTTCGTTGTGTGTGTTGTGCGTTGTTATGTGTGTGTGTGTGTGTGTGGTTTGTGGTGTCGTATCGTGTGTGTGTATGTGTGTGTATGTGTGTGTATGTGTGGTTGTGGTTATGTGCAGTGTGTAAGATTGTGTGTGTGCTGTGTGTGTGTGTTTGTGTGGGGTGTGTTTGTGTGTGTGTGTGTTTGTGTGTGTCGTGTGGTGTGTGTGTGTGTTTGTGTGGAATGATGAGTTGGGTGTGGGTGCTGTGTGTGTGTGGTGTTGTGTGTGTGTATGAGTGGGTGTTTCTGTTGCGTATCTGAGTGTTTTTGTTATCGGTTGGAAAAGGCTTCAGTTGATAGACACTTCGCCTGTTGAGTCTCTCTCTCTCTTTTTTTGTTTTTTTTTACACAGGGTTTTGTACAAGGTTAAGGATCCTAGCTTTATTGACCGTATTTAATGGTTAAGGATTCCTAAACTTTATTGACAGCTAAGAGCTGTTACCTACATCAGCTCATTTGAAAGCATTTTTATTGTTATGAGACATACAAGTAGGGACAAGGATGAAGTTGGAGCCAATCTGTGGCGCCCAGCATTTTCATTTGATCAACTGACTTTATCTCGTTGACATCATTATGCTGTACGAATGTGTTCCATACTCGAGTCATCCTGGGTATGTATGATCTCAGATGGAGTGATGTTCTGGAGAAGGGTACAGCCAGAGTGAAGTTGCTGCTTTCTGCCCGTCTTGTGGCATAAAAGCTTGTTTCACGCTGTCCTCAAAGCTTTGCAACTTTGCAGCAAAAGAATTCGATTGACCTGCATGCTTCTGAACTTTAACTAGGAGGTAGAGACTAGTGCTAGCACTGGTGTTAACTCAGTGGCAGTGTTTGTGCTGTCATGCGTGTGCCAGCATCACTTGAGTGACATGATGCATGCCAGAGACACGAGAGGCTTTGAGAAGCAATGAGAGTACATCAGGAGCACATGAGAGGATTCAGAGTATGTGAAATCGAAGTGAGAGACAGAATGGTTCGTGTTACTGTGGTATTGTCTCTCATCCATAACTTCTCCGCCTTGCTTGACAGAGGGACACAGTGATACATGCAAATGCATGCTTTCGTGGTAGTCGTTGTTCGGCGTGTGTTGATGGTGGTGTGTGGTTAGTGGTACTTAGTAAGTGGGCGTAGATGACCCTTGAGTGGGTGGGTAGTTAATACTTGAATATCATACACAGTGGTAAAAAACTCCCTAACACACACACACACAACACACACACACACACCACCACATACACACACACACACACACCCACACACACACCCCACACACACAACACTTACACTCACTCACCACACTCATCACACACACCGTGTGTGAGTATTGACTTCCCACGGCAGGTGTTGAGAGTAAGTCCCATCATACACACCAGACGGTCGCCTGGTGTTAAATAGAGTTGCATTGCGTTTGATTCAGGTTACAGGCGCCCCCAGGATAATGTCTCTCCCCAGGATTCAGGTTACAGGCGCCCCAGGATAATGTCTCTCCTCAGGATTCAGGTTACAGGCGCCCCAGGATAATGTCTCTCCCCAGGATTCAGGTTACAGGCGCCCCAGGATAATGTCCTCTCCCAGGATTCAGTTACAGCGCCCAGGGATATATGTTCTCTCCCCAGGATTCAGGTTACAGGCGCCCCAGGATAATGTCTCTCCCCAGGATTCAGGTTACAGGCGCCCCAGGATAATGTCTCTCCCCAGGATTCAGGTTACAGGCGCCCCCAGGATAATGTCTCTCCCCAGGATTCAGGTTACAGGCGCCCCAGGATAATGTCTCTCCTCAGGATTCAGGTTACAGGCGCCCCAGGATAATGTCTCTCCCCAGGATTCAGGTTACAGGCGCCCCAGGATAATGTCTCTCCCCAGGATTCAGGTTACAGGCGCCCCAGGATAATGTCTCTCCCAGGATTTCAGGGTTACAAGGCGCCCCAGTGATAATGCTCCTCTCCCCCGGATTCAGGTTTCCGGCGCCCCAGGACCTAATGTCCTCCCCTGGATTCAGGTTTACAGGCGCCCAGGATAATGTCTCTCCCTGGATTCAGGTTACAGGCGCCCCAGGATAATGTCTCTCCCCAGGATAACTATATTACATTCCTTTTTCTGCGTCAATTATAAATGTATCATCTTGGAAAATATGTTATTAATAATTAATATTAATCCTACTACTGCTGTTTCTCTTGTTAATAATAAAGATTTATTCAAAATTTATTTCAACTTTATTTACGATCTATTTTTCCGCCTCCAGAATTTATTTTTTCGGATTTGTTTTTTAACTGCGGAAGCAATTGTTACTGTGAGCGAAACGTACAGGTGCAGAATACGTTATTTTTCTTTGCAACGTTTCGTTTTATCAGGTCAGTGATTAACCTCAGATCCGAACATTGCCTGGTGACACTTAGGTAAGTTCACGAGATGCTCCACCAGCGGGCCCAGGAGCCAGAGCTCCACCAAGAGGGAAGAGGAGGTATTCTCCCCACTTACTGTGACAATATTGTGAGGAAAGGCATATTTATGACCTCTGGTGGAGGGAGGGGAGGGAGGGGAGGGAGAAACGGAGGGATGGAAGGGGAGTTTGGTTGAGTGAGGAATGGTGGGGAGGTCGGAGGCAGGAATTGTGGGGGGATTGACTAGAGAGAGTCGGGTGGTGGAGAGGAGGGTAGTGATGGATGGATGAGGAGATGTTAAAGCGGGAGGGGTGGAGTGAGAGGGAGAGGTGGTAGAGAGAGAGAGGGAGGGGTGGTAGAGAGAGAGAGAGGGAGAGAGAAGAGAGAGAGAGAGAGAGAGAGAGAAAGAGAGAGAAGGAGGGGTGATGGAGAGGAGGGAGGGGTGATGGAAAGAGAGGGAGAGGTGATGGAGTGAGAGAGAGAGGTGGTGGAGAGAAAAAGAGGGAGGGAGGGGGAGGAGTGGTGGAGTCAGAGAGAGAGAGAGAGAGGAGGGGGAGGGGTGGTGGAGAGAGGGAGGGGTGTAACCTCCAGGAGGAGGGGTGATGGAGAGAGAGGGAGGGGTGATGGAAAGAGAGGGAGAGGTGGTGGAGTGAGAGAGAGAGGTGGTGGAGAGAGAAAGAGAGGGAGAGAGGAGTGGTGGAGTCAGAGAGAGAGAGAGAGAAGGAGGGGTGGTGGAGAGAGAAAGAGGGAGGGGTGGTGGAGGCTGGTACTCTGACGAGTCTTACTCTATTGACGGTTCTTCTCTGTTGTCAGCGCACTGTCACAGTGATACTTGAGGCTCTCAGTGTTATAACACTGAAATCAAGGGCCCGACCACTTGTAATGGTTCGTTGCACTTGTAACATCTCCAAGACTCTCACCTTTACCAATAAACATTGCGAGCAGTAGTATCAAATTTGTAGCAAATAATGGGTGTATGAAATACTGAGACGAATTTGCCGCCCAAGTGGCCGGTTCATTGTGTACCCCATAGCCATCTTGTGGAGGGTAGCACAAGAGAATATGGATACACAAAACACCCAGGAACTAGGTACCAACAGGGTAAACAGGTGAACATCTGGATTAATATCTACCAGTTGACTGAGAATTAAGAAAACACACAAAACTGTAACACTTACTAAACATTGTTGCAATAATCACAGCAGTTTTGGACTTAAACATTAGATTATTTCTTGTAGACAGTTACAGTACTGTGTTGTGTGTACACTAGGAGTACATCACTGGGGGATAAAAGGGGTAATGCCCAGACGTAAATGAACTGGACTGGAACTCACTAGGCTGGAATACTGCTGTACATTAACATCTCCATTCAAAGCAGGTGAAATCGCAGATCTAGAGAGTGTACAGAGATCCTTTACTGCACGTATAAGTTCTGTCAAGCACCTTAACTACTGGGAACGCTTGGAAGCACTTGACTTGTACTCTTGGAACGCAGGAGGGAGAGATATATCATAATCTACACTTGGAAAATATTGGAAGGAATGGTCCCAAATCTGCACACAGAAATCACTCCCTACGAAAGTAAAAGACTGGGCAGGCGATGCAAAATGCCCCCAATAAAAAGTAGGGGCGCCATTGGTACACTAAGGGAAAACACCATAAAGTGTCCGGGGCCCAAAACTGTTCAACAGCCTCCCATCAAGCATTAGGGGAATTGCCAATAAACCCCTGGCTGCCTTCAAGAGAGAGCTGGACAGATACCTAAAGTCAGTGCCGGATCAGCCGGGCTGTGACTGGTACGTTGGACTGCGTGCGGCCAGCAGTAACAGCTAGTTGATCAGGCCCTGATCCTTCGGGAGGCCTGGTCATGGACCGGGCCGCGGGGGCGTTGATCCCCGGAATAACCTCCAGGTAACCTCCAGGTATTCTTACAGTCACTGGGTAGACCACCTTGGAAGTGACCTTCACTCCAGGATTCCACATCCTAAGCTTGGTCACTCCACTCTGTAGGACAAGCTCCTCACCCAGCTTTGGGCTAGCCCTTTCTCTCTCTCTCTCTCTCTCTCTCTCTCTCTCTTCTCTCTCTCTCTCTCTCTCTCTCTCTCTCTCTCTCTCTCTTCTCTCTCTCTCTCTCTCTCTCTCTCTCTCTCTGTCTGTCTGTCTTCTGTCTCTCTCTCTCTCTCTCTCTTCTCTCTCTCTCTCTCTCTCTCTCTCTTCTCTCTCTCTCTCTCTCTGTATTCTTTTCCTACCCTCCTACCCTGCCTTTTATTTTTTCACAACTTGCTCCACCCCCAGCTAAAAGTAACTAATTACGTTCCAGCCCTCGAGTCAGTATTTTTCTTAAGAGCTATGGATAAGCTGATGACACATGAATCGCAGGTCTTTAGCTTCACTGCATAAATCATAATTGCCCCCAGGTCTGGTGTTATATATATATATATATATATATATATATATATATATATATATATATATATATATATATATATATTATATATATATATATATATACAACAAAGGCGTATCCACCATAGCAGGGTGGCCAAAAAGAAAAACGAAATTTTACTCTTTTTAAATTTTAGTAATTTACACAAGAGAAGGGTTACTAGCCCCTTGCCCTGGCATATATAGTATATTATATATATATATATATATATATATATATATATATATATTATATTATATTAGTATATATACGTACATAATATACGTATATATATATATAATATATAATATTATATATATATATATATATATATATATATATATATATATATATATAACGTACATATATATACGTATATATATATATTATATATATATATATATATATATATATATATATATATTTATATATATATATATATATATATATATATATTATTGTGCCCATGAACGAGTGGTATTGATCAATAACAACACTGCGACTAGCCAAGGACTCGAACCCATGCTGTTTTGGCCTGCCTATGGTGGGCGAAAACTCATGATGCCTTAATCCACTGGACCATACAGTTCTTAAGAGTAGCGCATCCAGTGGAACTGGATGTTGTACTCGCTACCCAAGGACAGTACTAGTCCCTGTTTGGTGTACTAGTACAACGAGCAGTATTTTATATTACTGTGCCCACGAACGAGTGGTATTCATCAATAACAACACTGCCACTTGGATGCGCTACTCTTAAGGATTGTATTGTCCAGAGGATTAAGGCCTCATGAGTTTCCGTTCACCATGAGGCAGGCCCAAGCATCATGGGTTCGAGTCCTTGGCTAAGCGCAGTGTTGTTATTGATATATATATATATATAATATATATATATAATATATATATATATATATATATATTATATATATATATATATATATATATATATTAATATGCCATATTTTTTCCCTTTTTTTTCTTGTACCATGTATACGCCTTTTTATCAATGCCATTTTTATCTTGCACCTCGACAGCCACACGTCAAGCTGGTCAGACAGACGGTTATATTCGTTTATTGTATATTAGACAGAAGAATTCATTGACAGGAACAAGGAACACAAATTTATTTGGATGGAGCATTCTGTGACAGGTGTAACAGAGGTTGGCAGACAGACAGGTGCGACCAGTAACGCAGGAGATACAATGTGTATTTGTGAGATGTCGACCTGGTGGTGAAGAGACGCACATGGATTTATATGTAGGTTTAAATGACGGTATTTTGGCCAAGCAAAGCCGTGAAAAGTCTGGCCCCAGGCTGTCCAGAGGGAGTATGAAGACTCTGGAGACCAGTCACAGGACAGAAAAGATCTGAGTTAAAATTTTGTTCTGATTTTTAACCCCGGAGGGTTAGCCACCCAGGATAGCCTAAGAAAGTCAGTGAGTATTTGAGGGACTGTCTTATTTCCACTGGAGTTATCAATCTTGTCCCCCTGGATGCGACCCACAAAAGTCGACTAACATCCAAGTACCTACTTACCTGCTAGGTGAACGGGATAGTAGGTGTAAGGAAACACGCCCAGTGTCTCCACCCTTGCCTGAAATCGAACCACGGACAGTGTGCGTGTGTGTGTGTGTGAGGCTAGAGCGTTGCCTACCAGGCCACGGGACACTGGTCTAAATGCGGCGTAAGCTGTTGAAGCCCTATAAACCAACACCAATAACTGCTCCAATAAAAGCTACCGCAACCTGTGACTCATATTTCGACCAGACAAGGTTAGAAACGGGCGAGAAATAGAATCAAAACACGAACTGGGCGGAGAAATAACGAACCCAATATCGGACGGAACCGGACGCCAGCAAGCCAACTTAAAGACTCGTGTGTGTGTGTGTTTTTTTTTTTTAATGGACACGAGTTCCTTCATATGTGAGGGACGAGACTAAGGGCGAGACGGTCTTGGAAATGGACGAAGAGCAGCAGTGGACAAGGAGGTATCCACTAGCTTCCAAGGAACCCCGGGAGATATCTGAAAAAACTAGCACAGTCTCCCTTTGTTTGGTGACCCTGAGTGAGGAAGTGGTAGTGATTAGCTATGGTGGTGATGTTGCCCCCCCAACCCACCACCAACCCCACCACCCCATCCCACCCCAACTCTCTCTCTCTCTCTCTCTCTCTCTCTCTCTCTCTCTCTCTCTCTCTCTCTCTCTCTCTCTCTCTCTCTCTCTATCTCTCTCAATGCATGAAGAATCAAACACATATGCTACACCTGGTGTTGTGTACCGTTATTATTGCAATAACAACATTGTATTATTACGGATGACAGACGGTCTGGAGTTTTGAGACTCTCTGATCGCGGGTTCTAACCCCGCCCGTGGTATGGTTTGTTTGCAATCGTGTCATTACGTGAGTCAGAGACAGTCGTTGCTATGTGTATTACATATTAGTAACTGCTATCCTACCTTAGATACCTTAATGGTATGTAACTAGAGAGATTTGTGATTTGTGTAACATCTTCCTTTAGTGGAAAAGTGGATAGCATAAACAGTGTTTATTAAGTGATAGTGAGAAGGCAACACTTCCAGCTAGTCGGCCCACTGCCCGCCCTCACTACCCACCCCACTATAAACACCCCCATCCACGATACTCCACCCCACCCACGATACCACCACCCACCTCTCTCTCCCTGTGAACTTCATTGCAAACCTGCAAGCCTCCTCTGGGATGACTTCACATCGCAAAATAGCAAGAATATCTACGCTATCTGGCTATTATCCCAGTAGTTACTGCAGTGTTTGTGGGTATACCACAAGGGACAAAATTCTTCTTAGATGTAAGGAGCCTACTTGTTCTAACTACTGCCACACAGATTGCATTCCAGAAGAAGAAATTTGTTGCAGCCAGGTTGAATTTATTTGTATTTTGGATTTAATTGTATTTGTTGATTTATTTGTAATTGGTTGGGATTTATTTGTATTGTGGGATTTATTTGTATGTGGGCTTTATTGTTATTCACGTTGGATTTATTTGTTATAGTGGGATTTATTTGTATTGTGGATTTATTTGTATTGTTGATTTATTTGTTTATTGTTGGAATTTAATTGTATGTTGGGATTTATTTGTATTGTGGGATTTATTTGTATTGTGGGATTTATTTGTATTGTTGGGATTTATTTGTATTGTGGGATTTATTTGTATTGTGGGATTATTTAGTAATGTTGGATTTAGATTTGTATTGTGGGGATTAATTGTATTGTGGGATTTTGTATTTGTATTGTGGGATTTATTTGTATTGTGGGATTTACTTGTATGTGGATTTAATTTGCTTGTGGGATTTACTTGTATGTGGATTTATTTTGTACTGTGGGAATTTATTTTATTGTTGGGATTTATATGTATTGTGGATTATTTGTATTGAGGGATTACTTGTAATTTTTGGAATTTATTTGTATTGTGGGATTTACTTGTATATAGATTGGGATTTATTTGTATTGTGGGATTTACTATGTATTGTGGGAGTTACTTGTATAGCGGGATTACTTGTATTGTCGAATTTATTTGTATTGTGGGATTTACTTGTATTGTGGGATTTACTTTTATTGTGGGATTTACTGTATTGTGGGATTTACTTTTGTATAGTGGGATTTACTTGTATTTGTGGGAAATTTACATGTAATTGTGGATTTACTTGTATTGTGGGATTTACTTGTATTGTGGGATTTACTTGTATTGTGGGATTTACTTGTATTGTGGGATTTACTTGTATTGTGGGATTTACTTGTATTGTGTATTTTACTTGTATTTTGGAAATTTCTTGTAGGGATTTATTATGTTTTAATAATATTTTTCTTCTAATTTTGTGTTAGGGTTAAGGAAGGACACTCGGGCATATTAACCTTCCGGGTATTAACCCTCCCACCAGGTTAATAACCCAGGATAACCCAGGAAAGCCAGGCATCGTGGCTTATTCCTCACTGGGGTTTAGGTCCTGCCCCAGGATGCCCACCCAAGCAAAGCCGATAGTTCTTATTGTATCTCTTTCACTTATAGATTTACAGGACCCTCAGGTGGCAAGGAGACAGACACTAACGTACCTATTTACTGCTGGGTATAGGAGCAAGGATACGTAGAGATACTTGCCCATTCGTCTGCAACAGGTGGAAGGAAACTTGCCCCATAAACGTTTCGCCCTCCACCCTTCCCTACCTTTCCCAGCAACGAACCTGGTCCTTTCTCTAAGAGCTCCAGTTCTCGACACCCTTGAGCAACGGAGCACATTAGCTACAACAACTCTAGACTGCGTAACTTCTTTTTATTTGGTCAACGAATCGTTAAATATACGAGAGTCATTACTCGGTAAATGACATTCACGTTAAATCCCGATAATTCGACTTCAGTTGCGGGGACTGTATCCGTTAGCGATTTAAATCCCCCCCCCGCCACACACACCCTAGTCTCCCGCCCCATGGGTGTCTAGATTTAAACCATAAAATCAGCCCTTATTATTTTTTGCCCTCGCTGAGTGAGACGAGAGCAGCTTAGACAGTGGAAGCATCACAGAGCAAGACAGAGGAGCTGAGCTGAAAGTTTGAGAGAGAGAAAAGAGAGAGAGAAGAGAGAGAGAGAGAGAGAGAGAGAGAGAGAAGAAGAGATAATGAGACATTGTCTGAGAGTAGAGACGATGCACTACAGAGAGAAGTGATGTATTTGCTACTTTTGGTAGGAGTGTAATGGTTACCAGGAAACAGGAACAAGATGTTTCCTGACGCGGATTTTAGCATATGATGACCCATAGCTTTAGCATTTGGTCCAAGTGACCGAGGACTTTTCCGCTGGCTTACCGGATCCACCCCTTGAAAAATCATGGTTACGATTAATAACCATTTAAGTATATAATTATTAGTGGTATCTGTGGTAATAATTCTGGTGTTGCGTCAAGGCGGAGACTGATGAACTCTTGTGGGCTAACACACACACAGCTTTTAGGAATAGGTGGATGTAGCTCAGCAGACTAAGAGGGAGTAAATTACACAGTCAGGTGCCAGACTTAAGGCTCAACCCCCCGCAATTAACAATTAGCAAGTTACAAAATGTGAAATGTGCACTTGAGCAGCAGCGCCGTCACAGGACGACATCTTATTGGACGGATGAGTCAGTTCTTAATGATCTGCAGTCCATGAGATAGTCCAGTCCCCTTTAATGATCTCAGTCCAGATATAGTTCAGTCTTAATGATCTCACTCCATGAATGAGTCAGACTTTCATATCTCAAGTCCAAGAGATGAGATCAGCTTAATGATCTCAAAGTCCATGAATGAGTTAGTCTTAATGATCTCAAGTCCATGAGATGAGTCAGTCTTAATGATCTCAAGTCCATGAGATGAGTCAGTCTTAATGATCTCAAGTCCATGAGATGAGTCAGTCTTAATGATCTCAAGTCCATGAGATGAGTCAGTCTTAATGATCTCCAAGTCCATGAGATGAGTCAGTCTTAATGATCTCAAGTCCATGAAGATGAGTCAGTCTTCATGCATCTCAAGCCATGAAGAAGAGATCAGTCTTAATGATCATACAAGTCCATGAGAAGAGTCAGTCTTAATGATCTCAAGTCCATGAAGAAGATCATCTTAAATGATCTCAAGTCCAAATAGAATGAGTCCAGTTGCTTAATGATCTCAAGTCCATGAGATAATATATTCTGATTACAGAGTGGAATTTTAAATCACTATTACAAGTTGCTTGATTTCTTGGTGATTCTGCGTAATACTCCCGAACTGCGGCCGAATACTGACATACATTTATTACAAGTGTGAGAAAGTCTATTTCTCAGACAGATCGAAGCTGCAGGAAGAGAGGCTGCTGTGGGCGGGGTCACCCTTGACAGCAGGGAGACCTGGTCAGTTAAAGGGGAAGATCTGGTCACAGGGAGACCTATCAGCAGGGAGGCCTGGTCATCAGGGAGACTGTTCACAGGGAACTTGGTCAGCAGTGAGACCTAGTCGCATGGAGGCCTTGGTCAGCAAGGTGAGGCCTGGTCAGCAATGGTAGGCTGGTCAGCATTGAGACCTGGTCAGCACTTAAAACTTTGATGGAAATCTTTTCGGCTCTTCACCACACTCTCTCTCTCACCTTTCTATTTCTTAAACATCATATTTTGGCGTCTCGTAATACGCAACTACGCCCTTTCCCTGGTAGTGCGTCTGATGTTGCAAATAAGCAACACGAAACGCAAAAATCAACATGTGACGCCATAAGCATAGGCTGTAAGTGAAACCACACACCCACACACACACACACACACACACACACACACACGACACACACACACACACCACACACAAACAACCCCCTCACATCAACCTATAGACGCCTCCCAACCAGGTCCACCCCAGTGCAGCCAAACACTCTAACCAAACACCCATGCCACATCCGAACCGCCCACCCACTACATTGCAAACTCACCCCACAGCACCCACCCATAGTTCTTATCAGGTCCTCCCACGTTCCCCAACCCCAATACACCTCCCAGGACCACAGTCTTTAAAAAAGAAGTTGAAGGTGTGGTATACAGAATGCATATGGAATAACAAATAAGTATGAGGAGTGTCAACGAAAGAATCAAGGATGGACATCGCCCAGACAAAATAGCACTCACCAGAAACAAAACTCACAAGAATAATAACAGATTCAATCTTTCCACCCGGATAACAAATCCACAGGAAGACAGACGGAGGAGAGGGGGGAGGAGGAGTTGCACGCTCATTAAAAACCAATGGGGTTTTATAGTAAATGGAAGGATGGATGGCCACGGGTGAAAGGGACTACTTATATGAACCAATCCAGTCTGAAAGAGACATAAGGTGCTAATTGCAGTAATGTAAACCCACCACAGAACAGCAGGAGGGCAAGAACGAGCTAAGATGAGAGCAACAAGCAATGGTCGACACACAGCCGAGTGGCCAGGAGAGCACACATTGGGAGAGCAAATTACTAGTTATTGGTGATTTCAATCACAAGGAGCTAGACTGGAAAACCAGGAGCCCCATGGGGGTCCCGAAACTGGAAGAACCAAGATGATGGATGTGGTTAACTGGAAAACATCATGCATCAACATGTTAGAGACACTACCAGAGAGAGGGTAGAAGATGACCAGCAAGACTGGACCTTGTATTCACCATGAGTAGTTCGGGACATCCGAGATATCTTGTATGAAAGGCCCCTGGTAGCTAGTGATCATGTGTTCTGTGCTTCGACTACATCGTTTGAGCTCCAAAGAGAAGTAGCAGAATAGGGTGGAAAAACCAAACTACAAAAGGTGGAACTACTCAGCTTGAGAACCTTCCTCAAAAAATCAGAGGGAGAGAGAACTGACAGGAAAACCAATACAAGAAATTATGGACTATGTGGCAACAAAATGTAAGGAGGCAGAGGAGAGGTTTTGTTTCCCAAGGACACAGAAAATAATGGGGAAGAACATGAACGAGTCCCTTGTTCACCTAAAGGTGAAGGGAGGCAAAAACAAGGTGTAACTATAGATGGAAAGGTACAGAAGACAAGAACTCAGGAAATATAGAGATTAGCAGAAAGCCAGAACGAATATGCACAGATATGAAGGGAGGCTCCATCGACAATATGAAAATGACAATAGCTCGAAAGACAAAGACTGACCCCAAACTGTTGTACAGCCAACATCAGAGGAAAACAACAGTCACGACCATGAATCAGACTGAGGAAGGATGAGGGGAATTCACAAGAAACGACGAGAGGTATGTCCAGGAGCTCAACACGAGATATAAAGAAGTCTATAACATTGGAAAACCATTAGGACTCAAGAAATCAGAACAGGGGGGGGGTGTCACCAGCAAGGCTGTATGAGGAACATATAACCAAGGATGGAAGTGAAGAAAGCTGCTATGGCGACTTTGACACCTCAAAGAACTGGTGGGACCAACAACATCTCTCCGTGGGTCCTTAAAGTGGGAGCAGATGAGAAATGTTGTGTGCCATAAAACAAAGATCTTCAACACATCAATTTGAAACTGGGCAACTCCTGAGGTAATAGGAAAAGGCAAATGTATTCCCAATTTTAAAAAGGGAGACAGACAGTGAGGAACTAAACTGCAGACCTTTAATCACTAACGTGTATATAATTGCAAGGTCATGGAGAAGATCATCAGTAGTGAGTGGGTTGCACCTGGAAGAAACAAGTGTATAATAGGACAACCCAGCACGGTTTCAGGGAATGAAAATCCTGTGTCACAAACCTACTAGAGTTTTAAGACAAGGTGACAGGAATAAGACAATAGAGAGAGGGGTGGATTGAACTGCATTTTTTGGACTGCAATAAGGCCTTCGACCAGTTCCCTCACAAGAATTTACTGCAAAAGCTAGAGGAACAGGCACATCAAACAGGAAAGGCACTGCAATGGATCAAGAATACCGACCAGGGAGGCAAACAACGATCAATGGTACGCCGAACGAGGTGTCAGAGTGGGGAGCATGATGACAAAGCGGGGTTCCACAAGGGATCAGTCCCTAGACATTGATTGTTTCTTGGTATAATGTGAACGACATAAATCAAGGGATAGACTCAGAAGTGTCCCTGTTTGCAGATTGCTGTTAAGTTAATGAGAAGAATCAAACGGATGAGATCATGCAGGAACTACAAAGAGACCTGGACATGCTACAAGCCTGGTCCAGCAACTGGCTCCCTTAAGTTTAACCCCTGCAAATGCAAAGTCGATGAAGATTTGGTGAAGGGCAAAGAAGACCGCTGAACACAAAATAGTTTTTAGATGGCCCAAAGACTGCAAACCACACTCAAGGAAAAAAGAATCTGGGGGTGATATAACACCGAGTCTATCTCCTGAGGCACACATCCAATCCAGATAACTGCAGCAGCATACGTGCGCCTGGCAAACCTATGGATAGCGGTTCCCGATACCAACAATAAGGATTCGTTCAAGACTCAGATACCTATTTACGTCAGGCCTAAATCATACCGGAGTATGCAGCACCATTTTTGGAAACCACACCTAGTCAAGCAACGTCAAGAAATAAGAGAAAGTGCAAAGGTTTGCAACAAGAAAGTCCCAGAGCTACGGGTATTTGTCCTACGTAAGAAAGGTTGAGGGAAATCGGCCTGAACGACACTGGAGGACAGGAGGGTCAGGAGACTTGAAGACGGACCATAAAAATATGCGCGGAATGACAAGGTGGAGCAAAGACGGATGTTCCAGAGACTGACACTGACACAAGAGGTCACAATTGAAAGTTGAAGAAACTCAGATGAATCAAAGGGATGTAGTAGTATTTCTCAGTCAATAGAGTAGTCAGCCCGTGGAATATAGCCCTAGAAATATATACGCAGTGGAGGCGGAACCATACAAAGTATTAAGGGCTAGGTATGATAAATCTCATGGGGCAGGAGAAGAGGTACCATTATGGCAATCACGAAGAGCGGGGCCAGGAGAGCAGATTAATCGACCCCTGCGAACCACAAATAGGTGAGTACGATACACACACACACACATACCACACAACACACACATACACACACACACAAGACACACACACACATACACACACACACACACACACACACCTACACGACACTACAAACACACCCACACACACACACACACACACACACAACACACACACACACACACACTACATCACACACACACACACCAGCAACATTGCAAGTCATTTGCATCTGGAGTAATTATCTTCATTGATTACATTGCAGCATTTAGAAGGAAGAAAAAAAAGATAACTCATTAATTCGCTTAAACTTACTCGCTGTGTACACAACTGTACTCACCTAATTGTGGTTGCAGGGGTCGATTCATAACTCCTGGTCCCGCCTCTTCACTAGTCACTACTATTCCCACTCTCTCCCTGGTCTATGAGGTTTATCGTACCTCTTCTTAAAGCTATGTATTGTACCTGCCTATACTACATCCCTATCCAGACTATTCCACTTCCTGACAACTCTGTGACTGAAGAAATGCTTCGTAACTTTTCCTGTGGCCATCTTAGTCTTCAGCTTCTAATGTGACCCTTTTTTCTTGCTGTGTTCATCTCCTGGAACATCCTGCTCTGTCCACCTTATCGATTCAATCTCTACATATAATTATATGTCGTATAATCGTGTCCCCCCCCTCCCAGTCCCTTTTGCCCTTCAGCGTCGTGGGACGACCTCACGTTAACCTCTCCTCGTAGGACATGCCCTTTTAACTCCGGACTAGTCACGTTGCAACCTTTGCCATAATTCTCTAGTTCCTGAAGTAGACTGTCCAGGTGTTGATCCCAAACAGGAGCTGTAAACAACCAATATGGGCCCGAATCCTTTTTTCCATTTGAGTGAGGTTTATAGTCATTGGATGGCCGCCCCCTAGACTCTAATCAGTTTGCGGATCTTCTTGTCCCATCCCCGAACTTCATGACTTTGCTATTGGAGGGTGTTTTTGAACTCCAGGAGCCTCACACACTGTGTTTTTGTGTGTTGCTCTCTCTCTCTAGTCTCTCTCTCTCTACTGGGACAACATCGGGGCTCTCTCTCTCTCTCACTCATCACTCTCTCTCTCCACATCTCTCACTCTCTCTCTCACTCACTCTCTCCAGGCTTGACCAGTGTGGGCTCGCATGCTAGGTGCTGCGTACTCCCACGCTATTTCCACAGAGATAATTGACCTCTGAAGACTGTATTGGGAAACTGAAAAGCTGCTTTTGATGCATGGCTGTCTTACACATGCTGCTGCTGCTGCTACGTTCACGGAAATCTCTAAACCCAAAGGCGTCATACAGCCCATCAAGACTGTGAGTCAGATTCGATCCCATCTAAAATAAGGACCATCTCCCGCTGCTCCCTCTCTCGTGGTAGGGGGGGGGGGCTTCCTGATGTCTTGGTGAAATTCTTCGTTTGAGAGAGAAATGTGTATTACTGAATATATATAATATAGTATAATAATATATAAATATATATATATATATATATATCTAAATATATATATATATATATAATTTATAATAATATAATATATATATAAATTATAATATATATATATATATAAATATGTAATTAAAGGTCCTGCTGTTGCCTTAGGGAATGCACGCGTCATCAGTGCCTATTCTTATTCTTCCTACTACCGTTCACTGTCTGTCTGCGGTATTTTCAGGTACTCCTTGATGCTTTTCATTTTGCTACTGCTACTGCCTCTTCGTTTGTAGTCTGAGTCTCCGCTGGTAAGCTGTGTCAAGGCCTCCAGCACCTCCAAGAACATGCAGCAGGACCCACGCCTCCCCCCCCCCTTCCCGTCATTGCAACGAAAGATTTTTTATGTTCCATAAGCTTGCTGTTGAAGCATATCCCAGTATAATTATGACCTGTAACGACGATGACAACAGCATAGATGTTATCTTCACCACTTGTTATGTAGTACCGACAGCGCTGTCTTCTTCTCAGAGCCCCCAGGCATCTGTTACTCAAGGTCTCTCTCCTTTAAGTTCTCCTGAACACCTGGTCTGGCTCTGGAGTCTCTGTAGTTTTTGCATCTCTCACCTGTCCCTTGAAGGAAATACACTTGAAGAACAAGTCTTTACCTTGAAGACGTTTCGCTCTGCTACAGGTGCATCCGTTGATCCACTGACCTGGTATAACCCTATGCCAAGGCTCTTATAGGAAATTGCAGCCATCCCTCTCCTTCCTAGGATCAAACCTCATCGCGCTTGAGAAATGAGAAGTAATGAGGTTTGATTCTAGAAGGCAAATGCATTCCAGATCTATGGATCAAGAGCTCTTCGCCGCAAGAAGGAGACCTTACGGTTACTCGGCAGTCCTTCATTTTCCCTGCCCTTCTATCTCTCTTTTTCATCACCCATCATTCAGAGGTCTCACCGAGCTAGCGTCCAAAGACTCTCCGACCTCTGTGGGTCCTGGTGGCCCTCTTCCAACCTCCTTGTATAGCAGTTATCATGGTACGAACATTCACGGCCTGTCTTACTGTGTTAACTCTATAATATTCTACAATACGGATCCAATTGGAAATAAGGATCCCAATGGAAATAATGAAGCCCAGTGTGAAATAAGAACTCCAATGTAAATAAAGACCCCAAAGGAAATAAGAGCCCATGGAAATAAGGACCCCAGTGGAAGTAAGGCCCAAGTTAAATAACGGACCCCAATGGAAATAAGGACCCCAATTGAAAATAAGGACCCCAATTGAAATTAAGAGGTCAATGGAAAATAAGGACCCCATATGAAATAAGAACCCAATGTAATATGGACCTCAATGAAATAAGGACCCCCAATGGAAATAAGAATCCCAACGAATAAGTACACATCGACTTTAGGGTTATTCTACGTAATTTACACATACGCTGATATGTACAATAATTTATGTAACTGTATTTATGTGTACCTGTACCTAAATAAACTTAGTTTATTTATTTATTTACCTGCTGTTCACAGATGGGTTCTCAATATTTCTTCCATCACAGAGGAAGGGTTATCCTGTACCGTATTTTCTCACACGTAATTTTGCCTGCATACAGGAAGGATTTTTCTTACCGTTAGGTACAGGAATCCGCCCAGGATGAGCTGGATATATAGGACTGAGAAGACCGGCAACACAACACAGCAGAGAGACCAGTAACACAACACAGCTGAGAGACCAGCAACACAACACAGCTGAGAGACCAGCAACACAACACAGCTGAGAGACCAGCAACACAACACAGCTGAGAGACCAGCAACACAACACAGCTGAGAGACCAGCAACACAACACAGCTGAGAGACCAGTAACACAACACAGCTGAGAGAGGACCATCAACACAACACAGCTGAGAGACCAGCAACACAACACAGCTGAGAGACCAGCAACACAACACAGCTGAGAGACCAGCAACACAACACAGCTGAGAGACCAGCACACAACCACAGCTGAGAGACCAGCAACACAACACAGCTGAGAGACCAGCAACACAACACAGCTGAGAGACCAGCAACACAACACAGCTGAGAGACCAGCAACACAACACAGCTGAAGAACCAAGCAACACAACACAGCTTGAGAGACATCAACACCACACAGCTGAGAGACCAGCAAACACTACAACAGCTGAGAGACCAGCAACACAACACAGCTAGAGAGACCAGCAACACAACACAGTCTGAGAACCAGCAAACCAACACAGCTGAAGACCAGCAACACAACAACAGCTGAGAGACCAGCAACACCAACACAGCTTAGAGATCCACAACACAACACAGCTGAGAGACCAGCAACACAACACAGCTGAGAGACCAGCAACACAACACAGCTGAGAGACCAGCAACACAACACAGCTAAGAGACCAGCAACACAATTAACACATCTAAGAGACCAGCAACAACAACACAGCTAAGAGGAACCAGCAACAGACAGCACAGCGGGAGGCGCTCACGCCCCTGAAATCCCTCCATGTAAACTCCAGGTAAACACAGAACTTAAGAACCTGGAAGACACTAAAGAGACAGGTACCGAACCTGCACACTGATATTAGTACTTATGACCACAAGTGGCTTGGCAAACGGTACAGGATACCTCCAGTAAAATACCAGAGAAGCGATGTCTACACTGAGAGAGAACTCACTAAGTGTTAGGGAACCAAGACTCTTCAAAGCCCTCCCTCCATGCATAAGGAGAATTACCAATAACCCCTCCCCCAGCTGTCTACAAGGGGAACTCGACAAATGCCTCAAAAACAGTTACTGATCAGCTGTGTTGTGGTGCATACATGAGCGTATGTGTAGGATCATCATACACGTGTGCGTGTGTGTGTGTGTACTCACCTATTTGTACTCACCTATTTGTGGTTGCAGGGGTCGAGTCTTAGCTCCTGGCCCCGCCTCTTCACCGGTTGCTACTGGGCCCACATCTCTCGCCAGCTTCCATGAGCTTTTTTCAAACCACGTCTAAAACTGTGTATGGTTCCTGCCTCCACTACGTCATTTTCTAGGCTATTCCACTGCCTTACAACTCTATGACTGAAGAAATACTTCCTAATATCTCTCTGACTCATTAGTGTCTTCAACATCCAATTGTGCCTCGTTGTTCTGTGTCCCCTCCCTGGAACATCCAGTCTTTGTCCACCTTGTATATTCCACGCAGTCATTTTATATGTCGTAATCATGTCTCCCCTGACCTCCTGTCCTCCAGTGTCCCGTACAGGCCGCTTTCCCTTAATCTTTCTTCATAGACATTCCCCTTGCTCAGGAACTAATCCCTTGTCGCAAACCTTTGTACTTTTCTCTAGTTTCTCGACGTGCTTTGTCAAGTGGCGGGTTCCAAACAGGTGCTGCTTACTCCATAAGGGGCCTGACATACACGGTGTACAGTGTCTTTAACGATTCTTACTAGTAATCGGAAAAAAAATGCTGTTCTCAGTTTGCCAGGCGCCATATGCTGCAGCAGTTATCTGGTTGATGTTTGCTTTCCGGATACATGCTCGGTGTAATACTCACCCCAAGATCTTTCTCCTTTGATTGAGGTTTGCAGTCTTTGGCCACGCACGCCAATACTCGTCAGTGTCTTCTGTGCCTTCCCCTAATCTTCATGACTTGCATTAGGCAGGATTAAATTCGAGAAGCCATTTGCTTGGACCAGGTGTCCAGTCTGTCCCAGGTCTCTTTGACGTCCTGCCTGGTCTCCTCAGATTTAATTCTCCTCATTAACTTCACATCATCTGCAAACAGGACACTTCTGAGTCTAACTCTTCCATCATGTCGTCACATATACCAAAAATAACACTGGTGCGCGTAGGACCGACCCCTGAGGGAACCCCGCTCGTCACAGGTGCCCACTGTGATACATCATTAACGAACGCATACTCGGTTGTTGCCTCCCTGTCAGGTATTCCTCTATCCATTGCAGAGAGCCCTATCCTGTTATATGTGTGTGTGTGTGTGTGTGTGTGTAGTGTGTGAGTGTGTGGTTGTGTGTGTTGTGTGTGGTGTGTGACGTTTCCTTGATCACTCGTCCAAGTTCATGCTACTACAGCTTCAAAAGTGACGCTCTGCCGTTTTTCTAAGACGAGGAGTCTTAAGAGTGAGAGAAATGAGATGTTTAGTACACAAGTCAGGGGAAGGAGAGGAAGAAAGGGATAAGGGAAGGAGGGAGGCAAGGAAAAAGAGGGTGCCAGGGGAAAAAAAAAAAAAACAGCTTTCATGAAAAGACAACACCGAGTAGGACTTGTGAAGCAGGACATGAGGCAGGGAGAAAAGGGGTAGGAAGGGAGGATGGAGTAAGGGAATGCTCAGGGTCGCCCGTACTCTGGTTGATACAGGGCGCCGTTCGCTCCTCTCAACTACTGGACCGGTACACTAACCTCAAAGAATTTTATTCAGATTATTAAGCCGGAGGGTTGCTAACCCAGGGTAACTCGATAAAGCCATGTCATCAGTCTGGCTCATTTCCAACGGGATCCTTCAATCGTCTTCCCCAGGATGCTACCCACACCAGTCGCCTAACATCTAGGCGCTTACTTACTGCTAGGTGATAGGGGAAGCAGGTGTAAGGGGATTAAAACCCAGGTACCTACTTACTGCTAGGTGAACAGGATCAGCAGGTGCAAGGTGACTAGCACCCAGGTACCTACTTTTTGATAGGTGAACAGGAGCTGCAGGAGCAGGGTACTAGCAACCCAGGTGCCTACTTACTAACAGTGAACCAGGAGCAGCAGGTAGCAGCGACTAGCACTCAGGTACCTACTTACTAACAGGTGAACAGGAGCAGCAGGTGCAAGGTGACTAGCACCCAGGTACCTACTTGTTAACAGGTGAACAGGAGCAGCAGGTGCAAGGCGACTAGCACCCAGGTACCTACTTACTAATAGGTGAATAGCAACAGCAGGTGTAAGGCGACTAGCACCCAGGCACCTACTTACTAACAGGTGAACAGGAGCAACAAATGCAAGGCGACGAAGCACCCATGTATACACTTACGTTACTTAAAAACAGTGCACAGGAGCAGCAGGTGCAAGGCGACTAGCACCCAGGCACCTACTTACTAACAGGTGAGCAGGAGCAGCAAATGCAAGGCGACTAGCACCCAGGTATCTACTTACTAACAGGTGAACAGGAGCAGCAGGTGCAAGGCGACTAGCACCCAGGTACCTACTTACTAATAGGTGAATAGCAACAGCAGGTGCAAGGCGACTAGCACCCAGGTACCTACTTACTAATAGGTGAATACAACAGCAGGTGAAAAAGGCGACTAGCACCCAGGTGCCTACTTACTAATAGGTGGAATAGCAACAGAGGTGTAAAGGCGACAGCACCCAGGGTACCTACTTACTAATATGTGACTATCAACACAGGTGCAAGGCGACTAGCACCAGGTACCTACTTACTAATAGGAAAGTAGCAACAGCAGTGTCAAGGCGACTAGCACCCAGGTACCTACTTACTAATAGGTGAATAGCAACAGCAGGTGTAAGGCGACTAGCACCCAGGTACCTACTTACTAACAGGTGAACAGGAGCAGCAGGTGTAAGGCGACTAGCACCCAGAACCTAACTTACTAAGCAGTGAAGCATGATCAGCATGTGAAAGGCGACTAGCACCCAGGTGCCTACTTACTACACAGGTTAACAGGAGCAGCAGGTGCAAGGCGCCTAGCACTGCAGTACCTACTAACTAACAGGTGAACATGGAATCAGCATTTGCAAGTGACAAGCACCCAGGTACCTACTTGTTCATAACAGGTGAACAGGAGCGCAGTTGCACGGCGACTAGGCACCCAGGTACCTTACTACTAATAGGTTTAAATAGCAACAGCAGGATGTAAAGCCGGACTAGCCACACAGGCACCTACTTACTAACATTGAGAACAGACAAAACAAATGCAAGGCGACTAGCACCCAGGTATCATACTTACAACAGTAACAGGAGCAGCAGGTGCAAGGCGACTAAGCACCCAGGCACCTAACATACTAACAGGTGAGCAGTATCAAGCAAAATGCAAGGCGACTAGCACCCAGTTAATCTACTTACTAACAGGTGAACAGACAGCAGGTGCAAGGCACTAGCACCCAGGAACATACTTACTAATAGGTGAATAGCAACAGCAGGTGCAAGGCGACTAGCACCCAGGTACCTACTTACTAATAGGTGAATAGCAACAGCAGGTGTAAGGCGACTAGCACCCAGGTGCCTACTTACTAATAGGTGAATAGCAACAGCAGGTGTAAGGCGACTAGCCCCAGGTAACCTACTAACTAATATGAAATAGCAACATACCGAAGGTGCAAGGGCGACACACCCAGGTACCTACTTACTAATAGGTGAATAGCAACAGCAGGTGCAAGGCGACTAGCACCCAGGTACCTACTTACTAATAGGTGAATAGCAACAGCAGGTGTAAGGCGACTAGCACCCAGGTACCTACTTACTAACAGGTGAACAGGAGCAGCAGGTGTAAGGCGACTAGCACCCAGGTACCTACTTACTAACAGGTGAACAGGAGCAGCAGGTGTAAGGCGACTAGCACCCAGGTACCTACTTACTAACAGGTGAACAGGAGCAGCAGGTGTAAGGCGACTAGCACCCAGGTACGCTACGTTACTAATAGGTTGAATAGCAAACAGCAAGTGCAAGGCGGATTTTTCTAGCAACCCAGGTACCTACTAACTAATGAGGTGAATAGCAAACAGCAGGTGCAGAGGCGAACTAGCACCCAGGTACCTACTTACTAATAGAGTGAATCAACAGCAGTGTTAAAGGCGACGTAGATTCCCAGTACCTACTTAACTAACAGGTGAAGCAGGAGCAGCAGGGTTTAAGGCGACTAGCACACCAGGTACCTACTTACTAATAGGTGACTAGCAAAATAGGTTGTAAGGTCGACAACACCCAGGTACCCTACTTACTAACAGTGAACAGGAGCCGCAGGTGTAAGGCGACTAGCACCCAGGTACCTACTTACTAACAGGTGAACAGGAGCAGCAGTTGTAAGGCGACTAGCACCCAGGTACCTACTTACTAACAGGTGAACAGGAGCAGCAGGTGTAAGGCGACTAGCACCCAGGTACTACTTACTAACAGGTGTAACCGAGCAGCAGTTGTAATGCGACTAAGCACCCAGGTACCTACTTACTAACCGAGTGAACAGGAGCAGCAGGTTTAGAGTGCTAAAGCAGCCCAGGTACCAACTTACTAACAGGTGAACAGGAGCAGCAGGTGTAAGGCGACTAGCACCCAGGTACCTACTTACTAACAGGTGAACAGGAGCAGCAGGTGTAAGGCGACTAGCACCCAGGTACCTACTTACTAACAGGTGAACAGGAGCAGCAGGTGTAAGGCGACTAGCACCCAGGTACCTACTTACTAACAGGTGAACAGGAGCAGCAGTGAAGGCGACATCACCCAGGTAACCTACATACTAACAGGTTTAACAGTAGCACAGTTGTAAGGCGACTACACCCCAGGTACTCTAACTACAGGTGAACAGGAGCAGCAGGTGTAAGGCGACGTGTACAACTTTTCTGACCTTCCGGGAATTTAATTCTTGTCCGTCAGCGCGTGAGCTGACGTTAGTCCAGTTAACATCTGTTAACAGATATTAACAGTTAACACCTGCTAACAGATGTTAACATGTTTTATGGTTTAATATTGTTTAACGCTAACTTAACTGGGTGATAAAACATAAATAAACTAACAATATTAATGTTTTTTAGTGATATAAATCAATTTACAACCAAAAAAAATTTACGACCCAAAAATTTACAACCAAAAAAATTTACAACCCAAAATTCACAATCAAAATTTACAACCTAGAATTTACAACCCAAAAATTTACAACCAAAATTTACAACCAAAAAAATTTACAACCCAAAATTCACAATCAAAATTTACAACCTAGAATTTACAACCCAAAAATTTACAACCAAAATTTACAACCAAAAAGTTTACAACCCAAAATTCACAACCAAAAAAATTACAACCTAGAATTTACAACTAAAAATTTACAACCAAAATTTACAACCGAATTCTATGGAGTATGAAGGTGATGTTGATGCTGTCTGATCTGGCAGGTAAGGTTGCTGGTATGGTGGTAGATTTTACTCTAATTTGGTGGATTTGCTCTTATTGGGGAGGATTTGCTCAAATTGGAGGATTTACTTGTATTGTGGGATTTACTTGTATTGTGGGATTTATTTGTATTGTGGGATTTATTTGTATTGTTGGGATTTATTTGTATTGTGGGATTTATTTGTATTGTTGGGATTTAATTGTATTTGTTGATTTATTTGTAATTGGTTGGGATTTATTTGTATTGTGGGATTTATTTGTATGTGGGCTTTATTGTTATTCACGTTGGATTTATTTGTTATAGTGGGATTTATTTGTATTGTGGATTTATTTGTATTGTTGATTTATTTGTTTATTGTTGGAATTTAATTGTATGTTGGGATTTATTTGTATTGTGGGATTTATTTGTATTGTGGGATTTATTTGTATTGTTGGGATTTATTTGTATTGTGGGATTTATTTGTATTGTGGGATTTTTTAGTAATGTTGGATTTAGATTTGTATTGTGGGGATTAATTGTATTGTGGGATTTTGTATTTGTATTGTGGGATTTATTTGTATTGTGGGATTTACTTGTATGTGGATTTAATTTGCTTGTGGGATTTACTTGTATGTGGATTTATTTTGTACTGTGGGAATTTATTTTATTGTTGGGATTTATATGTATTGTGGATTATTTGTATTGAGGGATTACTTGTAATTTTTGGAATTTATTTGTATTGTGGGATTTACTTGTATATAGATTGGGATTTATTTGTATTGTGGGATTTACTATGTATTGTGGGAGTTACTTGTATAGCGGGATTACTTGTATTGTCGAATTTATTTGTATTGTGGGATTTACTTGTATTGTGGGATTTACTTTTATTGTGGGATTTACTTGTATTGTGGGATTTACTTTTGTATAGTGGGATTTACTTGTATTTGTGGGAAATTTACATGTAATTGTGGATTTACTTGTATTGTGGGATTTACTTGTATTGTGGGATTTACTTGTATTGTGGGATTTACTTGTATTGTGGGATTTACTTGTATTGTGGGATTTACTTGTATTGTGGGATTTACTTGTATTTTGGGATTTTCTTGTGGGATTTATTAATGTTTTAATAATATTTTTCTTCTAATTTTGTGTTAGGGTTAAGGAAGGACACTCGGGCATATTAACCTTCCGGGTATTAACCCTCCCACCAGGTTAATAACCCAGGATAACCCAGGAAAGCCAGGCAGTGTGGCTTATTCTCACTGGGGTTGTTTGGTCCTGCCCCAGGATGCCACCCAAGCAAGCCGATTAGTTCTTATGTATCTCTTCACTTATAGATTTACAGGGACATCAGGTGCAAGGAGACAGACACTAACGTACCTATTTACTGCTGGGTATAGGAGCAAGGATACGTAGAGATACTTGCCCATTCGTCTGCAACAGGTGGAAGGAAACTTGCCCATACGTTTCGCCCTCCACCCTTCCCTACCTTTCCCAGCAATCGAACCTGGGTCCTTTCTCTAAGAGCTCCAGTTCTCGACCCCTGAGCTACGGAGCACATTAGCTACAACAAATCTAGACTGCGTAATTTCTTTTTATTTGGTCAACGTAATCGTTAAATACGAGAGTCATTACTCGGTAAATGACATTCACGTTAAATCCCGATAATTCGACTTCAGTTGCGGGGACTGTATCCCGTTAGCGATTTAAATCCCCCCCCCGCCACACACACCCTAGTCCCCGCCCCAGTGTGTCTAGATTTAACCATAAAATCAGCCCTTATTATTTTTTGCCCTCGCTGAGTGAGACGAGAGCAGCTTAGACAGTGGAAGCATCACAGAGCAAGACAGAGGAGCTGAGCTGAAAGTTTGAGAGAGAGAAAAGAGAGAGAGAAGAGAGAGAGAGAGAGAGAGAGAGAGAGAGAAGAAGAGATAATGAGACATTGTCTGAGAGTAGAGACGATGCACTACAGAGAGAAGTGATGTATTTGCTACTTTTGGTAGGAGTGTAATGGTTACCAGGAAACAGGAACAAGATGTTTCCTGACGCGGATTTTAGCATATGATGACCCATAGCTTTAGCATTTGGTCCAAGTGACCGAGGACTTTTCCGCTGGCTTACCGGATCCACCCCTTGAAAAATCATGGTTACGATTAATAACCATTTAAGTATATAATTATTAGTGGTATCTGTGGTAATAATTCTGGTGTTGCGTCAAGGCGGAGACTGATGAACTCTTGTGGGCTAACACACACACAGCTTTTAGGAATAGGTGGATGTAGCTCAGCAGACTAAGAGGGAGTAAATTACACAGTCAGGTGCCAGACTTAAGGCTCAACCCCCCGCAATTAACAATTAGCAAGTTACAAAATGTGAAATGTGCACTTGAGCAGCAGCGCCGTCACAGGACGACATCTTATTGGACGGATGAGTCAGTTCTTAATGATCTGCAGTCCATGAGATAGTCCAGTCCCCTTTAATGATCTCAGTCCAGATATAGTTCAGTCTTAATGATCTCACTCCATGAATGAGTCAGACTTTCATATCTCAAGTCCAAGAGATGAGATCAGCTTAATGATCTCAAAGTCCATGAATGAGTTAGTCTTAAGATCTCAAGTCCATGAGATGAGTCAGTCTTAATGATCTCAAGTCCATGAGATGAGTCAGTCTTAATGATCTCAAGTCCATGAGATGAGTCAGTCTTAATGATCTCAAGTCCATGAGATGAGTCAGTCTTAATGATCTCAAGTCCATGAGATGAGTCAGTCTTAATGATCTCAAGTCCATGAAGATGAGTCAGTCTTCATGCATCTCAAGCCATGAAGAAGAGATCAGTCTTAATGATCATACAAGTCCATGAGAAGAGTCAGTCTTAATGATCTCAAGTCCATGAAGAAGATCATCTTAAATGATCTCAAGTCCAAATAGAATGAGTCCAGTTGCTTAATGATCTCAAGTCCATGAGATAATATATTCTGATTACAGAGTGGAATTTTAAATCACTATTACAAGTTGCTTGATTTCTTGGTGATTCTGCGTAATACTCCCGAACTGCGGCCGAATACTGACATACATTTATTACAAGTGTGAGAAAGTCTATTTCTCAGACAGATCGAAGCTGCAGGAAGAGAGGCTGCTGTGGGCGGGGTCACCCTTGACAGCAGGGAGACCTGGTCAGTTAAAGGGGAAGATCTGGTCACAGGGAGACCTATCAGCAGGGAGGCCTGGTCATCAGGGAGACTGTTCACAGGGAACTTGGTCAGCAGTGAGACCTAGTCGCATGGAGGCCTTGGTCAGCAAGGTGAGGCCTGGTCAGCAATGGTAGGCTGGTCAGCATTGAGACCTGGTCAGCACTTAAAACTTTGATGGAAATCTTTTCGGCTCTTCACCACACTCTCTCTCTCACCTTTCTATTTCTTAAACATCATATTTTGGCGTCTCGTAATACGCAACTACGCCCTTTCCCTGGTAGTGCGTCTGATGTTGCAAATAAGCAACACGAAACGCAAAAATCAACATGTGACGCCATAAGCATAGGCTGTAAGTGAAACCACACACCCACACACACACACACACACACACACACACACACGACACACACACACACACCACACACAAACAACCCCCTCACATCAACCTATAGACGCCTCCCAACCAGGTCCACCCCAGTGCAGCCAAACACTCTAACCAAACACCCATGCCACATCCGAACCGCCCACCCACTACATTGCAAACTCACCCCACAGCACCCACCCATAGTTCTTATCAGGTCCTCCCACGTTCCCCAACCCCAATACACCTCCCAGGACCACAGTCTTTAAAAAAGAAGTTGAAGGTGTGGTATACAGAATGCATATGGAATAACAAATAAGTATGAGGAGTGTCAACGAAAGAATCAAGGATGGACATCGCCCAGACAAAATAGCACTCACCAGAAACAAAACTCACAAGAATAATAACAGATTCAATCTTTCCACCCGGATAACAAATCCACAGGAAGACAGACGGAGGAGAGGGGGGAGGAGGAGTTGCACGCTCATTAAAAACCAATGGGGTTTTATAGTAAATGGAAGGATGGATGGCCACGGGTGAAAGGGACTACTTATATGAACCAATCCAGTCTGAAAGAGACATAAGGTGCTAATTGCAGTAATGTAAACCCACCACAGAACAGCAGGAGGGCAAGAACGAGCTAAGATGAGAGCAACAAGCAATGGTCGACACACAGCCGAGTGGCCAGGAGAGCACACATTGGGAGAGCAAATTACTAGTTATTGGTGATTTCAATCACAAGGAGCTAGACTGGAAAACCAGGAGCCCCATGGGGGTCCCGAAACTGGAAGAACCAAGATGATGGATGTGGTTAACTGGAAAACATCATGCATCAACATGTTAGAGACACTACCAGAGAGAGGGTAGAAGATGACCAGCAAGACTGGACCTTGTATTCACCATGAGTAGTTCGGGACATCCGAGATATCTTGTATGAAAGGCCCCTGGTAGCTAGTGATCATGTGTTCTGTGCTTCGACTACATCGTTTGAGCTCCAAAGAGAAGTAGCAGAATAGGGTGGAAAAACCAAACTACAAAAGGTGGAACTACTCAGCTTGAGAACCTTCCTCAAAAAATCAGAGGGAGAGAGAACTGACAGGAAAACCAATACAAGAAATTATGGACTATGTGGCAACAAAATGTAAGGAGGCAGAGGAGAGGTTTTGTTTCCCAAGGACACAGAAAATAATGGGGAAGAACATGAACGAGTCCCTTGTTCACCTAAAGGTGAAGGGAGGCAAAAACAAGGTGTAACTATAGATGGAAAGGTACAGAAGACAAGAACTCAGGAAATATAGAGATTAGCAGAAAGCCAGAACGAATATGCACAGATATGAAGGGAGGCTCCATCGACAATATGAAAATGACAATAGCTCGAAAGACAAAGACTGACCCCAAACTGTTGTACAGCCAACATCAGAGGAAAACAACAGTCACGACCATGAATCAGACTGAGGAAGGATGAGGGGAATTCACAAGAAACGACGAGAGGTATGTCCAGGAGCTCAACACGAGATATAAAGAAGTCTATAACATTGGAAAACCATTAGGACTCAAGAAATCAGAACAGGGGGGGGGTGTCACCAGCAAGGCTGTATGAGGAACATATAACCAAGGATGGAAGTGAAGAAAGCTGCTATGGCGACTTTGACACCTCAAAGAACTGGTGGGACCAACAACATCTCTCCGTGGGTCCTTAAAGTGGGAGCAGATGAGAAATGTTGTGTGCCATAAAACAAAGATCTTCAACACATCAATTTGAAACTGGGCAACTCCTGAGGTAATAGGAAAAGGCAAATGTATTCCCAATTTTAAAAAGGGAGACAGACAGTGAGGAACTAAACTGCAGACCTTTAATCACTAACGTGTATATAATTGCAAGGTCATGGAGAAGATCATCAGTAGTGAGTGGGTTGCACCTGGAAGAAACAAGTGTATAATAGGACAACCCAGCACGGTTTCAGGGAATGAAAATCCTGTGTCACAAACCTACTAGAGTTTTAAGACAAGGTGACAGGAATAAGACAATAGAGAGAGGGGTGGATTGAACTGCATTTTTTGGACTGCAATAAGGCCTTCGACCAGTTCCCTCACAAGAATTTACTGCAAAAGCTAGAGGAACAGGCACATCAAACAGGAAAGGCACTGCAATGGATCAAGAATACCGACCAGGGAGGCAAACAACGATCAATGGTACGCCGAACGAGGTGTCAGAGTGGGGAGCATGATGACAAAGCGGGGTTCCACAAGGGATCAGTCCCTAGACATTGATTGTTTCTTGGTATAATGTGAACGACATAAATCAAGGGATAGACTCAGAAGTGTCCCTGTTTGCAGATTGCTGTTAAGTTAATGAGAAGAATCAAACGGATGAGATCATGCAGGAACTACAAAGAGACCTGGACATGCTACAAGCCTGGTCCAGCAACTGGCTCCCTTAAGTTTAACCCCTGCAAATGCAAAGTCGATGAAGATTTGGTGAAGGGCAAAGAAGACCGCTGAACACAAAATAGTTTTTAGATGGCCCAAAGACTGCAAACCACACTCAAGGAAAAAAGAATCTGGGGGTGATATAACACCGAGTCTATCTCCTGAGGCACACATCCAATCCAGATAACTGCAGCAGCATACGTGCGCCTGGCAAACCTATGGATAGCGGTTCCCGATACCAACAATAAGGATTCGTTCAAGACTCAGATACCTATTTACGTCAGGCCTAAATCATACCGGAGTATGCAGCACCATTTTTGGAAACCACACCTAGTCAAGCAACGTCAAGAAATAAGAGAAAGTGCAAAGGTTTGCAACAAGAAAGTCCCAGAGCTACGGGTATTTGTCCTACGTAAGAAAGGTTGAGGGAAATCGGCCTGAACGACACTGGAGGACAGGAGGGTCAGGAGACTTGAAGACGGACCATAAAAATATGCGCGGAATGACAAGGTGGAGCAAAGACGGATGTTCCAGAGACTGACACTGACACAAGAGGTCACAATTGAAAGTTGAAGAAACTCAGATGAATCAAAGGGATGTAGTAGTATTTCTCAGTCAATAGAGTAGTCAGCCCGTGGAATATAGCCCTAGAAATATATACGCAGTGGAGGCGGAACCATACAAAGTATTAAGGGCTAGGTATGATAAATCTCATGGGGCAGGAGAAGAGGTACCATTATGGCAATCACGAAGAGCGGGGCCAGGAGAGCAGATTAATCGACCCCTGCGAACCACAAATAGGTGAGTACGATACACACACACACACATACCACACAACACACACATACACACACACACAAGACACACACACACATACACACACACACACACACACACACCTACACGACACTACAAACACACCCACACACACACACACACACACACACAACACACACACACACACACACTACATCACACACACACACACCAGCAAACATTGCAAGTCATTTGCATCTTGGATTAATTATCTTCATTGATTACATTGCAGCATTTAGAAGGAAGAAAAAAAAGATAACTCATTAATTCGCTTAAACTTACACAGCTGTGTACACAACTGTAAGCACCTAATTGTGGTTGCAGTGTCGATTCATAACTCCTGGACCCGCCTCTACACTAGTCACTACTATTCCGACACCTCTCCCTGGTCTATGAAGTTTATCGTACCTCTTCTTAAAGCTATGTATTGTACCTGCCTATACTACATCCCTATCCAGACTATTCCACTTCCTGACAACTCTGTGACTGAAGATAATGCTTTCGTAACTTTTCCTGTGGCCATCTTAGTCTTCAGCTTCTAATGTGACCCTTTTTTCTTGCTGTGTTCATCTCCTGGAACATCCTGCTCTGTCCACCTTATCGATTCAATCTCTACATATAATTATATGTCGTATAATCGTGTCCCCCCCCTCCCAGTCCCTTTTGCCCTTCAGCGTCGTGGGACGACCTCACGTTAACCTCTCCTCGTAGGACATGCCCTTTTAACTCCGGACTAGTCACGTTGCAACCTTTGCCATAATTCTCTAGTTCCTGAAGTAGACTGTCCAGGTGTTGATCCCAAACAGGAGCTGTAAACAACCAATATGGGCCCGAATCCTTTTTTCCATTTGAGTGAGGTTTATAGTCATTGGATGGCCGCCCCCTAGACTCTAATCAGTTTGCGGATCTTCTTGTCCCATCCCCGAACTTCATGACTTTGCTATTGGAGGGTGTTTTTGAACTCCAGGAGCCTCACACACTGTGTTTTTGTGTGTTGCTCTCTCTCTCTAGTCTCTCTCTCTCTACTGGGACAACATCGGGGCTCTCTCTCTCTCTCACTCATCACTCTCTCTCTCCACATCTCTCACTCTCTCTCTCACTCACTCTCTCCAGGCTTGACCAGTGTGGGCTCGCATGCTAGGTGCTGCGTACTCCCACGCTATTTCCACAGAGATAATTGACCTCTGAAGACTGTATTGGGAAACTGAAAAGCTGCTTTTGATGCATGGCTGTCTTACACATGCTGCTGCTGCTGCTACGTTCACGGAAATCTCTAAACCCAAAGGCGTCATACAGCCCATCAAGACTGTGAGTCAGATTCGATCCCATCTAAAATAAGGACCATCTCCCGCTGCTCCCTCTCTCGTGGTAGGGGGGGGGGGCTTCCTGATGTCTTGGTGAAATTCTTCGTTTGAGAGAGAAATGTGTATTACTGAATATATATAATATAGTATAATAATATATAAATATATATATATATATATATATCTAAATATATATATATATATATAATTTATAATAATATAATATATATATAAATTATAATATATATATATATATAAATATGTAATTAAAGGTCCTGCTGTTGGCCCTTAGGGATGCCACTCGTCATCAGTGCCTATTCTTATTCTTCACTACTACCTTCACTGTCTGTCTGCGGTATTTTCAGGTACTCCTTGATGCTTTTCATTTTTGCTACTGCCTCTTCTGTTTGGTAGTCTGAGTCTCCGCTGGTAAGCTGTGTCAAGGCCTTCCTGCACTCCAAGAACATGCAGCAGGACCCACGCCTCCCCCCCCCCTTCCCGTCATTGCAACGAAAGATTTTTTTATGTTCCATAAGCTTGCTGTTGAAGCATTTCCAGTATAAGTATGACCTGTACGACGATGCACAGCATAGATGTTATCTTCACCACGTTGTTATTTAGTACCGACAGCCTGTCTTCCTTCTCAGGAGCCTCCAGGCATCTGTTACTCAAGGTCTCTCTCCTTTAAGTTCTCCTGAACACCTGGTCTGGCTCTGGAGTCTCTGTAGTTTTTGCATCTCTCACCTGTCCCTTGAAGGAAATACACTTGAAGAACAAGTCTTTACCTTGAAGACGTTTCGCTCTGCGTACAGGTGCATCCGTTGATCCACTGACCCGGTATAACCCTATGCCAAGGCTCTTATAGGAAATTGCAGCCATCCCTCTCCTTCCTAGGATCAAACCTCATCGCGCTTGAGAAATGAGAAGTAATGAGGTTTGATTCATAGAAGGCAAATGCATTCCAGATCTATGGATCAAGAGCTCTTCGCCGCAAGAAGGAGACCTTACGGTTACTCGGCAGTCCTTCATTTTCCCTGCCCTTCTATCTCTCTTTTTCATCACCCATCATTCAGAGGTCTCACCGAGCTAGCGTCCAAAGACTCTCCGACCTCTGTGGGTCCTGGTGGCCCTCTTCCAACCTCCTTGTATAGCAGTTATCATGGTACGAACATTCACGGCCTGTCTTACTGTGTTAACTCTATAATATTCTACAATACGGATCCAATTGGAAATAAGGATCCCAATGGAAATAAGGACCCCAGTGGAAATAAGAACTCCAATGGAAATAAAGACCCCAATGGAAATAAGGAGCCCAATGGAAATAAGGACCCCAGTGGAAGTAAGGGCCCAATGGAAATACGGACCCCAATGGAAATAAGGACCCCAATTGAAAATAAGGACCCCAATTGAAATTAAGAGGTCAATGGAAAATAAGGACCCCAATAGAAATAAGAACCCAATGGAAATATGGACCTCAATGGAAATAAGGACCCCAATGGAAATAAGAATCCCAACGGAAATAAGTCACTTCGACTTTTTGGGTTATCTTACGTAATTTACACATACGCTGATATGTACAATAATTTATGTAACTGTATTTATGTGTACCTGTACCTAAATAAACTTATTTATTTATTTATTTACTTGCTTGTTCACAGGATGGGTTGCTCAATATTCTTCCATCACAGAGGATGGGTTATCCTGTACCGTATTTTCTCCCGTAATTTTCCTGCATACAGGAAGGAGTTTCTTACCGTAGGTACAGGAATCCGCCAGGGTGAGCTGGGAGATATAGTGCTGTGGATATCGTCACTAAGGTTCAATAGCTATGATCTCTTCAAAGGTTCAGATTGTATATGAATAACCATCTCCCAGGATGACCTATTCCACTCCCGTGGTAAAGGGAATTGATGAAGATGCCGTCACAGTGAGACCCTCTCTTTCTTTTTTCGGGGGTCTGGGGAAGGGAGGAAAAATGTGGCATGGGGTTATGGGGAGGTGTTAAGGGGTTTAGGGGAGGGGAGACAGTGTTAGGTAGGGAGGGGGAATATCTCTGCACAACGGAGGTAGTGGTAGTGGCGGAGGAGGTGGTAGTGAAAGTGGTGGTGGTAAGGGGGTTGAAAGTGGTGGTAGTGGGGGTGAAAGTGGTGGTTACAACATGCCTGGAATCAGGGGTCATAACAATCGCTCTCATTGGTCAGTTCTTCCTCCAGACGGTACGTCAGTTATGGCACGCATCACGGTTCGTTGAAATGTTCCCGATACAAACGTCTGCGATAACTAAAGGAGTGTTATTCCAAGTTGGTTAACTTGGGATAACCCAAGTTAGTCTATATTTTAAATTTAGTTAATTGACAATAACATCTATAGGTTTGTTACCGAGACAGAGAAGATAGAAACAAGCAGAGTGGGTGAGAAGGATGGAATGGGAAAGAATGGAGAGAGAGAGAGAGAGAGAGAAGTTGAGAGGGACGGAATGAGAGGGATCGTGAGTGGTGAAAGTCTGAGCGAGACGAATCCAGAATCCTCAATGTGTTTGGCCAAAACCGCTGAAAACTGGTCACCAACAGTGTCACCAACAGTGCCACCTAGTATATCACCAACAGTGTCACCCAGTGTGTCACCAACAGTGTCACCACCAGTTGGATGAGGCTGTGTGGGAGGATACTTTAGACTACACTCGTAAAAAAAATAGGTGGATTGTCTACGTTTGTAAATATGAGCTGTCAGCACCAGGGAAAATAATATCATTTCCACGTTGACAGTGAATGTTGCAAATTGAACGTCGTGTAACGACAAAGAAATTAAAGCAGTGAAGCCGAAGGTTTGTTGCAGGGAGGTCCGAGCACACACACACACACACACACACACACACACACACACACACACACACACACACACGCACACATACACACATACTCATGCTTCTACCACTCTATTGCTTGAGGGAATTGATATCTACTATCCACCAGTATGTGGGTTACGAAGTGAGTGGGAGAGAGAGGGTGGGAGGGAGGAACGTGTGGATGAATAACTGGAGGGAGGGAGGGGAGAGACGTGTGGATAAACAGTGGTGGAGTTCAAACTCCACAACAGTTTTTAAGGGGATAAACCACTTCCTCCAGCACAACACCTCAGACGACAGTCGTGTGACTGAACCTTCCACAGCACTGAAAGTGAAGAGAGAGAGAGAGAGTGTGTGATACCCAGCCACCAGACTCTGAGGTGTGTTGTCACTCAAGACTCCTGGGTTCCCAAGACTTTTTTGGGTTCCTGTGGGTTTCCAAGACTCCTACGGTTCCTGAGATTCATGGGTTCCCAGACTCCTAGGTTAGGTTAGGTTCCTAGGGTTCGTGTGGGTTCCCATAACTCCGTGGATTCCTGTGGGTTCCCATAACTCCTTGGGTTCCTGAGATTCCTAAGTTCCTAAAGCCTGCCCTTCTAACACACTATAAGTCTGACCTGTCAAGCTTAACACTGACCAAATGATATATCTTTTGACTTTGACCGCGTGTGCGTGAAGAATATTTTGGGATCAAGAGCCCTTCAACAGCATCAAGAGTCAGGGAGTGTTGATGAATCACTGGAGTTGCTAAATATAGCAGACAAGTGAGAGAGGGTAAATTTAACGAACGTATACGAAAAACGATATAAATACAGGATGTACATGCTCAGCTCTTCAGAGGTGGAGGATAGATGCTACATTTAGCAAAGATACGCAAGATATACTAAATATAACAGAGACAAACGAAGGTATTTCGTGAAGTTGTGAAACCCGTGTGGGTCATTCAGAGCGAGGGGGGAGGGGGTGACCTAACATCGCCTAGGTCTCAGTCCACTAATCACGACCCTGGCTCTGCTGACCGGTCATTCTGCTGGCGATGGCGAGAAACGCGTAAATTTGCTTAAGTATGTGAGAGATGCTATGTTTAGCAGGTACGCAAGAGGTGCTATGTTTAGCAGTGGCCGTCATAAGTGGCGGCAGCGGGAGGGCTAAAAGAAGCCAGCTTTGGTGCTCCCTACAGCGGAACTATGAAAACATCCCCTGGGTGTGAGGTACTTCTCACCTAGAGGCCTCTCACCTAGGTACAACTCACCTAGATACCTCTCACCTAGGTACTTCTCACCTAGGTACTTCTTACCTAGGTACGTCTCACCTAGGTACTTCTCACCTTGGTACAAGAACCTAGGTACTTCTCACTTAGGTACTTCTCACCTAGATACCTCTCACCTAGGTACTTCTTACCTAGATACCACTCACCTAGGTACTTCTCACCTAGGTACTTTTCGGTTCAGGATTCCTTCTTAGAAGAAGTTGTGACAGAACCAACTAGAGGAAACAATCTGCTTGACTTGGTTTTTGCCAACAAAGAGTCACTAATTAATAATCTTGAGGTTAATGATGAGCTTGGGGAAAGTGATCACAAATCACTTAGTTTCAATATACCATGGAATTACCCAGATAACTGCAATCAAATCTCTGTCCCAGATTTTCGCTTTGCCGACTTCATGGACTGAAAAATTACCAGAGTGGGCTAAATTGGGATGTCCTGACTATGGGTCAGGTAGGTGATCTTGGTTACCAATATGACGTTTTTCAGAGCATAGTTCTAGCTACCCAGACAACTTTTGTTCAGAGTAGGGAAATTAGATCTAACAAAAATGATCCCAAATGGATGAACAATAGATTAAAACATCTCACTGGTCAAAAGAGAGGCATATATAAGCGTATCAAAAGAGGGGATGGGCAGTTAAGAAATCAACATATCCAATTAAAGAGAGAAATAAAGAAAGGAATAAGAAAAGCAAAAAGGGATTATGAAGCTAAGGTCGCAAGGGATTCAAAGACTAACCCAAAAGGGTTCTTTCAGGTATACAAAAGTAAGATTAGGGACAAGATTGGCCCACTTAAGAGTAACTCTGGTCAGATCACTAACAGTGATAGGGATATGTGTGAAATTCTCAATACCTACCTCCTCTCAGTTTTCACTCAGAAAATACTAGCGATATTTCTGAAATAATAGATTATGTAGAACAGGACGATAATAAACTATGTACGAGTGCGGTAACTAGTGAAATGATCGTCAGACAAATAAAGAAACTAAAACCTAACAAATCCCCAGGTCCTGATGAACTGTTTGCAAGGGTGTTAAAGGAATGTAAAGAGGAACTTACAATTTGGCATAGTGCCTGGTAAGTGGAAAATGGCAAACGTAATACCTATTTACAAGGCAGGTGACAGGTCCTTGGTTCGAACTATGGACCTATAGCCTTACCTCTATAGTGGGAAAATTTCTGGAATCAATAATTGCCGAAGCAATTCGTAGCCATCTTGATAGGCACAGATTAATTAATGAATCTCAATACGGTTTAACAAAGGGGCGTTCCTGTCTTACGAATTTACTAACATTTCTCACTAAGGTGTAGATCATGGTAATAAATATGATATTGTGTATATGGACTTCAGTAAGGTTTTCGATAGAGTTCCACATCAGAGGCTATTGAGGAAACTTAAGGCACACGGAATAGGAGGAGATTTTTTTTCCTGCGTAGAGGCATGACTGACAAATAGGCAGCAGAGAGTTTGCATCAATGGGGAGAAATCAGAATGGGGGCATGTCACAAGTGGTGTTCCTCAGGGGCCAGTGTTGGGCCCGTTGTTGTTCACAATTTACATGAACGACATAGATGAGGGAATAAATAGCGACATAAGCAAATTTGCTGATGACACCAGTTCATTCTAATGAGGACACTAGAGCACTCCAGGATGATTTGAATAGACTGATGCAATGGTCGGAGAAGTAGCAGATGCAGTTTAATGTAGACAAATGCAAAGTTCTAAATGTTGGACAGGTAAATAACCATGCCACATATAAACTAAAAAATGTAACATAATACACTGTTTGGGAAAAAGGATTTGGGATTTTTCTGTTGCAGTAATCTAAACCAAGAAAAACATGCATTGTGTTCGCAATAAAGTAACAAATTCTTAGTTCAATCAAGAAGTTAAATAATAAAATCCCTCAGGTTGTTCTTAAAATTTATATACCTTGGGTTACCCCTCTTTAGATATGCGCTCAGTTTGGTCACCGTATTACAGAATGGTTTAAAAAATGCTCGGGGAAAACTTTACAAGAGGATGAAAAAGATGACCCCATGTATCAGAAATCCCCCCTGGGGGAAAAGACAAAAGGCCTGAATCACACTCTTAGAATTAGGGGGGTTTTGATCGAGGTGCATAAAGGGGAAACAGGAATAAAAAAAGGGGAAAATGTAAATAGCGGCTAAAAATTTCCCCCAAAGACAGGGCTCGTAGCAATGGTTTAAACTGGAAAAATTCAGATTCGGGAAGGATATAGGAAAGCACGGGTTTTGGGTAATAGATTTGTGGATGAGTGGAAAAAAAACCCCGAATACAGTTATTGAGGCTAAAAAGTTGTGGTTTTTTAAAATAGGTTAGAAAATACATGAGTGGTGTGGGTGGGTGTGAGTTGGACCTGACTAGTTTAGCTGTGGGTCGGTGCCTGCTCCTTTTTTTGAGTGGGGGGTGGGCAGCGGGGGGGTCATGGGCTAATCCCGGGGGGGGGGGGGGGGGATGGGCCTTCCCACAAGGGTCATAGGCCTTTTCAGTGTTCCTTCTTTCTTTTGTTCTTTTTGTCATTATTTCCCTAGATACCACCACCTAGGTACTTCTCACCTAGGTACAAATCACCTAGGTACTTCTCACCCAGGTACTACCTAGGGACTTTCACCAAGGGACAACTCACCTAGGTACTTCTCCCTAGGTACAATTCACCCACGTACTTCTCACCATTTTCTTTCACTAGGTACAACTCACCTAGGACTTTTCCCGCTAGTACTTCTCACCTAGTATTTTTCCCCTTGGTACTCCTCACCCCAGGTACTTCTCACCTATGTCTTCTCACCTAGGTACTTCTCACTTAGGTACTCCTCATTATTCTCATCACCTAGGCACTTTCACCTAGGTATTCCCCTAGGCACTTCTCACCTAGGAAATTCTCACCTAGGTACTTCTCACCTAGGCACTTCCCTAGGCACTTCTCCCTAGGGACTTTCCAAACCCAGGTACTTTTCACCTGGTACTTATCACCTTGGGACTTTCACCTAGGTACTTCCCCACCAGGTACTTTTACCTAGGTATTCCCCACCTAGGTTTCTTCTCACCCAGGTATTCCACCTGGTACTTCTCACCTAATACTTCTCACCCAGGTAACCCTTTTCACCTAGGTACTCCTAAGGGATTTTCTCACCTAGGGACTTCCACCTAGTACTTCCATCTAGGGGCTTCTCACCTAGGGGACTTTCACCTACGTATTCTACCTAGGTACTTCTCACCCAGGTATTTCACTAGGTACTTTCCCCAGGTACTTTTCACCTAGGTATTCTCACCTAGGTACCCTCACCTAGGTTTCTACCTAGGGCTTCTCAACCTAGGTACTTCTACTAAGTATTCTCACCTGGTACTTTCACCTAGGTTTCTCCTCACCCAGGATTTCTCATAGGTACTTCTCACCTAGGTACTTTCATCTAGGTGCTTCTACCTAGGTACTTTTTACCTAGGGACTTTCACCTAGGTCTTTCTCACCTAGGTACTTCTCACCTAGGTACTTCTCACCTAGGTACTTCTCACCTAGGTACTTCTCACCTAGGTACTTCTCACCTAGGTACTTCTCACCTAGGTACTTCTCACCTAAGTACTTCTCCTAGGTACTTCTCACCTAGGTACTCCTCACCTGGTTTCTCACCTGGGACTTCTCACCCAGGACTTTCACCTAAGTATTCTCCTTAGGGACTTTCACCCCAGGTACTCCTCACCTAGGGTTTTCTCACCTAGGTACTTCTCACCAAAGGGATTCTCACCTATACTTCTCACCAGGTACTTCTCACTAGGGACTTCTCACCTAGGTACTTCTCCCTAGGTACTTCTCATCTAGGTACTTTTCACCTAGATTCCACCCAGGGCTTCTCACCTAGGTACTCCCACCCTAGGTACTTCTCCCTAGTACTTTCACCCAGGTATTCCCACCTTAGTCTTCTCCCAGGTACCTCTTAGGGGACAAATCAAACTTCACAACTCCACTAAATTTCCCAAATATCTAATTATCCAGAAAACACCTTACCTTTTTTACCTTTTGGGAATCAACAAGTATTTCACCTAGGATTTCTCACTGGAATCTCCTGACTCTACTCTGGGGGTTTACCTACTTCCAAATGTTCTTTTCCCTATACTCATAAGTTCTCAGTCTTCAACTATTGGTTTTTCTAAAAGTATTTACCAACCACTGGGGGAAAGTAAGAAGATCTTTCCCCCAACCTAAACATATTTAAAATTAACAGAATTATACCTTAGAAATGCATTGAGAATCCGAGATCGTACTCGCTTGATTAAGCGGAGGTGATTAAACAAGCCCCAAGAAGTTCTGTAAGTCCATATAAACCAAAGTGGTTAAAAAGAAGATCTGTAACCCTATTTAAAATCGGGATCAGGGTTAAAACAGAGAAAATTTGAACTGCTATGAAAACGCGGGGTTTCAGTTTCAAGCCAGGGGGAAAAATCTGTAACTCGCTTTTTTAATGGGGGGTGCAGTTCAAACCGAGAATTTTTGTAACTCGATATGATCGGGTGCATTACAAGCCCCGAGAAGTCTTAATCGCTAATAACGATTGCATTTCAAGCCCAAAAAGTTCGTAATCGCTATTTAAGCGATGCAGTTACAAACCCGAGAATTCTGTAACTCGCTATTAAAATGGGGAGGTGCAGATACAGCCGAGGGTTTTAAATTTGCTAATTCTTTTAGTCCTTTCAAGGAGCTGCCCATTTAACGTGTTTCAGCTAGAAAATCGTAAAGCCGATTGCAAACACCGGGGAAGGGAGGGGGGAACCCTATAAAGGGGGAAAAGGGCCCTTAAGGCTTTGGGGTATTGATTTTTTAATACAAAATTTTTCCCATTTATGATGTTCCCTACTACGAAATTTTAACACACCCCCATCCAAAAAATTTCTTTTTTATTACTAACACCCTTACTTTGGGTCACTATTTTACCACTCTTAAAAAGTCTATTTCTACTCTATTCTTTTCTATTCTACTACATTACTTTTTCATTTTTCTTCTACCACTACCCTAATTGTACAACCACTAAAATCCCCTATTTTCTGAACAAACCCACTAAAATTTTCCCCGCTTCTTTTTAAAACCCTCTCTCCAACCCCCATTTACTGTAAAACCCATACAAACCCCCCTACTTACTGTAAACCCACTACAACCCCCCCTACTTACTGTAAAAACCCTATACTCCCCTATTACTGTAAACCTACAACCCCCCTACTTACTGTAAAACCCCTAAACCCCCCTACTTACGTACAACCCTACTATCCCCTATTTACTGTAAACCCACTACACCCCCTATTACTGTAAAACCATAAAACTCCCTACTTCTGTAAAAACCACTATACCCCCCTACTTACTTAAAACCAACTCTACTCCCCCTATTATTGTACAACCACTACTACTCCCCTATTCTGTAAAACCCCTTACTATCCCCCTACTTATTGTACCCCACTACTACCCCCCCACTTATGTACAACCACTACTCTCCCCTTTTATTGACCACAAACCCCCCCCCTACTTAGTACAACCATTTACTATTTCCCCTACTTCTGTAAAACCCACTAAAACCCCCCCTATTTACTGTAAAAACCACTACCCCCCCCTACTTATTTTACACCACTACACCCCCCCATTTATGTACCCCAAAAAAAACTCCCCTATTACTGTTCAACCATTTCCTACCCCCCTACTTCTGTACCCACTACAACCCCCCTCTTACTTTTCAACCCCTAAAAACTCCCCCTTTTACTGTACACCACTACAACCCCCATTTAAGTACAACCACAACTACCCCCCCACTTACTGTACAACCACTACCTCCCCCTTTATGTCAACCACACAACCCCCCTATTTACTGTCCCCATCTCTTCCCCCATTTATGTAAAACCCTATACCCCCCCTACTTACTGTCCCCCACTAAAACTCCCCCCCTAATTTTTACTTTGTACCCACTACAACTCCCCTCTTACTGTACCAAAAAACATTCTCCCCCTATTTTACTGTTCAACCCTCCCCCCCCCTACTTCTGTAAACAACTACAACCCCCTATTACGAAACCAAAATTTATTTTCCCCCCCACTTCGTACAACCAATACTACCCCCTCTTACTGTACAAACTCAACTCCCCCTCTATTGAACAACCACTACAACTCCCCTACTTATGTAAAACCTTTACTTCTCCCCCCATTCTGAAAACTCTCTTCCCCCCATTTCGTAAAACCAAAAACCCCCCTATTATTCAAATACCCCCCCCTCTTCGTCCCCTATACCCCCCTATTACTGGAAACCCACTCAACTCCCCCTCTCGTAAAAACCCCCTTTTTCCCCCCTATTACGTAAACCCTACAATTTTTTCCCCCTACTTACTGTACCCCTCAACTTCCCCTACTTACTGTACAACCTCAATCCCCTCTTACGAAAACAACCACTACACTCCCCCCTATTTTACGTAAAACCCCTACAACCCCCTATTACTTAAAAACCACTACAAACTCCCCCTACTTACTTACAACACTAAAACTCCCCCTACTTACTTACAACCACTAATCCCCCTATTTACTGACAACCACTACACTCCCCCTACTTACTGTACAACCATCAACTCCCCTACTTCGTAAAACCACTACCCCCCCCTACTTATGACAACCACAAACCCCCCCCTACTTACTTAAACCACTAAAATCCCCCTACTTACGTCAACCACTACAACCCCCCTATTTACTGTACAACACTACTATCCCCACTTACTGTAAAAACCACTACTACCCCCCCTACTTACTGTCAACCACTACAATCCCCCCTTTTACTTACTACAAAACTCCCCCCTACTTACGTCCCATCACCCCCCCTACTTACTTACAACCACTACACTCCCCCTACTTACTTAAACCATACAATCCCCTACTTACTGTACAACCCTACAACCCCCCCATTTAAAGTACAACCACTACAACCCCCCTACTTACGTACAACCACACTACTCCCCCTACTTACTTTTAAAACCACTAATTTTCCCCTACTTACTGTAAAACCACTAAACTCCCCCTATTACGGGGAAAACCACTACATTTCCCCTATTTACTGTACAACCACTACAACTCCCCCTACTTACTGTACAACCACTACAACCCCCTCTTTACTGTACAACCACTACTACTCCCCCTACTTACTGTACAACCACTACTACTCCCCCTACTTACTGTACAACCACTACAACCCCCCTTTACTTACTTACAACCATCTACTCCCCTACTTACTGTAAACCACTACACCCCCCTATTTTACTGTAAACCACTACACTCCCCCCTATTACTTACAACCACCTATTTTCCCCTCCCCCCATTTACTGTACAACCACTACAACCCCCCCTACTTACTGTCAACCACTATACTCCCCTACTTACTGTAAACCCATACATTCCCTACTTACTTTTTAACCACTACAACTCCCCCTCTTATGTAAAACCACTACTACCCCCCCTATTTTCTGTAAAACCCTACTCCCCCCCCCTACTTACTGTAAAACCCACTACTACTCCCCCTACTTATGTAAAACCACTACAATTTCCCCTCTTACTGTACAACCAAAAAAATCCCCCTATTACTGTACAACCCTATACCCCCCCTACTTACGTACAACCACTACAATCCCCCTACTTATGTACAACCACTACTACTCCCCTACTTACTGTCAACCATACACTCCCCACTTACTGTACAACCACTCAACTCCCCTACTTACTGTAAACCCTACACCCCCCCTACTTACTTTTCACCACCACTCTACTTCTTCCACTCCCAATTCCCTAACGAACACTTTTCCCACTTCTTTCCCTCTTTTTTCCCCCTTCTGTCAAATTTTAAAATCCCCCAAAGGGACAAACCCTCTAACCCCCACTTCGTAAACTTTTTTAAACTCCTCTATTCGCATTTTATCTTACGAAAACTATTCCTTCTAATGTACAAAACAAACTAAAAACCTTATTTGTATACAATCCATTTTACCCCAAATTTATTCATCTGTTCAAATCTTCTTCTTTTAGGTTTTTTCCCCCCTTTTTTTAACAAGTCCCAAATAAGGCGGGAAACGCCCGGGGGGGGAAAAAGGCCTCCACCTTTTTCCCAGGAATAATTTCCCTCGCTTAATTTACAAAAGGCTGTTGGCCAATGGTTGGAAACGGAAGGCCCCATCCTTTTTTTTTCTTCCTTCTTTTCTTTTCTTTCTTCTTTTTCTTCTTCTTTTTTTCTTTTTTCCTTTTTTTTTACAAGTCAATTTTAAATTTTATTTTAATTCCTGGCGGGGTCACAGACTACCGGGGTGGGTTTCTTGATTCCCATACATTCAATCCAGGGGGCGGCTGTCCGCTTCACTTTTCCCCTTTTCTCCCCCTTGTTCTTCCTCTTCCCCCTTTTCCTCCTTTTTTAAAACCTTATGCTTAAAAATTTATTTTAAAAATTAAAAATAATAAAATAATAATAATAAATTTTTTAATAATAATAATAATAATAATATTTATTAATAATTTTTTTAAAAATAATTTTTCATCTAATCACATCATATAATAATATATATAATAATATAATAATAATAAAAATAATAATAATAATAATAATAATACACTTTAAATTTTGTAAAAAAGTTAATTTAATTTTTTGATTAAAAATTAAAAAAATACTGATAGTGGGGAATGCAAATTGCTCCGCAGCCTCCCGCAGCCCTTCCCCGGCAGCCCTCCTGAAAACCCTCCCGCACCTCCCCACCTCCCGCAGCCTCCCCGCACTTCCCCGCTCCCCCACCTCCCCACCCCCCCATCTTCCACCCCCCTCCCCCCCAAAATTTCCCACCTCACCTCTCATTTTTCCCCCCACCTCACATCCCCCCATATTTCCCCCCCCTCCATCCTCCCCCCCCCTCCACCCCCCTCCCCCCCCTCCACCCCCCCTCCTTCTTTCCATCACCCTCCATCCCCTCCACACTCCTCTTCCTCTCCATCCCCCATCCATTCCCTCCATCCCCTCCTCCCTCTTTTCCCCTCCCCCCCTCCTGCCCTCCTATCCTTCCCTCCCCCTTCCCCCCCCCCCCCCCCTCTGCTGCCCCATCTTCTCCTCCATCCCCCCTTGCTGCCCCATTTCTCCTCCACCCCCTCCATCCCTCCTTATCCCCCCCCACCCTCTCCTCATTGTCCCCCCCATCCATCTTACTCTTCCATATCACCCCACCCCCAACATCCCCAACTATCAACACCTCAATCGGGCCCCCTGGGGGGGGCAGCGCCCCTCGTTAATTGCAGCAGCAACCTCACCGGTGCGGCATCTGCCGCTACCCAGCTGTGGCTTGCGGTGGGGGCACCAACCACGACTCCCGCTGGGGGGGGGGGGGGGAAGCCGCAAGCGGACAAAAATACCCCCAGGTAGGAAACCTCATCGATACTAAACGTGGGGGCCATAAGCTGAGATTCGACCCTTGAAACCACAGAAAGGTAATGCCAGACCCAGCAGATGTGATGGGGAGTGTACCCTGCGGGGGTGCTGGCAGCAACATCTGGTGACCAAAAACAAAATGAAAAAAAAATTTGGGAGGCTGCCTTTCCCCACAAACTTTTCCAAAACATGCGCTAAACCCACGTGGGTTATTTACCAAAAAAAAAAAAAAAAAAAGGTGGAGGCTCGAACTCCGCCAAAATTGTTGTTTTTTTTAAAAAGGCGGTTTTCGAGTTTTAGGGGAATTAAAACGCTGGGGAAAGGGTTTAATATGGGGGGGTTTAAACCCTTGGACCACGCAGCGTGGGAGACTGGAAACTTAGTTCCTTTGGGCCAAAAGTTTTAGTGGTTTTGTGTCGTAATTTTTAAAATGGGGAGTGTTGTTGGGTTTTTTCCCCTACGATTCAGAGGCGTGTACTTAGGATGCAGAGGCAGTGTACATTGGGAAACCAGAGGCGGTACATAGGAAGCCAGAGGCGTGTACATTTGGATAGCCCGAGGGAGTGTACTTAGGATAGCCAGAGGCAGTGTACATTAGATGCAGAGGCAGTGTCATAGGATAGCCAGAGGGAGTGTACATTAGGTAGCAGAGGCTGTACATTAGGATAGCCAGAGGCAGTGTACATAGGATAGCAAAAGGGAGTGTACTTTTGGATAGCCAGAGGGGGTGTACATTTAGGATACCAGAGGCAGTGTACATTTGGATAGCAGAGGCAGTGTACATTAGGTACCAGAGGGGAGTGTACATTGGATACAGAGGCAGTGTACATTTGGGATAGGAGAGGCGTGTACATTAGGATAGCCAGAGGCGTGTACATTAGGATAGCCAGAGGCGTTAATTAGGATAGCAGAGGCGTGTAATTAGGATAGCCAGAGGCAGTGTAATTAGGATACCAGAGGCAGTGTACATTAGGATAGCAAGGGGAGGTACTTAGGTAGCCCGAGCAGTGAATTTGGGTAGCTAAAGGGATGTAATTAGGGTAGCAGAGGCAGTGTACATTAGGAAGCCAGAGGCATTCATTAGGATAGCCAGAGGAGTGTACATTAGGATAGCAGAGGCAGTGTACATTAGGTACCGAGGAGGTAATTGGATTTGAAGGCAGTGTCTTAGGTTTGCCAGAGGCAGTTACATTAGGAAGCAGAGGGAGTGTCATTGGTACCCGACAGTGTACATTAGGGTAGCCCGAGGCAGTGTACATTAGGGTAGCAGAGGCATGTACATTAGGATAGCCAGAGGCAGTGTACATTAGGGTTTGCCCGAGGCAGGGGTAATTAGGTGCAGAGGCGTGTACATAGGGTAGCCCCCAAAGGGAGTGTACATTAGGGTAGCCAAGGCAGTGTACTTGGTAGCAGAGGCAGTGTACATTTGGATACCAGAGGCAGTGTACATTAGGATAGCCAGAGGCAGTGTACATTAGGATAGCCAGAGGCAGTGTACATTAGGATAGCCAGAGGCAGTGTACATTAGGATAGCCAGAGGGGAGTGTAATTAGGGGTAGCCAGGGAGTGTACATTAGGATAGAGGGCAGTGTACTTGGAAGAGAGGCAGTGTACATTAGGATAGCCAGAGGCAGTGTACATTAGGATAGCCAGAGGCAGTGTACATTAGGATAGCCAGAGGCAGTGTACATTAGGATAGCCAGAGGCGTGTACATAGGAAGCCAGAGGCGTGTAATTAGGATAGCCCGAGGGCCAGTGTACATTTGGGGTAGCCCAGAGGCAGTGTCATTAGGATAGCCCGGGGGTTTACATTAGGAAGCCCCGAGGCGTGTACATTAGGTACCAGAGGCAGTGTACATTAGGATAGCCAGAGGCAGTGTACATTAGGATAGCCAGAGGCAGTGTACATTAGGATAGCCAGAGGCAGTGTACATTAGGATAGCCAGAGGCAGTGTACATTAGGATAGCCAGAGGCAGTGTACATTAGGAAGAAGGCGTTACATTAGGATAGCAGAGGCATGTACATTAGGGAAACCAGAGGGAGTGTAAATTTTGGATAGCCAGAGGCAGGTTTACGGATAGCCCGAGCATTTAAATTTGGGAACCAGAGGGAGGTACATTAGGATAGCCCGAACATGTACATTAGGATAGCCGAGGCAGGTTGATTTTAAAAGGGTAGCCAGGGCATGTACATAGGTTCCGAGGAGTGTACTTGGGTAGCCAGAGGGTTACATTAGGATACAGAGGGAGTGTACATTGGATAGCCAGAGGCAGTGTACATTAGGATAGCCAGAGGCAGTGTACATTAGGATAGCCAGAGGCAGTGTACATTAGGATAGCCAGAGGCAGTGTACATTTGGAAACTTTGAGGAGTGTACATTAGGATACCAGAGGCAGTGTACATTGGTGCCAGAGGGAGTGTACATTAGGATAGCCAGAGGCAGTGTACATTAGGATAGCCAGAGGCAGTGTACATTAGGATAGCCAGAGGCAGTGTACATTAGGATAGCCAGAGGCAGTGTACATTAGGATAGCCAGAGGCAGTGTCTTAGGGGAAACCCGGGCATGTACATTAGGTACCAGAGGCAGTGTACATTAGGAAAAGCCAGAGGCAGTTAATTTGGATAGCAGAGGGAGTGTACATTAGGTAGAGAGGCATGTACATTTTGGGTAGCCAGAGGCAGTGTAATTGGGTGCTAAGGCGTGTACATTAGGATAGCCAAGGAGTGTAGTTTTGGTAGCCAGAGGGTGTACTTTTGGATTTTCAAAAGGCAGTGTAATTTGGATAGCCAGAGGCAGTGTACATTAGGATAGCTAGAGGCAGTGTACATTAGGATAGCCAGAGGCAGTGTACATTAGGATAGCTAGAGGCAGTGTACATTAGGATAGCCGAGGGCCGTGGGAATTAGGATAGCAGAGGCAGTGTACAATTAGGGGTAGCAAGGCGTGTACATTAGGATACCCCGAGGCAGTGTACATTAGGATAGCCGAGGGGAGTGTACTTAGGGTAGCCAGAGGAGGTACATTGGATAGCCAGAGGCAGGGACATTAGGAAGCCCCGAAGCGTGTACATTTGGAAAGCCCGAGGAGTGTACTTTGGAAGCCGAGCGTGTCATTAGGATAGCCGGGGCAGTGTAATTAGGATACCAAGGCAGTGTACATTAGGATAGCCAGAGGCAGTGTACATTAGGATAGCCAGAGGCAGTGTACATTAGGATAGCCAGAGGCAGTGTACATTAGGATAGCCAGAGGGAGGTACATTTGGATACCCGAGGCAGTGTACATTGGATAGCCCGAGGCAGGTTTTTCTTAGGATGCCAAGGCAGTGTTTTCATTAGGATGCCCGAGGGCGTGTACATTAGGTAGCAGGCAGTGTACATTAGGATACCAGAGGCAGTGTACTTAGGTAGCCGAGGCAGTGTACATTAGGATAGCCCGAGCTTTTTCATTAGGAAGCCAGAGGCAGTGTACATTAGGATAGCCAGAGGCAGTGTACATTAGGATAGCCAGAGGCAGTGTACATTAGGATAGCCAGAGGCAGTGTACATTAGGATAGCCAGAGGCAGTGTACATGATAGCCAAGGAGTGTGATTGGTAGCAGAGGGGAGTGTACATTAGGATGCCCGAGGGAGGGAATTAGGGATACAGAGCATTACTTAGGAACCAGAGGGAGTGTACATTAGGATAGCCCGAGGATGTAATTAGGATACCAGGGCAGTGTACATTAGGATAGCCCGGGCAGTGTACATTGGATAGCCAAGGGGTGTACATTGGGTAACCGAGGCAGGTACATTAGGATAGCCAAGGGAGTGTACATTAGGAAACCAGAGGCGTGACATTAGGATAGCAGAGCAGTGTACATTAGGGTAGCCCCGAGGCAGTGTACATTTTGGGTACCGAGGCAGTTACATTAGGAAGCCAGAGGCAGTGTACATTTGGATAGCCCGAACAGTGTACATTAGGTGCCAGGCGTGTAATTAGGGTGCCGAGGCAGGTACATTAGGATACCCGACAGTGACTTAGGATAGCCAGAGGGAGTGTACATAGGATAGCCAAGGGAGTGTACTTAGGATGCAGGGCGTGACATTTGGATAGCCAGAGGCAGGGTTACATTAGGATACCAGAGGGGTTACATTTGGAAAACCCCAAAGGGGGGGGGGTTTCATTAGGTTGCCAGAGGGTTTTACATTAGGATTTGCCAGAGCAGTGACATTAGGATAGCCAGAGGCAGGTACATTAGGATAGCCCGAGGCAGTGTAATTGGATAGCCAGGGCATGAATTAGGTAGCCAGAGAAATGTAATTAGGATAGCCAGAGGCATGTACTGTAGCCCGAGAAGTGTACATAGGGTAGCCAAAGGGATGTACATTTTGGGGTAGCCAGAGGGAGTGTACATTGGATAGCCAGGGGCATGTACATTTGGATAGCCAGAGGAGTGTACATTAGGGTGCCAGAGGCCGGGACATAGGATAGCCAGAGGGTGTACATAGGATAGCCCGAGGCAGTGTTTCAAAGGATGCCGGGGCATTTCTTAGGGGTAGCAAAAAGGGGTGTTTTGGATAGGAGGAGGAATTAGGGGGAAAGGAGGAAAAAGGGAGAGGCAGGAAAAGGAAGAGAGGGGGAAAGATAGAAGGGGAAAGAAGAGAGGAGTTAGATTTGGTGCCGGGAGTTTTTACAAGGATACCGAAGGAAAAGGGGAAAAAGCAACAAAGGATAAGAGGAGTGAAAGGAAAAGAAAACTGGTAAAGGTGGGAGAGGACATTAATTAAAAGCCAAGGCAGTTGTCATTGGTTACCGAAATTATTGGTACCAGGGCTTCAAGGGAAACCAACTTACATTAGGAAGGAAAGGGATGACATTAGGATACCGAGGATTCTTAAACCAACAGGTCTTGTAAAGGAAATGGTAAAGGATAGCCAAATGAATTAGGATGCCCAAGGAGGAAAAAAATTAGGAAAGGGAGGCAAGGGAAAAAAAAATAGGGAAATGAAACTTTGCATCCAGAGGGAGTTTTAATTTGGATACCCAACCCAAAATTTTTCCCCAACAGTGTAGGTTTTAATAGAAGGGAGTGTAACATTTTAGGTACCAAGGGTTTTTACACAGGTACCAGGGTGTTTTAAAAAGGTACCCCGGGGTTACTTTTGGGAACCAAGGGCAGTTGTACTTGATCCCCAAGGCAGTGTTTAGGATACCAGACAGGTACATTAAAACAGGGGATGTACACAGGAACCCAAGGGGGGTTGTTAGAACCCAAGGATTACATTGGATACCAAAACAGTGTTTTAGGGTAACCCCAAGGAAAATGGGCACAAGGGGGCCAGGGTGTACATTAGGATACCGGGAGTGTACACAGGAACCAGGGTGTTACATCAGGATACCAGGGGTGTACGAAACTGGCCCGGGGGCCACCGTAATTTTTTTAAATAAACAAAAGTGTTGTTTGTTGTTAAAGGGGAGAAAAGGAAGGGGAGAAAAAGGGGAAAGGGGAAGAATGAGGGGGGGAGATGAAAAGGTGGGAAAGGGGGGTGAAAAAAAAATGGGGAAAGGGAGAGAAAAGGAAAAGGGGAGGGGAAAAGGAAAATTGGGGGTCCCCCGGGAAAATTTTTTGGTCAAGGGAAAATTTTGAAAAGGGGAAAAAAAAGGGGCCCAAAAAAGGGGGAAAGGGGTTTGGAAAAAAAGGGAAAAAAAACCGTTTTTTGAAAAAGGAAAGGGTGACCCCCGAAAAGGGGAAAAAAACCCCCCCAAAAAAATTTTTTTTAAAAAAAAAAAGGGGGAAATGGGTTTCTCCCCAAGGGAAAGGGGTTTTCAAAATTGGGGTTTAAAATTCCCACCCCGACCCTTTTTTTTCAAGGAAAAGGGGTGACGATTTTCCCCTTACCCATTTTTTTGAACCCACCCCGGCAATTGTTTTGAAACCCCCCAATGAAAAGGGGTTTTTTCAACCCCCCCATGGTAACGTGGTTTACAAACCCGGAAAAAAAGTTTGTTTAGAAAAGGGAAATGGCAAATTTTTTCAACAAAAAAGGGGTTTTGTTTTAAGTAAATCCCCTTTTTTCCATCCCCCAAAAAAATTTTTCCCAAAAAACCCCCCCCAAAAAAACCCAAAACCCAACCACCACTGGCTGGTTTTTTTTTAAATTATAATCGGGTGTTTTCCGAATTCCCCCCCCCCTGGTTTCCCCTTTGTTTCTGTCCCCCCTTCCCTTTTTTTCTTCCCCCTTTTTCCCCCGGGTTTTTTTTACTGATACCCCCCAAATGGCACCGTGTTTTTTTACTATAACCACGGTAACCTTTTTTACTATACCCAACGGAGACACCAGGGTTGTTTACTTAAACCCCCATGGTTAAAGTTTGTTTACGATACCCTATTAAAACCCGTTTGTTTATATTTTAACCCCATGGGAACGTTGTTTTCTGAAACCCACCCTGGACACGTTTTGTTTACTGAACCCCCACCACTGGTTTAAACCCGTGTTTTTTATGATAAATGGTAACCCCGTGGGTTTTTTACTAAAACCCACCATGGCAATTTTGTTTTACTTACCCTCCCTGAACACAGGGGGAGAAACCCTGGTAACCCTTTTTTTAAGATACCCCACCATTAAAATTTTTTTAATAAAATTAAATTTTTTTATTAAAACCCAATAACAATTTTTTAATAAATTTTAATTTTAATTTTTTATATAAATTATAAAATTTTTTTTTTAAAATTATAAAAGTGGTTTTTTTGTTTAAAGGAAAGGGTTTAGATACCCCATGGGAAAGTTTGGGATGAAAATGGGAAAGTGGGAGATAAAAAGGAAAAGGGGGGAAAGAACCCACCCCGGGGAAACCCAGGGGAAAAAAAAGGAAAAGGGGTTTTTTATGATCCCCCTGGCACCCGTTTGGGGTTTAAAAGATCCCACCCTGGGCACCAGTGTTGTTTACATACCCCAAAATGGTTAACCGTTTGTTTTTGTACCCACCCTGGTACAGGGTTTTTATGTACCACCCTGGGCCCTGGTTGTTTATATACCCACCCGGAAAACACCCCTGGTTTTACTGACCCCCCCACTGGACACCATGGTTGTTTCTGAACCCAAATGGAAACCAAGTGGTTGTTTTAGTGGGTTTTTAAAAAGGAATAGTTTTTTTTACGAAAAAAAAAAAAATTTTTTTAAAAAAAAAAAAAGAAAAAAAAAAAAAAAAAAAAAAAACCCCAACCCCATTGGGTTTCCCACAACTGGAAAACCCAGTAAAAAGGTTTAAACTAACCAGGAAAAAGGGTTTAGGGGTACCCCCCCTCCCCTTTGGGTTTCTGTTTTCCCCCGGGGGCCCTGGGTTTTTTCCCTTTTCCCCCCCTTAAACAAAATTTTTAGAACAAGGGAAAATTGGGTTTTTAAACAAATAAAAATGGAAACACAGGGGATTTCAACCAAAGTCTTAAATTTTCAAAGGAAAAATGAGGCTTTTTCCGCCCTTTACGCCCCTTAAAAAATAAACCCCCCCCCCAAAAAAAACCCACCAAAAAACCCCCACCTCCCAAAACCCCCAACCCTTCAGGAATATCAGGGGAAGGCCCTTTCCCCTTCCCACCCCATTTCCCCCAAATAATTTGGGGGGTATTTAAATGCAGGGGATTTTTTTTTTCTTTTTTTTTTGTTTCTTTCCCCTTCCTTTCCCCCTTCTTTCCCTCTTCCAAACAAACTTGTTTTAAAGGCAAGAAAAGAGGCACTTTAAATTTCCCGCCCCCTTTTTAAAAAATTTTTTAAAAAAAGGGGATTTCTAAATTTAAAAATTTTTATTTGTCAAAAACCACCCCGGGGCTCTTTTTTCCCGGCTGGAAAAAAAGGGTTTTTAAAATACTTTAAAAACCTTTAAACAATTTTCCCCGTAATTAAACCCGGGGGCCATGTTTTATTTTTTAATTTTTATCCTGCCCGGAAACCTCCCCAACCCGGGGGAAGTAAAAAGAAAAAAGGGGTGGGGGAAACCCAAAAATGTTAAATTTTTAACCCCCCTTGGGGGAAAACCTACCTCCTCCCAAAAACCCTTAAAAATTATTTTTTAAGGGTTTTTTCTTTGTTTTAAAATAAATGATTAAATCAGGTTTTTTAACATAATGGGGTTTTTCGCCCCCAACCCTAGGGTAAAAATCCCTTTACTCCGTTTTCCCTCCTATTCCCCCCTTTCCCCTTTTCCCCCCCAAAATAAGAGGACAATTTCTCAAGAAGGAACACCACTTTAAAATAATTTTTAAATTTTTAAATAATGTTTATCTAATTTTTAATTTTTTCATTAATTTTTTCCAAATCCCATTTTTTTCTTCCCAAATTCCCCACCTCCCAAATTTAACTACTTTAAAAAATCCAAGGGAAACATTATTTCCTCAATTACTTCCCAAAATACCCTCTTACTCTCATTCCAGCCTCCATCCTCATTCTCTTCTCTCATCTCCACTTCTCCAACTTCTTCCTCATTCTCTCGTTCCTTCCTCACTTCCTACACCTCCCTAGTTTATCAAGTCGTGACTTTAAACAGCTGCACACGAGGCGAAACGTAGTCACATTAAACTTCTCTTCTGCAACTTTCACTCTCGTGGACAAAACGCTGTTTTATCCACACTGTGTTGATCCATTGTCTAGCCTCTTACTTGACTCTTACTTGACTCTTACTTGACTCTTACTTGACTCTTACTTGGCTCTTACTTGACTCTTACTTGGCTCTTCCTTGGCTAGGTCAATAAATATGTTTTTCACCCACGAATTATTCCGTTTCAATCCTCCTTTACCTTAATTTCCGCCGACCTTTAACATAAACCCACCTCTCTCGTATTTTCTGTTGCCTGCATTGATTTTTATGCGTTTTATTTTTGTCATATTCGTGCCTGGTTCACCCCCGTTCTCTATACAGAGATAGAGAGAGGGGAGGGAATAAAAGAAGGAGAGAAGAAAGAGAAGTAGAAGAGGAGGAAGACGGAACAGGGGACACAAATGAGTGAGGTTAAACATTCTCACGTCTCCCTAACATCCTGGAGTGAGGTTAAACATTCTCGCGTCTCCCTAACATCCAGGAGTGAGGTTAAACATTCTCACGTCTCCCTAACATCCAGGAGTGAGGTTAAACATTCTCACGTCTCCCTAACATCCAGGAGTGAGGTTAAACTTTCTCGCGTCTCCCTAACATCCAGGAGTGAGGTTAAACATTCCACATCTCTCTAACATCCAGGAGTGAGGTTAAACATTCCACATCTCCCTAACATCCAGGAGTGAGGTTAAACATTCCACATCTCCCTAACATCCAGGAGTGAGGTTAAACATTCCATGTCTCCCTAACAACCAGGTTCCAGCTTCGTATGACATCTCAAAATACCGATATAATCTTACCTCGTCTGAGGTCGCGAGAATCCACAAATATTTTTTACTCTGGTCGTAAACACCAGAGTTCTTCCTTCAGGAAATCCGAGTTCTTCTTTGTGAAACTTAAGTCCACTGTGAGACTCAGATTCTTTTCCTGTAAGATCTAAGTTCTTCTTTAGATCCAAGTCCTTACATTTGAAAGTTCTGGAGGAGTTTGTCTTGAGGGTAGAACCTGTTGAAAAGCCTTGAACCCAGTCTTCAGTTTCACAAGGTAAATCAAGTTTAACTCTAATCCAAAAAACGAAGAGGTTTGCTGTCTGGAAAAAAGTTTTTTAATTTCTGTGTGGAACTTTCCCTAGAGATTGTTTCTGAAAACTTTTTGGGGGATAAAAGTTTATCTCCTTGAATTCGAGAACTTTATATGCTACGAGATCAAAACGTAGTTTTGGTGGAAATGTTCTTGTTCTACCGTAATGTTCATATTCCTGGAAGAACAATTCACGATACATGAGAGCATTGGAAGGAAGGAGCACTGCAGCAGGCCTACTGGCGCATGCTAGGTAGGTCGATAGATAGCTCACATACTGCAGACTAACCTGTAGAAGACGTTTTCGTCTAATTCTGAACCATTATCAAGATGATGCTTGATCTGGCGAACCACAAGTGATGTGGTGAAACATCAGTGATCTGGTGAACCATCAGTGATCTGGTGAACCATCAGTGATCTGGTGAACCATTAGTGACCTGATGAACCATCAGTGATCTAGTGAACCATCAGTAACCTGGTGAACCATCAGTGATCTGGTGAACCATCAGTGATCTAGTGAACCATCAGTGATCTGGAGAACCATCAGTGACCTGGTAAACCATCAGAGACTTGGAGAACCACCAGTGATCTGGTGAACCATAAGTAATTTGGTGAATCATCTTTGATCTGGTGACCCAAAAGTGGTCTGGTGAACCATCAGTGACCTGGTGAACCATCAGCGATCTGGTGAACCATCAGTGATCTAGTGAACCATCAGTGATCTGGTGAACTATCAGTGACCTGGTAAACCATCAGAGACCTTGTGAATCATCTGTGATCTGGTGACCCACAAGTGGTCTGGTGAACCATCAGCGATCTGGTGAATCATCAGTGATCTGGTGAACCATCAGTGATCTGGTGAACCATCAGTGACCTGGTGAACCATCAGTGATCTGGTGAACCACAAGTGGTCTGGTGAACCATCAGTGATCTAGTGAACCATCAGTGATCTGGTGAACCATCAGTGGTCTTGTGAACCATCAGTGATCTGGTGAACCATCAGTGGTCTTGTGAACCATCAGTGATCTGGTGAACCATCAGTGATCTGGTCTGCAGTTCTGTGACACAGTATCTGCAGTTTTGTGACACAGTGCCTGCAGTACTGTGACACAGTGTCTGCAGTACTGTGTCACAGTACTGCAGGCACTGTGTCACAGTACTGCAGGCACTGTGTCACAGTACTGCAGGCACTGTGTCACAGTATGGACACAGGTCTGCGTACTGTGACACAGTGTCTGCAGTATTGTAACACAGTGCCTGCAGTACTCTGACACAGTGCCTTCAGTACGACAACATCTCCCCATGGTTCCTTAGAGAAGGAGCAGAGATGCTGTGCGTGTCCCTAATCACAATCTTCAACACATCCCTTGAAACTGGGCAACTACCTGAGAAATGGAAGGCAGCAAATGTAATCCCCATATTTAAGAAAGGAAACAGAAATGAGGCAATAAACTACAGACCTGTGTCTCTGACATGTATTGTGTGCAAAGTCATGGAGAAGATTATCAGGAGGAGAGTGGTCGAACACCTGGAACGGAACAAGATTATAAATGAAAACCAGCATGGGTTCATGGAAGGCAAATCCTGTGTCACAAACCTCCTGGTGTTTTATGACAAGGTAACAGAAGTAAGACACGAGAGAGAGGGGTGGGTTGATTGCGTTTTCCTAGACTGCAGGAAGGCCTTTGACACAGTTCCCCACAAGAGATTAGTGCAGAAGCTGGAGGATCAGGCGCATATAACAGGGAGGGCACTGCAATGGCTCAGGCAATACCTGACAGGGAGGCATCAACGAATCATGGTGCGTGAAGAGGTATCACTAACTAGTGGGCGCCTGTGACGAGCGGGGTCCCACAGGGGTCAGTTCTAGGACCAGTGCTATTTCTGATATACGCGAACGACATGATGAAAGGAATAGACTCTGAAGTGTCCCTATTCGCAGATGATGTGAAGTTGATGAGAAGAATTAAATCGGATGAGGATGAGGCAGGACTGCAAAGAGACCTGGACAGGCTGGACATGTGGTCCAGAAACTGGCTTCTCGAATTCAATCCTGCCAAATGCAAAGTCATGAAGATTGGGGAGGGGCAAAGAAGACCGCAGACAGAGTACAGGCTTCGTGGACAAAGACTACAGACCTCACTCAGGGAGAAAGACCTTGGGGTGACCATAACACCGAGCACATCACCGGAGGCACACATCAACCAAATAACTGCTGCAGCATACGGGCGCCTGGCAAACCTGAGAATAGCGTTCCGATACCTTAATAAGGAATCGTTCAAGACACTGTACACTGTGTATGTTAGGCCCATACTGGAGTATGCAGCACCAGTCTGGAACCCACACCTGGTCAAGCACGTCAGGAAGTTAGAGAAAGTACAAAGGTTTGCAACAAGGCTAGTTCCAGAGCTCAGGGTAATGCCGTACTAGGAAAGGTTGAGGGAAATCGGACTGACGACACTGGAGGACAGATGGGTCAGGGGAAACATGATAACGACATAAAAGATACTGCGGGGAATAGACAAGGTGGACAGAGATAGGATGTTCCAGAGAGGGGACACAGAAACAAGGGGTCACAACTGGAAGCTGAAGACGAGTCACAGGGACGTTATCAAGTATTTCCTCAGTCATAGAGTCGTCAGGAAGTGGAATAGCCTAGCAAGTGAAGTAGTGGAGGCAGGAACCATACATAGTTTTAAGAAGACGTGTGACAAAGCTCAGGAAGCAGAGAGGGAGAGGACCTAGTAGCGATCAGTGAAGAGGCGGGGCCAGGAGCTGAGTCTCGACCCATGCAACCACAATTAGGTGAGTACAATTAGGTGAGTACTGTGACACAGCATCTGCAGTACTGTGACACAGTGTCTGCAGTACTGTGACACAGTATCTGCAGTACTGTGACACAGTATCTGCAGTACTGTGACACAGTATCTGCAGTACTGTGACACAGTGCCTGCAGTACTGTGACACAGTGCCTGCATTACTGTGACACAGCGTCTGCAGTACTGTGACACAGTGTCTGCAGTACTGTGACACAGTGCCTGCAGTACTGTGACACAGTGCCTGCGATACTGTGGACACAGTGCCTGCAGTACTGTGACACAGTGCCTGCAGTACTGTGACACAGTGCCTGCAGTCTACGGGTGACACAGTGCCTGCAGTACTGTGACACAGTGCCTGCAGTACTGTGACACAGTGCCTGCAGTACTGTGACACAGTGCCTGCAGTACTGTGACACAGTGCCTGCAGTACTGTGACACAGTGCCTGCAGTACTGTGACACAGTGCCTGCAGTACTGTGACACAGTGCCTGCAGTACTGTGACACAGTGCCTGCAGTACTGTGACACAGTGCCTGCAGTACTGTGACACAGTGCCTGCGGGATACTGTGACACAGTGCCTGCAGTACTGTGACACAGTGCCTGCAGTACTGTGACACAGTGCCTGCAGTACTGTGACACAGTGCCTGCAGTACTGTGACACAGTGCCTGCAGTACTGTGACACAGTGCCTGCAGCACTGTGACACAGTGCCTGCAGTACTGTGACACAGTGCCTGCAGTACTGTGACACACTACCTGCTGTGTATGGATCCTGCCTCCACCACATCACTGTTCCGCCGCCTGGCAACTCTACGGCTGAAGAAATGCTTCCTTGTGTGTTTGTGTGTGTTATTAAATGCCGTGTTTGTGTGTGTTATTAAACTGAGTCTGGATTTTTTTTTTTGGGGGGAGGGGGTAGTTTACTTGTTTGTTGTCTTCATTCATTAAAATACTGAATTATGTTACGAAGTTGTTAACTTAGTGTGGTCTCCTCTGCAACGTCTTGACTCTCAAGTCAGAGTTATCCAAGTCTTTATCTCTTATTATTTTCTATTATTTTTTTTCTATTTTAGTTGGGCTATTTATGTCACAGTGTGTTAACTAGCACCGTCCTTTGTTATTCTGCTATTTACATAGATCTGCTATTTACATAAATCTATTACATTTACATAGCTCTGCTATTTACATAGCTCTGCTATTTACATAGCTCTGCTATTTACATAGATCTGCTATTTACATAGCACTGCTATTTACATAGCTCTGCTATTTACATAGATCTGCTATTTACATAGATCTGCTATTTACATAGATCTGCTATTTACATATCTCTGCTATTTACATAGCTCTGCTATTTACATAGATCTGCTATTTACATAGCTCTGCTATTTACATAGCACTGCTATTTACATAGCTCTGCTATTTACATAGCTCTGCTATTTACATAGATCTGCTATTTACATAGCTCTGCTATTTACATAGATGTGCTATTTACATAGCTCTGCTATTTACATAGCTCTGCTATTTACATAGATCTGCTATTTACATAGCTCTGCTATTTACATAGCTCTGCTATTCACATAGCTCTGCTATTCACATAGCTCTGCTATTTACATAGATCTGCTATTTACATAGATCTGCTATTTACATAAATCTGCTATTTATATAGATCTGCTATTTACATAAATCTATTACATTTACATAGTTCTGCTATTTACATAGATCTTCTGTTTTACGTAAATTTTCTATCAAAAAAACATAACTTGTCTTCACATTCGTAGCTTCGCTTTATCAACTTTCAAATATATTTGCCTGTAAACGCATGCAAATTTAAGCTTCCTGGAAATCATTATCATGTAAGTTCAATTATTTTAATTTAGTTACTTAATTCGTGTTGTAGTTAGAATTTTAACTACGATTTTTATTTTTTTAAGCAAAACCGCATTTTAATATCACTTTCAGTCGTTTTCGGATTCTGATGATGGATGAAGAAATATCCGAAATGTCAATATATATATATATATATATATTATATATATATATAATAGGAGTCTGTGGAGACAAAGAACTTTGTCCTTGGAGGCAAAGAGGGGAATGATGAGAGTATAGTTTTTCCCAAACGCTCTTATATGGGTGTGAAGCGTGGGTGATGAATGTTGCAGCGAGGAGAAGGCTGGAGGCAGTGGATGTCATGTCTGGGGGCAATGTGTGGTGTGAATATAATCCCAGAGAATTCGTAGTTTGGAAGTTAGGAGGAGGTGCGGATTACCAAACTGTTGTCCAGAGGGCTGAGGAAGGGTTGTTGAGGTGGTTCGGTCATGTAGAGAGAATGGAGCAAAAAAACAGAATGACTTCAAGAGTGTATCAGTCTGTTAGTGGAAGGAAGGCGGGGTAGGGGTCGGCCTAGGAAGGGTTGGAGGGAGGGGGTAAAGGAGGTTTTGTGTGCGAGGGCTTGGACTTCCAGCAGGAAATGCGTGAGCGTGTTTGATAGGATTGAATGGAGACAAATGGTTTTAATACTTGACGTGCTGTTGGGTGTGAGCAAAGTAACATTTATGAAGGGATTCAGGGAAACCGGCAGGCGGACTTGATCCTGGAGATGGGAAGTACAGTGCCTGCACTCTGAAAAGGGGGGGTGTTAATGTTGCAGTTTAAAAACTGTAGTGTAAAAGCACCCTTCTGGCAAGACAGTGATGGAGTGAATGATGGTGGAAGTTTTTCTTTTTCGGGCCACCCTGCCTTGGTGGGAAAACGGCCGGTGTGATAATAAAATAAAATAAAAATATAAAATATATATATATATATATATATATATATATTAATGTATACCTTGTTCGCCTTGGCATTTGTAAAAGTCAGGATACTGTGTGTACCTTGCTAGGTCTGGGCAGCAGAAAGGTCAGAGTAGCACTATTGTTTGTCCTAACTGACAGAAAGCAAAGGCTGTTGTTGGGACTTTAATCACCAAGGTCAGAGACTGGAGGAATCACTGGCCTCGGGGAGGAAACTTTACTGGGTCTTTCTCTTTCTAAGGTCATGTGAGATTCGTTATTGTGATGAACCCCGTTCGACTCTTGAAAGGTCAAGGAATGATGACCTGTTTGACCTCTCATGAAGAATCTGCCAAGTGCGATGTCATCCTTGCCTCTCCATACCACAACTGTCACGGGGATGTGGCCTTGTTGGCCCAGAATTACCCTCTGAAGGTCACTCTTGCACTACCATGCCCTCTATCTACCTAGTAGCCACGACCGACCTATTAGCCACGGCTGACCTAGTAGCCACGATTTTATATCATTTCTAGCCCTGAAGGTCACTGTAGCGTAAGCTATTAACTCTACTGTCCAGGAAAATCTGACTGTGACTTACTCACTGTAACCACCTCGCGGTGAATTAGTAACCCAGGATAACCCACCAAGACCAGGCAGTGTGTCTTATTTCCATTAATTTCCCGTTAAGGTCCTTCCCAACTACAAGAGTCGACTGACTCCCAGGCACCTATTTACTGTTAGGTAAACAGAGGCTACAGGTGTTACGAGACATCACTGGGTAGATAAGGTCGCACCAACAGTATGTACCTAAAACGTATATGTGATATGTAAAAAGAACGTTTCTCTCCAGGGTTTTTTAAGTTCCCGGAAAAGGAAACCCCCAAGCCAAAGGCCTTGTTTTTTTGTCTTAATTCTACCGTTTTCAAAACAAAACTCCCAAGGCCCCTTACTGTAGGTAACCAGGCTAAACGACTCTTAGCGTTGACCCAAGTATGTCCTAACGTTATTTTGAAAAAACTTGGTCGAGTTAAATTCCCACAAAAAATTATCCCAATACTTACTAAAGTCTATCACCAAAGTTTTATCAAAATTTTTACAATCACTAAAGTACTCACCACATTTCATCACAAAAATTTCCCTACGTCTATCCTCAGAAAACACACGTACATCACCACAGAATCCTCAGTACTATCCCCACGTACTATCCACGACAATCCCCACAGAAACTATCAACAGTACTATACCACAGATTTCCCCACATACATCACTCAGAAATTTTCACCTACTATCACTACAGTCTATCACCACAGATACACTACAGTACATCACAACAAAACTATCACCCACGTACTATCACACAGTACTATCACACATTACACCACAGACTACACACTACTACACCACAGTACTTTCATACAACATAAACCACAGTACTATCCTACAGTACACACTACAGTACTATCACCAATACTATCACTACTACTATCAACGATTCCCCCAAGTACTATCATACATATTTTCACCACAGTATATCACTACAGTACTATCCACGTACTTTCCCCACAGAAACTATCCCCCACAGACTATCATACGTCTATCACACATATTCACCACAGTCTATCACACAGTAAACCCACAGTACTACATACAGTACATCACACTATAACAAGTACTATCACTACAGTACTTCACTACAGTAACACTACATACATCACCAGTACATCACACGGACATCACCAGTATTTTAAACCACAGTACTATAACAGTATTATCCCCAAGCTACACTACAGTCTATCACCCGTACTATCACACGTACTATCCACAGTACTTTCCCACAGTCTATCAAAAGTACTATCCCACGTACTAACCACAACTATCCTAAGACTTCACACAGTACATCCCACAACTATCATCAGTACTACCCCCACAGACTTCCTACATCTATACTAATACTATCACACAGTATATCACTACAGTACTATCCCCACAGTACTATCACCAGACTTCACTACTACACACACAGTATTCACTACAGTACTACACTTATACTATCACTACAGTATTTTCACTACGTCTAAACTCAGTTTTTCCTGTACATCACACAGTACTACACTACAGTACTACCCTACAGTACTATCATAAGTACATCATACAGTCTTCACTAAGTACTATCACTACAGTACTATCACTACATATTTCATACAGACATCACTTCTTTATTTCCCACAGTACTATCACTACAGTACATCACCCAGTCTTCATACGGGACATCACTCAGTACTACAACTTTTCCCACTACAGTCTATCCTACGTTATCCCCACATAATACTCAGTCATCACCCAGAACTATCACTACAGTACTAACACAACAGTACTATCACTAAGTACTATCACACAGTACTACACCAAGTACTATCACACAGAATTCACAAACATACTAAACAACAGTCTATACCACAGACTATCACCGTACTATCATTTCAGTACTACAAAATTTTTCACTAATACTTTCACCACGTACTATCATACGTACTACCCTCAGTACTACACCCAGTACTACACACAGACATCCCACAGTACTACACACAGTACTACACTACAGCTATCACCACAGACTTCACTACATACTTTCACAACAGTATATCACCACGACTTCACACATCATCCCCACAGTCTTCACACAGTACACACTACGTAAAATTTGTATTTTCCTACAGCTACACTAAGATATCACTACAGTACATCATAAGTACTATACACGTACTACACTCAGCTATCACACGTATTTTCACTAAGTCTATCACTACAGTATATCACTACGTCACCCTTTCAGTAATTCCTTTACAGTACTTTTCACCACAGAACTACACACATTACTTCACCACATACATCAACAGTATTTTCCTATGTATATCCTACAGTCATCACCAGCTATCCCACAGTATTCCTAAAAGTACATCACTACAGTACTATCACTCAGTTATCACTACATCATCCTATAGTACTATCACTCAGTACTATCACTACAGTTTTTCACTACTACTTCACTCTACTTCCACAGTCTATCCAAAAGTCTATCGCTACGACTTAACTACAGTTATCACTACATACTACATACAGTACAATCACTACAGAAATACACTACAACATCACTCCAGTACTTCCCCAAGTACTATCATACGTACTATCACCAAAGTACACATACATACTATCACACAGTCTTCACCACTACTATCAACGTACTATCACACAGTATATCACCACAGTACATCACACATACATCACCACAGTACTATCACTACAGTCTATCACTACAGAAAACTAAGTACATCACTACATACTATCACCACAGTACACACTACAGTACTATCACCACAGTACTATCATACAGACTATCACCACAGTACATCATACAGTACTATCACTACGACTATCACCAAGTACATCACTACTACTATCACCCGTACTACAACAGTACTATCACTACTACTTTCACCACGTACACACTACAGTACTATCCCACAGTCTATCATACAGTCTATCACACAGTACTATCACCCCAGTACTATCACACAGTACATCACTACGTCTTAACCCAGTACTACACCATTCGCATATTTTTGTGATCCCGTTTTCCCAATTTTATATAGCAAGCTTTTTTGTACATCCCTGTGCTTAGACACGAGATCCCTCGTAGGCCTTTGGTTTTGTTGACGTCATAGGGATACCAGGGCAGTGACCCCTGTCCCGTCCACTGCGGCAGAACCTCAAGACGTAACAGGCTTACCCCGGGGCCCATCTCTATTCATTGACAATAATTTACCTCCTACAAGGGGTTTAACTTTCAACCTACGATATCCCTTTAAGAACCCTTACGATAAAGGGCACGGTACCCTGTAATTCGAGATTACACGATTTCGGAGATAAAATTTCGACCAGCAAACGGCCATTTCGTGTTACCTAGGCCACGAGGTTCCCCCATCCGCTACCTCAACCCAGCTCTCAACCCCTTCTACATTTTCCTGGCAGCCTTTTTATAAAGGGTTTCTTTTTTGATTCCCCCGGGGGGTTTACCCAGTTTGAAAAATAAGCCACTTCGTCTGGGGTGGGAGTCATTCACCCGACCACCCAGCCTACCTCCCATCCAATTATTTTTTCTGCCAAGCCAGCTTCCACCCCTGCGGGCCCATGTGTAAAGTTATCAATATTCTGTGTGAAGGGTTAAGATAACCCACTAGCAATAACCCGGTGTCTTACCCCATACTAAAGCAACCCCACATACTAGCCTTCACGTTTGTGTTCTATTCCCAAGCATTCTGGTGTTTTCCCTTGTCACCCTTTGGGGTGTTTTTTAAATTTTCGGGGTTTCTTCTAAGCCACCGTTAAATTTATTTTCGCGGCAGGGGGGTTTTCTCAGTGAGGCTTACGCGTTTAAACCCCAAAAGCCCAGCCACTCACGATCACGTTGTGCACCATTCCGGTCTCGACCCCGCTCAGCCTTTCCCCCACAAACCCAACTACAGTCGGCCTTTAAACTCACCCCTCACGGTTTTGGTGCCTGAAAGGGTTGTACACCATATTTTAAGGACCAAAAGGGGGGTAAAAGACTAGAGAGTGGCGCGCCTCTTTAAAACCCTCCGTGTGTTGTCTCTCGCGTTTAAGCGAAATTTCCAAAAAAAATCATCTGTGCGGGGGACACAGAAGACAAATAAAAACAATCCATCAATCCTTTTTTCAAGTGTTACGCTATAATATTTTTTTTTTTAAAACTTTGCATGTTGAGACATTTTTTTGTTTCCTAAATTTTTCTTTTATGACATCATGACTCTTGATCGACTCAGTGTTTATCATGTACTGTTTGCATAAATTTTTTTAACTCCTTAATTCAGTGTAATTTTCGTGCATTATTTTATATTGTTGTGTTGTGTACTTTTTATACATTAAAGTAATACTTAGTTTTTCCCTTTTGTTGTTTGCAACAATGAGCAATTAGAACTTGGTTTAAACTTCAAAATTTCCAGTGTATTAACTCTAAATTTTTCACCTCATTTCTGCATCAAACTCATGTTGTCTGTTTTTTTTTTCTTCCCAGCTTTTGGTAATTTTTTATTTTTGTTCCCGTGTGTTGAACTTTCTGTGTTCATATTCCTTATTCAGCCAGTTTTTAAATTTGTTTATTCCACAGACAATAGTGCATTTTTTAAGCCCAGCAAGAGCTGTATTAAAAAATTTTTTTACACATCAAGTTTCTTTGCAAAAAATTCTGTCTGTTTTATTTGATGTGTTTTGCCCTGCATCTCTGTAAGTGTTGTTTCCTTTTTGTTGGGGTTTTTTAGCCCCATTTTTTTTTCAATTTTATTGAACAAATTCACTCTTATGAAATTTTTAAGTTCTCCTTTTAAAGAAATTTTGTTTTTTGCTGTTGTTTAAGTGATTTAAGATTTAAAAGTGTTCTTCCTTGATATATTTTTTTCTTGTGTTTTTAAAATTTTTTATTTTTTCACATGACTCTTTTGAAATTTAATTCTTGGAAAAATTGTGTTCTTTTAAAGTTTTTTTTGCAAAAAATTTTTTATGCAGTGTTGTCAAACGTTTTTACAGTGCAGTTTTTATCTCTGTTCTTCCATAGTATTTTATTCTGTTTTTTTTTATTTTTTTTTTAATTTCAGTGAATTGTGGGTTTGTTTAATTTTTTGCACAATTTTTTTGAGTCCTTTTTTATTATTTTAGTGTTTTTTTCCTTGTTGCTTTGAAAGAAAGAAACCACTGTCCCATTTTTAAATTTAAAAGTAAAATTTGGCATATAGTTTGAGCAAAGTACAAGTCTTTTGATTTTCAGTGTTTGTTAAGTTGAAAAATTTTCTTGTGTAGTTCTTTGCTTACTTTGAAACTTGTAAATTTTAATTACTTATGCAGAATTTTAAGCATTTTTTCCTTTAAAAGCTTCTGTGCTTTCTCTCCATTTTTTCTTGACTTACCCCCTTCAGTTTTTTCAGAGGGGGATGCCCCAGTCACTTTTGAACGTTCACTTGTGTTCTTTCCAGTCAAAGTCAATAAAATCAGCCACATACCACATTCCCTTACTGACTGAAAAAATATCACCCCTTGAGCAATGTTTTTGTTCTCACAGTTTGTATCTGAGTTTTTAAAAAGTGCTGCTAAATGTGAATTCAGATTAAGTTCCTTAGACCCCACGAATTACTTTTTAAACGTAGCCGAGGGGTCGGGCACTAGTAATTCTGTCTTTCCCCCACTGTGTTCCACCTATCCTCAACTTGCAGGAAAGTGTTCCGTTGCCTCAGGCCCCCGGGGGACACCGACCCCTTGATGCACAGCCTACCCCTGAAATGCTGTATTCGAGTAGTATTTCGCCACGGGGGAGCCTTGTCGAAAAGTTCTTGAAACAGTAATGCATCTTTTGTTGATGGACATGCTGTCTGCAGAAAGACGTCTCTTTACAGCAAGTGTTCCCTAAGTTCTTTGTTGTTCCTTGTTTTTTCAGAGGGGACCCCTCCTAGTTGACATAATCAGTGCTTGTAAAATTATTTTCGAGTATTTTCACATGAAAACGTTGTAAGTGTAGTTTTTTAGCTAACCTCTGCACTGTGTCGACTCAATTAAAATTCAGTTTTTTCACCGGTTCATTTTTTTTCCCCGTCTTGCGTTGAGATAGTAGATTCGTTCTCCCTTTGCTCTTATTGCGTGTTTTAGCGTTAATTTTTCCCGGGGGGGAGTCATCCCTCCACCAGTTTGTTTTTTTCCCCTCCAAAAGGGAAAGAACTTTTACCTTTTTCCAGAACAAACACCTTGGGAAGGTTTACCCAATGGCCCTTACTACCCAAGAGTTAAATCCACTTTGAAAATTTACCTGGCAATCAAATGTTGCGTGCTTTTCGCGACCTTAGTGAGTCGAGATCCCCATTTGCTGTCGAGGATGTCAAAAATGCCCAAAGAACCGATCCCTTGTGTTCTGGTGGGGATTCTTTTCCTGCTCCGGGAAGATCTTATTCTTACTGTGAACCCACCAGTACCCTTTGTGACTTGTAATGACCAAGAATTCGTATCGAATATCGATTTGGGGTCCCAAGCAAAGAGTTTCCCAGTTAGAAATTTCCCACGTCACTATGAACGAGCTCTACGCTAGTTCATGATGCACCAGGTGTTGCACACCCGGGTAGGGATCGTTCTGTGAAACAAAGCCAAAATGAAAATTTTTTGGCCACGTATGGAAACCTACTTTCCGAGTAGTTAAGAAATGTAGTGTCTGATGCAGCATAAAGGAAATGTCAATGGTCCTAACCCAATCAAGTGTACCCAACCACTGGAACCTGGGAAAGAGTTGCCCTTATTTGTTAACAAATTTTAAATTTTCCCTCCAAAGGGCAAAAAACTCTGTGGGGGTTAGGTAGCCATTTCACCAGAATTGTACTATTTCCTTGCAGAAAGACTGCAAGACAAAGCAGAGGTTAAAAAACGCTTATCGCAGCTACCACCCCAAAGTCTTATAACAGAAAAATGAGGTGAATTCTGAAGGATTCTTAAAAATTTTGTGTACTTTATACAAGATCTCTAAACCCCACCATTTTCCTCATCATCCCCCAATGGTTGCCGAAAGAACAAATAAAAGTACTTGATTTTTAAAGGCCACTATAAACCCCAAAAGTGAAACGGGGGTGAATTATCCCAGATGTCCAGTGTGCCATAAATTCTGCTTACAATGTTTCCCATAGGTATACCCACATTATGCATTGTAGGGTGTAGACAAGCGTTTACCCTAGGGTTTGTTATTCCACTCCGAAACCTAATTACAACCTGATGATTTCGTAAACCGTCCAGTTTTAAAAAAGTTTTTTTAGAAGAATCCGGAAACACTTCATAAAGCAACAGCAAAATTTTATAATAACTAATAGCCGGCTAAGCCATCCAAAATCAAAGTAGGTTCAGAGTCAGCTGTTTAAAATTTAAAACAAAACGTCGCAATCCCAAGCTTGATCAAAGTTTGGGGACCTTATCGGTTGTAGAACATACCCGGGAAATAATTTAAAGGTTAGAAAAGTTAACGGGCAAAAACAAAGAATCCATTTAGATCATATGAAATTAGTATGCGATGTGAGGATTTTGCTACCCAACTAATAGACGACTCGCAACCCTCCTATCCTGTACCTCCCTCAATACTCATCGATACTCAACCAAATGTCGTTACCCCTTGCGTCCCCGCAAGTAAGGGAAAACCCCAAGTACTTTTTGTAATATTCCTTCAATCTCTTATCAAGGCATGTGTTAGCCATTGAGAGGAATTCGACCCCCCCAAGATGATAACCATTCTGCATTGTAAACCTAACCCTTGCAAATTGGGGTTAAATGACATAGTCTGTATAATTGATTCCGAAGAAAGAAATTGCAAATGTGTGTTTATTATTAGTGATCATTTTGTCCCCAAAAATTTTTGTGTTTAGTTCCCTCCGTATTTTGAGAATTAACGTCAGATTTTTTTGCACCGAATCTGCCTTTCGTTAAAACTTCTTTTTATATATTTTTTCTTCCTCAGAATCCCTAGAGTGTAATACAGACGATCGATCAATTCCACCTATTGTATATGATTGTACTTTTTAAATTTGTAAGTTTTGTTAACACCCATTACGTCAAAATCGTTTTACCATCCTTGTTCAAGTTATATTGCATTTGTTATTGTATGGGAACAGCCCAGATCCCCCCTCCTGTTTTAGCCCTTATTATAGTGTTGTCGGACGACATCGTAAAATGACCGATGTCAATTTGCTGACCCTGATTCCCGTTTAAAAAATAGCATAGCATTTAGTATCATCCCGTGCTTTAGACACGAGATCCCCGTAGGCCTTTGGCTTTGTTGAGCATAGGGGTACACATGGGCTGACCCCCTTCCCCTCCTCACTCGGGGGCAGACCTACAAGACGTGAACAGCTTGGCACCGGGGGGCCATCTCCATCTCAGTCCAATTTAAAATTTTCCATCCTAAAGTGGTCTACTTTTCAACCACGAATTCATTAAGAACCCTTTCGAAAAAGTACTTCACCACAGTACTATCCAAAAAAATCCCACAGTACTTCACTAATTTCTATCACTACAGTCTAACACACAGTACATCACACGTACTATCCTACATTTTACCTACAGTATATCACTACAGTCTATCACACGTTTTCACACAAGTACTTACCCCATACATCAACAGTACTATCACTACGTACTTCACCACAGTACAACACACAGACTACACCACAGTACTATATACGTACTTTACTACGTACTATCACTATAACTATCACACAGACTATCACTACAGTCTATCACTAAAAGTATATCACTACAGTATATCATACGTCATCACTACGTTTCTATACTACATACTTCATAAGTACTATCACTACAGACTACACACAGTATATCACTACAGTATTCAACCCAAGTCTATCAACGTAATCACTACTACTATCACTAAGTACATCACTAAGATTCACACAGTATTTTCCCAAGACTACACTACAGTTACACTACAGACTACACACAGTAAAATCATTTTAGTACTATCACTACGTATATCCTACAAAATATCACTACGTCATCCCAGTACTATCACTACAGTACATCACTACAGTACTCACCACAGTACATCACCAAAGCTTTCCACATTTCTATCACCACATACTATCACCACAGAAACATACGTACTCACACGTATATCACTATAGTACTTTACTACGTACTATCACCAGATACAACAGTACTTCCTACAGTACATCAAACCCTACTTCCTACGTCAAACTACATACTATCACCCGTACTATCACTACATTACTATCACACAGACTACCCACATACCACTCGTACTATCCTACGTACTTCAATAGTATATTATACATTTCTATCAAACGTAAATTCACCACAGTACTATCACCCCAGTACTTTATACAGTACTAAAACTACAGTACTATCATACAGTACTTCACTAATACTATCATCAGTACTATCACCCATATATCACACAAACTTTTACACAGTACTATCCTCATACTTTCACCAAGTACTATCCCCAGACTATCACCACAGTACTTCACCACATATTCCTCGTACACTCACAGACTTCACCCCCAGTACTACACCACGTACTATCACTACGTCATCACCCGTATTCACACAGTACACCCACATACTATGACCCCAGTACTATCACTACAGTACTTCAAAACAGACTTCACACAGTACTACACTAAAGTCATCACTACAGTACTATCCCTACAGTACTATCAACGATATCACCACAGTACTACACTCATACTATCACACAGTCTTACTACATAATCACTACGTTCTATCACCACAGACTACAATAATATCACTACAGTCTTTCACACAGTATTCACACGATACATACGGACTATCACTACAGTTTCTATCACCACAGTCTTCACACAGACTTCACACGTACTATCACTCAGTACTTCAACAGTAATCACTACAGACTATCATAAGACTTTTACTACAGTACATCAAATCAGACTATCACTACAGTACATCACTACAGTAATCACTCGGGCTACACCACTACTTCACACCGTACTTTCACTACAGAAATATCACCACATTCTATCACTCAGTACTTCACTAAGTACTACACTTCAGTACTTCATACAGTACATCCACGTACATCACTACAGGACATCACCACGTACTTCCACAGTCTATCACTACGTACTTCCACTACTACTTCATACAGTACTATCACTACAGTACTATCACACAGACTTTACAAAAGTATACACACAGTACTATCAAACCCTACTACACTACAGACTTCAACAGTACTATCACACAGTCTATCCTCGACTTCACCCAGTACTAAAAAAAAAAAAAAAAAAAAAAAATTTAAAAAAAATTAAAAAAAGTAAAAAAAAAAGAAAAAAAAAAAAAAAAAAAAAAAAAAAAAAAAAAAAAAAAAAATCAAAAATTTTTTATTTTACTCAGACTATCACCAGTACTATCACTCGTATATCACTCGTACATCACCACGACTATCACACGTATATCACTACAGTACTTTTCCCCCTCAGTAAACCCAAAACCCCACGTACATCATACGTACTTTAATCCATCTTTGTATATCCTAAAAATACATCAACAGTACTACCCCACAGACTTCACCACAGTCTAACACCAACAGTACTATCCACAAATTCATACAAAATATCACTACAGTACATCACCACAGTAAATCAAAACCACAGTCTATCACACATTTCTATCAACATACTATCAAACAGTACTATCATAAATCTATACTACAGAAAAAACACACATACATCACACGTCTATCACACATACTATCACTCATAATCCTAAGTACTAACTACAGTACTCCACTAAATTTCCCCTTTCATCATACAGTACACAAAAAAAGTACTATACTACTTTTATCCACAAATACTATCCCCCCCTACTATCACTACAGTCTACCTACAGTTATCACTTTAGTACTATCACTACATACTTCACTACGTTATCACCACAGTACTATCACAAAATACTTTTAAATACAGTACTATCACCACCAGTCTTCACTCAGTCAACCCACATCTTCACTTAGGAAATTCCACAGTACTATCACTTTAAAAATATTACACAGTATTTTGTTTTTTTCCCCCCATCCAAAATACTCCAACTTCCAAGTACACACTACGTCTCCCTTACACTCTCTTTCCCCCCTATTCGTCTCCCTAAAGTCTATTTACCACCAAACTGTCCCCCCCCCCCGTACGTCACTAAGCTACGTATAGGTTTGGGGGTGTGGCATAAATTGAAAACCTTTTAAGCCCATAAGGGTCCCGGGGCCTGGGCAACTCTTTTCAACCGATTTTTCCCTTTATCCCGGAAAGGGGGGAATATTTGGGTTTGTTTCCACACCTGTTTCCCGTCACCTGCAACAATAGGTACTTTGTTAGTCATGTGTGGGGGCATCCTAAAGAAAAAAGACCACAGTGTGGAAAAAGCATTTTTTCTTGGTTTTCCTGGGGTAAAACCCCCGGGGTTAAAATCCAATAAAAATTTTTCATTGAGGGGTATTATTTCAATCTTGCCTGCCGAAAAAGCCTGGGTATTTCACCCGGGCCAAAAGACAAAAATCAAATAATTGTGAGGGTGGCGAAAAACCCCAAAAATTCCAATTTATAGACTTTTAGAGAAAGAAACCACGAGGTTATCAGACAACCCACGGATTTCAAAAAGGGAAAGATAAAAACAGAGGTTCAAAAAACTGGTACCGAAAAAAGATAAGAAAAAACAAGAAGGGTATCAGCCCCAGTCTCCCGAACGGGGTTTGAACAAACCAGTTAGGGACAACCCACCCTTTTTTTCCATTTTTTTCACTTTAAATTTTTTTTGAAAAAAAGGTCATTTGGGGAAAAAACCCAAGGGGGGAAGGGGGGGGAAAATAAAAAAAACCCCGGGGTTCACCCGAACAAAGAGGGTTCATCAGAAAACAACCCCGAGGGGTTTATAAAACACCCGAGGTTTTTATCCAGAAAACCCCGAGGGGGTTAACCCCAAAAACAACCCCGAGGTTTTATCCAAACAAACCCCGAGGGTTTACCAGAACAAAACCCCCCCCAGGGTTCACCCAAACAACCCCGAGGGGTTTATCCAGAACAACCACGAGGGGTTTATCCAAAACCCAAACCCCCCCGGGGGCATCCAGAACAAAACCAGAGGGTTAAACCCAGAACCCAAACCCCCGAGGGTCATCCAGAAAAACCCCCACGAGGGTTTTACCCAGAACAAACCACAGGGTTTATCCGAAAACAAAACGAGGTTCCCCCCATTCCGAACCCCCAACCACAGGGTTTTATCCAGAACAAACCCAGGGTTCTCCAAAAAACCCAATCACAGGGTTCTTGAACCTCCACGAGGTTTATCTAAACCAACCCCGAGGGGTTTATCCAAACCAAGCCACAGGGTTTATCAGAACCAACACAGGTTCATCCAGAACCCAAACACAGGGTTTATCAGAACCAAGCCACGATTCTCCGAACCAAACCAGAGGGGGTTCACCAAACCAAGGGACAGGGGTTTACCAGAACCAACCAGAGGGTTTTATCAAAAACCAAATACGAGGGTCATCCAAAAACCCAAACACGGGTTCATCGAGAACAAACCACGAGGTTTACAAAAACCAACCAGAGGGTTTTTCAAAAACCAATCACGAGGGCCCTCCCCGAAACCCAACTACGGGGTTATCCAAACCAAATCACAAGGGGTTTATCCAGACCAAGCAAGGTTTTCCAAACCAACCCCCGGGGTTATCAAGAACCCAACCCGAGGTTCACCAAAACCCCACGAGGGTCACCAAACCAAGCACGAGGGTTTTCCAAACCAAGCACGAGGGTTCATCCAGAACCAACCACAGGGTTTACCAGAACCAAGCCAGAGGTTCACCCCCAACCCCCCACGGGGTTCATCCAAACCGCCCGGGGGTTCATCCCGAACCAAACGAGGGTTTTATCCAAAACCCAAGCCACGAGGGTTCATCCAGAACCAAACCAGAGGTTTCCCCGAACCAGGGCCACGAGGGTTCAACCGAACCAACCCGGGGGGTTCACCAAACCAAGCACGGGGGTTTATCCAGAAACCCGCAGAGGGTTCTCCAAACCAAGTACAGGGGTTTATCCAGAACCAACCCCGAGGGTTATCCAGAAAAAAAGCCCCGAGGGTCATCCCGAACCCAAACCACAAGGGTTCACCCCCAAAAGCCCGGGGTCACCAGAAACCCCCCGAGGGGGATCCAAACCAAGCCCGAGGGTTTATCCGAACCAAGCCACGAGGTTCACCAGAACCCAAAAACCCCAGGGGCATCAAAAACCAAGTACGAGGGGTTTTCCAGAACCAACCACAGGGTTTATCAGAACCAACCACAGGGTTTTATCAGAACAAGACGAGGTTCATCCAAAACCAAGACAGGGTTTTATCCCGAACCAAGCCACGAGGGGTTCACCAGAACCGCCACGAGTTTTATCAAACCAAGCCACGAGGGGGTTTTCCCCCACCCCCGCCCCCAGGGGGCACCAGAACCAAGCACAGGGTTCATCCAGAACCAACCACGAGGTTATCCGAACCAAGCACGAGGGCTCACCAGAAACCCAAACACGAGGGTTTTCAAAAACAAAACCCCGAGGTTCTCAAGAACCAACCACGAGGGTTTTTTAAAACCACACGAGGGCATCCAGAAACCCAACACGAGGGTTATCAGAACCCAAGGTCAGAAGGGGCATCCAGAACCAAGTCACGGGTTTATCCCGAACCAACCACAGGGGTTTTTTCAAAACCAAGCACGAGGGCTCATCCGAACCAAGCCGAGTGTTTCCCAAAACCAAGCCGAGGGTTCTCCAGAACCAAGCACGAGGTTTATCGAACATGACGAAAGTTCATCCAAACCCAAACCACGGGGGTTCATCAAGAACCAAGCCCCGAGGGTTATCGAAAAAAGAGAGGGTTTTATAAAACAAGCCAAAAGGGTCATAGAACCAAAAGAGGGGCATAGAAAAAGGCCCCGAGGGTACAGAAAACCAAGCACAGGTTCATAAAAGGAACACCCACAGGGTTCTCCAGCCAGCAAAGGGTTCACCCCCCAAACCAAAACCCCGAACCAAGCCCCAGGGGCTTGAACCAATCAAGGGTATCAGAACCAACCACCCCAAACCACCCCGATTCACCAGAACACCCCAGGGGCCCAAACCAACCCGAGGTTTCATCCAAACAAGCCACAGGGTTTCATTTTCCAAACCATGAAAAGGGGTTTCCCAAACCCAACACATTTCATCCCAAACCTGCCACAGATTATAAACCTTTTTTACTAAAAAAGTAAAGGAGTCAGGGTGATACGGGAGTCTGATACAGGTAATACAGTAAGTCAGGGATACAGGGAAGTACAGGTGAAATAAGTCCTAAAGGTAACCAGGGGAAAGAATAAAAAAAGAAATAACACTCAAAACAAAGGCATGACCCATGCACGGGGTTTTCCCCCCCCCCGTTTAGACCAAAACCCCCCCCAATCCCAAACCCCACCCAGTTTGGATCCCCATAAGTTTTGTCGGTAATACCCCACCCCCCAAAAACTCATGTATTTATCTAACCATTTTTAAACTCCAAGTTTTAGCCTCAATAATGACTGGGAGTTTGTTTCATCCCCAAATTCCCAAAATTGCTTTTTATTTCCCCAATCTAATTTTTAATTTGAAACCCCTTGGGCTGAGCCGCTTGGCTGAAATTTTTTCCCCCATTTACATCCCCTTTATTATTCCTGTTTTCCATTTATACACCTCGATCATATCCCCCCTAATTCTACGCCTTTCCAGAGAGTGCAGAGTCAGGGCCCTCAGTCTATCCCCACAGGGAAGATTTCTGATACATGGGATCATCTTTGTCATCCTCCTTTGTACGTTTTCCAGAGCATTTGTATCCATTCTGTAATACGGTGACCAGAACTGAGCAGCATAGTCTAAATGAGGCCTAACCAAGGATATATAGAGTTGAAGAACAACCTGAGGACTTCTATTATTTATACTTCTAGATATGAAGCCAAGAATTCTGTTAGCTTTATTGCGAACACTAATGCACTGTTGTCTCGGTTTTAGATTACTGCTAACCAGAACTCCTAAATCCTTTTCGCAATCAGTAGTATTAAGATCTACATTATTTAGTTTATATGTGGCGTGGTTATTTACCTGTCCACCATTTAGAACTTTGCATTTGTCTATATTAAACTGCATCTGCCAATTCTCCGACCATTGCGTCAGTCTATTCAAATCATCCTGGAGTGCTCTAATGTCCTCATTAGAATGAATTGGACGGCCTATTTTGGTGTCATCAGCAAATTTGCATATGTCGCTATTTATTCCCTCATCTATGTCGTTTATGTAAATTGTGAACAACAACGGGCCCAACACTGACCCCTGAGGAACACCGCTTGTGACGTGCCCTCATTCTGATTTCTCCCCATTTATGCAAACTCTCTGCTGTCTATTTGTCAGCCATGCCTCTACCCAGGAAAAAATTTCTCCTCCTATTCCGTGTGCCTTAAGTTTCCTCAATAGCCTCTTGTGTGGAACTCTATCGAAAGCCTTACTGAAGTCCATATACACAATATCATATTCATTACCATGATCTACCTCCTCAAACACCTTAGTGAAAAAAGTTAGTAAATTTATAAGACAGGAACGCCCCTTTGCAAAACCGTGTTGAGATTCATTAATCAGTCTGTGCCTGTCAAGATGGCTACGTATTGTTTTGACAATTATTGATTCCATAAATTTTCCCACTATGGAGGTAAGGCTTATTGGTCTATAGTTCGAAGCCAAGGACCTGTCACCTGCCTTGTAAATAGGTATACTAGCAGGTAGGTAGATAACTGAAGACTCTGTCTTATCTCTGGAGGTGCCGTACCTTAACTGATAACTTGATACGTTATCTTCGCTCGTTAAATAAGACGTAACCGAAGGACGAAGAGGATCGGCGGAAGACGAGAAACCAAACCAAAACAATAGGGGTCGCAATTCAGTGGCTGGAACAAGTCACGAAGGCGACGGAGAGTAAAGTACCGGACTCAGTTTCGCTCGCAGCAGGATCCTTATCTTGTTATAGGCGGTTGGTTAGTCAGGTTTAAATCCTCTTCGAGCGCCGGGGTCACTGAGGCTGAGTGTTACTCTTACAGCAGCAGTCAAGGTTGCTTTCAACACAGAAATGGAAATTAAAGGATAACCTCTCGGTTGGTATGCAGGTGGAGGTGGCTGGGTGGGCGTGGAGGTGGCTGGGCGGGCGTGGAGGTGGTTGGGTGGGCGTGGAGGTGCATGGGTGGGCGTGGAGGTGGTTCGTGGGCGTGGAGGTAACTGGGTGGGCGTGGAGGTGGCTGGGTGGGCGTGGAGGTGGCTGGGTGGGCGTGGAGGTGGCTGGGTGGGCGTGGAGGTGGCTGGGTGGGCGTGGAGTTGGTAAAGTGGGCGTGGAGGTGGCTGGGTGGGCGTGGTGGTGGTTGGGTGGGCGTGGAGGTGGCTGGGTGGGCGTGGATGTGGCTGGGAGGGCGTGGAGGTGGCTGGGTGGGCGTGGAGGTGGCTGGGTGGGCGTGGAGGCGGCTGGGTGGGCGTGGGGGTGGCTGGGTGGGCGTGGAGGTGGCTGGGTGGGCGTGGAGGTGGCTGGGTGGGCGTGGAGATGGCTGGGTGGGCGTGGAGGTGGTTGGGTGGGCGTGGAGGTGGTTGGGTGGGCGTGGAGGTGGTTGGGTGGGCGTGGAGGTGGTTGGGTGGGCGTGGAGGTGGTTGGGTGGGCGTGGGGTCGGGTAGAATCTGTCAAACAAACTATAGCGTTGTAACCTAGTGGTAGACACATACACACACACACACACACACACACACACACACACACACACACACACACACACACACACACACACACACACACACACACACACACACACACACGACGGAGAGGTGGGGCACACCACCATGTGCTGGACACAGTGCACACAACCGAGGAAGAAGTGAAGAGGCTTCTGAGTGAGCTAGATACCTCACAGGCAATGGGGCCAGATAACATCTCTCCATGGGTATTGAGAGAGGGAGCAGAGGCGCTATGTGTACCCCTAACAACAATATTCAATACATCTATCGAAACAGGGAGATTGCCTGAGGCATGGAAGACAGCAAATGTAGTCCCAATCTTTAAAAAAGGAGACAGACATGAAGCATTAAACTACAGACCAGTGTCACTGACATGTATAGTATGCAAAATCATGGAGAAGATTATCAGGAGAAGAGTGGTGGAACACCTAAAAAGGAATGATCTCATCAACAGCAGCCAACATGGTTTCAGGGACGGGAAATCCTGTGTCACAAACCTACTGGAGTTCTATAACATGGTGACAGCAGTAAGACAAGAGAGAGAGGGTGGGGTGGATTGCATATTCTTGGACTGCAAGAAGGCGTTTGACACAGTTCCACACAAGAGATTGGTGCAAAAACTGGAGGACCAAGCAGGGATAACAGGGAAGGCACTACAATGGATCAGGGAATACTTGTCAGGAAGACAGCAGCGAGTCATTTGGGACGTGGCGAGGTGTCAGAGTGAGCACCTGTGACCAGCGGGGTCCACAGGGGTCAGTCCTAGGACCAGTGCTGTTTCTGGTATTTGTGAACGACATGACGGAAGGAATAGACTCTGAGGTGTCCCTGTTTGCAGATGACGTGAAGTTGATGAGAAGAATTCACTCGATCGAAGACCAAGCAGAACTACAAAGGAATCTGGACAGGCTGCAGACCTGGTCCAGCAATTGGCTCCTGGAGTTCAATCCCACCAAGTGCAAAGTCATGAAGATTGGGGAAGGGCAAAGAAGACCGCAGACGGAGTACAGTCTAGGGGGCCAGAGACTACAAACCTCACTCAAGGAAAAAGATCTTGGGGTGAGTATAACACCAGGCATATCTCCTGAAGCGCACATCAATCAAATAACTGCTGCAGCATATGGGCGCCTAGCAAACCTCAGAACAGCATTCCGACATCTTAATAAGGAATCGTTCAGGACCCTGTACACCGTGTACGTTAGGCCCATATTGGAGTATGCGGCACCAGTTTGGAACCACACCTAGCCAAGCACGTGAAGAAACTAGAGAAAGTGCAAAGGTTTGCAACAAGACTAGTCCCAGAGCTAAGAGGTATGTCCTACGAGGATAGGTTAAGGGAAATCAACCTGACGACACTGGAGGACAGGAGAGATAGGGGGGACATGATAACGGCATACAAAATACTGAGAGGAATTGACAAGGTGGACAAAGACAGGATGTTCCAGAGATTGGACACAGTAACAAGGGGACACAGTTGGAAGCTGAAGACACAGATGAATCACAGGGATGTTAGGAAGTATTTCTTCAGCCACAGAGTAGTCAGTAAGCGGAATAGTTTGGGAAGCGATGTAGTGGAGGCAGGATCCATACATAGCTTTAAGCAGAGGTATGATAAAGCTCACGGTTCAGAGAGAGTGACCTAGTAGCGATCAGTGAAAAGGCGGGGCCAGGAGCTCGGACTCGACCCCCGCAACCTCAGCTAGGTGAGTACACGTGGTAATTACTTTCCAGGTAGTAAGAGAACAGGTGATGGGGGAAATGAACAGCAGGTGGAAAGTCCCCACTCTGACCTCGAAGCTCGCTCCCCCTCTCTCTCTCTCTCTCTCTCTCTCTCTCTCTCTCTCTCTCTCTCTCTCTCTCTCTCTCTCTCTCTCTCTCTCTCTCTCTCTCTCTCTCTCTCTCTCTCTCTCTATCTCTCTCTTCCTCCCTCTCTCTCTCTCTCTCTCTCTCTCTCTCTCTCTCTCTCTCTCTCTCTTCTCTCTCTCTCTCTCTCTCTCTCTCTCTCTCCTCTCTCTCTCTCTCTCTCTCACTCTCTCTCTATCTCTCTCTTTCTCTCTCTCTCTATGCAATATATTTTATATATTTCACGGTTTGTTTTCATACCACATGGTCGCAGTTCGTTCATGTGGTATGTTGCATCCACTTCCTTCAAGGTCATCCCTCCCTCTCACCTGGTAAGGTGCTAGGTCGTGGTGGTGGTTGTAGTAGTAGTGGTGGTTGTAGTGGTAGTGGTGGTGGTGGTTGTAGTAGTAGTGGTGGTTGAAGTGGTGGTGGTGGTGGTTGTAGTAGTGGTGGTGGTTGTAGTGGTGGTGGTTGTAGTGGTGGTGGTGGTGGTGGTTGTGGTAGTGGTGGTGGTTGTAGTGGTGGTGGTGCTTGTAGTAGTGGTGGTGGTTGTAGTAGTAGTGGTGGTTGCAGAGGTGGTGGTGGTTGTAGTAGTGGTGGTTGTAGTGGTGGTGGTAGTGGTGGTTGTAGTAGTGTTGGTAGTTGTAGTAGTGGTGGTGGTTGTAGTAGTGGTGGTGGTTGTAGAGGTGGTGGTGCTTGTAGTAGTGGTGGTGGTTGTAGTAGTAGTCGTGGTAGTAGTGCTGGTTGTGGTAGTAGTAGTGGTGGTGGTAGCAGTAGTGGTGGTGGTGGCAGTAGTGGTGGTGGTAGTAGTAGTGGTGGTGGTGGTAGTGGGGGTAGTAGTGGTGGTGGCAGTAGTGGTAGTAGTAGTGGTGGTGGTAGTAGTAGTGGTGGTGGTAGTGGTGGTAGTAGTGGTGGTGGTGGTAGTAGTAGTGGTGGTGGTGGTAGTGGTGGTAGTAGTGGTGTTAGTAGTGGTGGTAGTAGTAGTGGTGGTGGGGGTTGGGGTGGTAGTTTTTTGGGGGGGTTGGTGTAGTGTGTGTAGTAGTGGGGGTGGTTAGTAGTGTGGTGGTGAGTAGGGTGGGTGTGGAGAGTGGTGGGGTTTAGTATAGGGGTGGTGGTGGGTGGTGGTAGTAGTGGTGTTGAGTAGTGGTTTTTGGGGTAGTGGTGGTGTGGGTTTAGTAGTGGTGTGGGTAGGGTGGGGTTTTTTAAAGTAGGGTGTGGGGGTGGTTAGTGTGGTGGTGGTAGTGTAGTGGGGTGGGGGTAGGGTTAGTTGGTGTTAGTAGTGGTTGGTAGTAGTTTGTGGGTTGTGTAGGGGGGTGGTGGTATGTGTGGGGGTGGTTGGTGAGGGGTTTTTTAGTGGTTGGTATAGTATTGGTTTGGTTAGTGGAGGGTTTATTTTGTGGTGGGGTATTTAGTGTGTGGTGGTTAGTTAGGGGGTGGTGGTGGTTTTATGGGGTGGTGTATAGGGTGGTGGTTTTTGGGTGGTTGGGTAGGTTTTAGTTTTTGTGGGAAAGTTTATTTGGTGGGGAGTTTGTGTTTGGGGGTGGTAGTAGGGTATGTAGTAGTGGTGGGGTTAGTATTGGGGGGTGGTGTTTTATATAGTTTTGTTATAGTATTTTGGGGTAGTTAAAATTTTTAGAGTATTTTTTTAGATATTTTATATATATTTTTGTTTTAAAAAGGGTTTTTATATATTGGTTTGGTTATTTTTTTTTTATAAAATTTTTTTATATATTTTTTTTTATATTAGGGGGTTTTATATTTTGGGGGTATATATTTTTTTTTTTTTTTTTTGAAAAGTTTTTTTTTATTAATATTATTTTTTTATATTTTTTTATATATTTGGGTTTTTTTTATAATATTTTTTTATATTAGTAAGGCTTTAATTACCAGTTTTTTTTTTCACTGACTATTCCACATTTCTCAGTGGGTGGTTTGAAAAAACCTCCAGGGGGAAATCCCCTTCAACGCCCCCCGAAAATTACTCAACAAGGATTTTTCATGTCCGGTCATATCCCTCTTTTGTTCTTTCTTTGGGATTTGTATTCACAAACCTTTACCTTGTTGATTTTACGAAAGTTTTTTGTTTTTACTCCCGGGGCCCCACATCCCATCACAACTTGTTGTTGGACCGGGTGAAGATACTTGTCCAGTTTCCTCTTCAGACACACACACCACATTTAAATTTTAAAAAAGACTACCCATCTATAAAAACCCCCCCTACTCTTTTAAAACACCCCATACGCCTATAAACACATACAAAGCTAAGATCAAGGTAACTACAGCTTCCCCCTGACCCTTTACACAGGAATAAACCATAAATTTACCATCACTACCAAGTAACGAGAAATGTATTCTGAAAAACTCTTGAAAAACACACACACACACACACACAACACAACCCCCACACACACAACACACACACACACACACACAAAAAAAACCCCCCCCCCCCCAAAAAAAAAATCACTGGGGAATTAATAGGTTTGGGTTAAAGGGTATGAGCAGTGTTAACGTTTCAGCTTTTTCGCAAAATTATGGTTACATTCACAAAATTTATTTCACATTCTGGGCAAAAAAATTTAAAAGTGACAATAAAGTCTGAATTGTTTTTTTTCCGTTTTTTAGTTGATATTTCCCCTTAGTTTGAAAAGTATTTTAATATACATACTACACATGAAGTTATATAATATATATAATAATATATATATATATATTTAATTTATATATAATTTAAAAATTTAAAAAATATATTATATAATTATATATAATATAATATATATATATATATTTATAATAATTTATATTATAAAATTATTATAAACCCAGGTAAATCGAGATTTTGGTTTTCGGGGCCTCAATCCATCCTCTAGTGATTCCTTATGCAGGGGGAGTGTGTTTACGAAGAAGATTTAGTACCATCTCTCGTGTTTACATTGAGTAATTCACCTGCCATCTTAGTGTTTACGAGAGAGAGGGGAGAAGTGAGAAAAAGTAGGGGAGAGAGAGAGAGAGAAGGGGAGAGAGAGGGGGAGAGAGAAAGGAGAGAGAGAGAGAAGAGAGAGAGAGAGGAGAAAGGAGAGGAGAACAAAACAGCAACTTCCTTCTCTGAGATCATATATCCCCCGGATGACTCGAGTATGAACAATTCGTACAGCATTTTGATGTCAAAGATAAAATCGTTTTATCAAATGAAAATGCTGGCCCCCAAATGGGGTCCCAAATTCATCCCGTTTCCCCATTGATTTTTCTAAAAATAAAAATGCTTTCAAATGAGGATGTAGGTAACACCTTAGCTTTCCAATAAAGTTACAATCCTTGTCAATAAAGCTAGGGATCCCTAACCTATCTTTGTCAAACCCTGTGTAAAGAGAGAGAGAGAGAGAGAGAGAGAGAGAGAGAGAGAGAGACAGAGAGAGAGAGAAGAGAGAAGAGAGAGAGAGAGACAGGAGAGAGAGAGAGAGAGAGAGAGAGAGAGAGAGAGAAGAGAGAGAGAGAGAGAGAGAAGAGAGAGAGAGAGAGCAGCAATAATGCCAAAGGAAGCTGGGCGTTTATTTGACGTTTCTCTAGTCAAAACAGAAACGTCTTTTTAACGTAATTATATATTAATCATTAGTATAATTCCACCATTTACCCAATTATTATTATTATTATTATTATTATTATTATTATTATTATATTAGATGTTTCTTGGTTGTTGTAGCACGTCCTTGAAGTCTCCCCTGGAGTTAATAATACAGAAGTGGCAATACCATGGACTCTGCTAGGCACTGTTATACACAGACGAGCTATACATAGAGTGAGGTGTCCTTGGTATGGCATGGCTGGTATAGAAATAACCTTAGTCCTCAGTGCTCCCGTGGGTAAAAATACCCACACACGTCACTCTTCTGAGCCTACCCACCCTCCACCCTCACGTATGTACTGGAGGGGGCACCTGTGTGTGTGTCGTGGGAAGGAAGGAAGGAAAGAAGGAAGGATTTACAATAAGAACGACAGTGTAGTTTTGCAATTGACAAGTAAGAGTCTATGTGCAACAGTTGGGAATCTTAACTGTAATGTTCGCCTACGCGGCAGGCTTCTTCAGTCAAATACAGAGGAGAAAAAATTGTCGGCAGGAGGAGAAGGGGCTAGGCAAAGATAATGTAATCAGTCCCTCAGCCTTGCAGAAACAGTGTTCGAGGCTGTTAGACTACAGGAAGAGTGGACTAAAGCCTTCGTTTGTAGGTAATTCCCGCTTAAGAAAATCCTAAATATAATTCTCCTTAGCCCGGAAGCTTCTTTCATTTGTTTTATTGTTGCTATTAGAAGGGTAACTGAAGGTGCGTAGTGGCGGGAAGTAACTGAAATCAGGAAGTAGCGGAAGTAGCAGTAACCAGAAATTAGCGCAATGATTTGTAATGTAATTTTCCTTATTATATTCGTGTGAAGCTCTGGACCCTTCAGATCCAGAGCTTCACACGAAGTAGCAAGTAATCAGTTAGCAAGTAATCAGGTAGTAAGTAATCAGGTTCGACCTAAGAAAGGGAAGAACAGCTAAAATTCTTTGACTCATGAGTCTCTCAAAAGCATCCTGAAGAGTAGTGTAACCAAGAGTACACCACGGTGTGCCAGGAGGCTGTAAGGGCGTACCAAGAGTCCACCACGATGTACCAAGAGAACGCGAGGATGTACCAAGGTTGTGCCATAGCGTACCATGGAAAAAAAAGAGCATAGCGTACATGGGGGGCGTGCATGGAGTACCAGAAACAATGGTACATGGTTCATCAAGACGCTAAGCATGGACAGAAGTGTTAACACTTCTTTCTCTTCTTTCTTGTTGCCGTAGCTACTTCATCTGCTGGAGGCCAGTAGATCCCTCTTTAGGGAGTATATTAGAGGCTATAAATCGGGAATACTTTCATCCCTAAAACAGGGACTTGAAATAAATTCTCAGCCTATGTAAAGAGAAAGGAGGAAGGAAGATTTGGAATCTGAAGAGTGTTTCGACAGTCCACGATACAAATACGAAACACGTACAGGAATATTCGTAGTAGTAGTAGTAGTAGTAGTAGTTGTAATGTGTGTGTGTGTGTGTGTGTGTGTGTGTGTGTGTGTGTGTGTGTGTGTGTGTGTGTGTGTGTGTGTGTGTGTGTACACGACCACCTAGAAGAAGTGGGAGCAGTTACAACACCGGGGTGACTGGGGTTGCTGGGTTAGTCCACACTGGTTAGGCTCCAACTTGCGTTGTTATTACCAGAGTTACGTAACATTGGTATCATTTACCTCCTTTCCACTTACAATTCCACGTTATTCTTTCCATAGTTATGCCAAAGTGTGTCTCGAATTAGTTCTCTAAGTGTGGAAAATAACGAGACCCCCAATCGATATATTTCTGAAAACTAAAAAAAAAAAAAAATCTATTTCGTAAAATTTAAAAAGAAACGGTTTAAGATAATAAAAAAAAAATATTCATCGCGAGGATTTAAATACTACAAGAAGTGACTTACACTTTTCCGTCAGACAAAATAAATAAAACACAAGATATTACTGGGCTACTCATCGCTCAATGGTAAGTAAGGTTCAGCCCCACGACCTCTGGTCACTAACTGGACGGGCGCTTCATCTCTCTTCCGTATTCGACTGATGAAGCCCACAGCGCAGAAGAAATATTTCCTCAATAAAGATTCCTGGTGTTGTACCTG
>NC_069402.1:57819619-57884619 GCF_026875155.1 Cherax quadricarinatus
TTTATTGGCAATTCCCCTAATGCTTGATGGGAGGCTGTTGAACAGTCTTGGGCCCCGGACACTTATGGTGTTTTCCCTTAGTGTACCAATGGCGCCCCTACTTTTTATTGGGGGGCATTTTGCATCGCCTGCCCAGTATTGTACTTTCGTAGGGAGTGATTTCTGTGTGCAGATTTGGGACCATTCCTTCCAAGATTTTCCAAGTGTAGATTATGATATATCTCTCTCTCCTGCGTTCCAACGAGTACAAGTCAAGTGCTTCCAAGCGTTCCCAGTAGTTAAGGTGCTTGACAGAACTTATACGTGCAGTAAATGATCTCTGTACACTCTCTAGATCTGCGATTTCACCTGCTTTGAATGGAGATGTTAATGTACAGCAGTATTCCAGCCAAGAGAGAACAAGTCATTTGAAAAGGATCATCATTGGCTTGGCATCTCTCGTTTTGAACGTTCTCATTATCCATCCTATCATTTTCTTTGCACATGCGATCGTGGCACTGTTGTGATCCTTGAAAGTGAGATCCTCAGACATTACTACTCCCAGGTCCCTTACATTATTTTTCCGCTCTATTGTATGGCCAGTCTGTAGTATACTCTGTTCTAGTTATTATCTCCTCCAGTTTTCCATAACGGAGTAGTTGGAATTTGTCCTCACTGAGCATCATATTGTTTACCGTTGCCCACTGGAAAACTTTGTTTATATCTTCTTGGAGGTTAACCGCGTCCTCAGCAGATGACAGCCTCATGCAGATCCTAGTATCATCCGCAAAGGATGATACGGTGCTGTGGTGTATATCTCTGTCTATGTCTGATATGAGGATAAGGAATAAGATGGGGGCGAGTACTGTGCCTTGTGGAACAGAGCTCTTCACTATGGCAGCCTCCGATTTAACTCTGTTGACCACTTCTCTTTGTGTTCGATTTGTTAGGAAGTTGAAGATCCATCTCCCCACTTTCCCAGTTATTCCTTTAGCACGTATTTTATGGGCTATTACGCCATGATCGCATTTGTCAAATGCTTTTGCAAAGTCTGTGTATATTACATCTGTATTCTGATTTTCTTCCAGTGCATTCAAGGCCATATCATAGTGATCCAGTAGTTGTGAGAGGCAGGAGCGACCTGCCCTGAACCCATGTTGCCCTGGATTGTGCAGATTTTTTGAATCCAGGTGATTTGCAATCCTGCTTCTTAGCACTCTTTCAAAGATTTTTATGATGTGGGACGTCAGAGCTATTGGTCTACAGTTCTTAGCTAATGCTTTGCTGCCACCTTTATGGAGTGGGGCTATGTACGCCTGGCGTACCTAAGATAACCTTGATAGAGAGATGGCAGCACAGGGGCCTGGCCTCAAGCGGATCACAAACCCGTCCTTAGTAGATTCCGGTTTTTACACTCTGTTTAAAGAGCAAACTCATCGTCCCCTTCACCCCCTGGATAAACCAAGACGTGTCGCGTACATATCCCATCCCCTTTTATTCCCTTCCTCTTAACTTCCCTTTCCATTTTACACCTTCCTGGACCACGGTCTCTCCGCCTAATAATCGGCCTCTCGCAAAACAGTCACCCATTTCTTCGGTCTCCCTCTCGATAAGAGAATTAACACAGCAGAGGAGACACGATTACAACATTCAAGATACTTACAGCGGTTGATATAGTAACCAGAGGAGACATGATTACAGTATTCAAGATACTTACAGAGGTTGATATAGTGGGAATGATAAGACTGTGCATCACATTTCAGTCTACCCTCCCCCCTATCCGACCTAAGAAATTCCCTTGAGTATCTTGCACGTTGTAACCATGTCTCCCCTGGTCCATTTTCTCCTCGAAGGCCATCGGGCTCAGTTCCTAAAATCTCTGCTCATAGTTCAGTATCCCCAAAGGTTGTGTGTGTGTACTCACCTAGTTGTGGTTGCAGGGGTCAATTCATAGCTCCTGGCTCAGTGAGTGTACTCACCTAGTTGAGGTTGCGGGGGTCGAGTCCGAGCTCCTGGCCGAGCTCCTGTGTAAGTGTGCGTGTGTGTGTGTGTGTGTGTGTGTGTGTGTGTGTGTGTTGTGTGTGTGTGTACTCACCTGGTTGTACTCACATAGTTGTGGTTGCAGGGGTCGGTTCACAGCTCCTGGACCCGCCTCTTCATTGGCCGCTACTAGGTCACTCTTTCTGCTCCATGAGGTTTATCATATCGCTTCTTAAAGCTATGTATGGATCCTGCCTCCACTACATCACTGCCCAGACTATTCCACTTCCTGACAACTCTGTGACTGGAGAAATACTTCCTAACATCCCTGTGATTCATCTGAGTTTTCAGCTTCCAACTGTGATCCCATCTCTGGAAAATCCTGTGTCTATCCACTTTGTCGATTACTCTCAGTATTTTACATGTCGTTATCATATCCCCCTCCAATATCTCTCCTGTCCTCTAGCGTCATCAGGTCGATTTCCCTTAACCTCTCCTCGTAGAACATACCCCGTAGCTCCGGGACTAGTCCCGTTGCAAACATTTGCACTTTCTCTAATTTCTTTATGTGCTTGGCTAGCTGTGGGCTCCAAACTGGTGCTGCATACTCCAATATGGACCTAACGTACGTGTGTGTGTGTGTGTGTGTGTGTGTGTGTGTGTGTGTGTGTGTGTGTGTGTGTGTTATAAGTAACTGTACGAACACGTTCAGTCACTTGTCCAGTTTCGCTCTAGGTCCCCCGGGGACGGGAGTACTGTATTTCCGGTGTCGTTCTACCAAGGACAGTCACCCCCCGTGTGAGCAGGAAACCATTATTCCCCCCTAGATTCTGAATACCAGCGGTCTGCTCCAGAATATCTCTTGTTGGTATGTATGTCTCTTCCAGGAATGTGTATATCCACGCAAGCATGTCTGTCTCTTCCTGGACCGTCTCTCTCTGTCTCTCACAAGAATCTGTGTATGATGGAATGTTTATCTCTCAGGAATGTCTATTTCATGGAGGAATATCTCTCTTTCAGGTATATGCCCTTAGCTTGGATGTCTGTCTGAATGTAATGTCTGTCTCTGGGATGTCTCACTTGCTGGAATGTCTGTCTCGCTGGAATGTCTGTCTCGCTGGGATGTCTGTCTCGCTGGGATGCCTCTCTTGCTGGAATGTCTGTCTCGCTGGAATGTCTGTCTCGCTGGGATGTCTGTCTCTCTGGGATGCCTCTCTTGCTGGAATGTCTGTCTCGCTGGAATGTCTGTCTCTGGGATGCCTCTCTTGCTGGAATGTCTGTCTCGCTGGAATGTCTGTGTCGCTGGAATGTCTGTCTCGCTGGAATGTCTGTCTCGCTGGGATGTCTGTCTCGTTGGGATGCCTCTCTTGCTGGAATGTCTGTCTCGCTGGAATGTCTGTCTCGCTGGGATGTCTGTCTCGCTGGAATGTCTGTCTCTGGGATGCCTCTCTTGCTGGAATGTCTGTCTCGCTGGAATGTCTGTCTCGCTGGAATGTCTGTCTCTGGGATGCCTCTCTTGCTGGAATGTCTGTCTCGCTGGAATGTCTGTCTCTGGGATGCCTCTCTTGCTGGAATGTCTGTCTCGCTGGGATGTCTGTCTCGTTGGCATTTGATAGAGTTCCGCACCAAAGACTGTTGAAGAAAATAGCAGCTCATGGCATTGGGGGAAGGGTGCTCTCGTGGATCTGTCTCTCTGGGATGCCTCTCTTGCTGGAATGTCTGTCTCGCTGGAATGTCTGTCTCTGGGATGCCTCTCTTGCTGGAATGTCTGTCTCGCTGGAATGTCTGTGTCGCTGGAATGTCTGTCTCGCTGGAATGTCTGTCTCGCTGGGATGTCTGTCTCGTTGGGATGCCTCTCTTGCTGGAATGTCTGTCTCGCTGGAATGTCTGTCTCGCTGGAATGTCTGTCTCTGGGATGCCTCTCTTGCTGGAATGTCTGTCTCGCTGAATGTCTGTGTCGCTGGAATGTCTGTCTCGCTGGAATGTCTGTCTCGCTGGGATGTCTGTCTCGTTGGGATGCCTCTCTTGCTGGAATGTCTGTCTCGCTGGAATGTCTGTCTCGCTGGATGTCTGTCTCGCTGGAATGTCTGTCTCTGGGATGCCTCTCTTGCTGGAATGTCTGTCTCGCTGGAATGTCTGTCTCGCTGGAATGTCTGTCTCTGGGATGCCTCTCTTGCTGGAATGTCTGTCTCGCTGGAATGTCTGTCTCTGGGATGCCTCTCTTGCTGGAATGTCTGTCTCGCTGGGATGTCTGTCTCGTTGGGATGCCTCTCTTGCTGGAATGTCTGTCTCGCTGGAATGTCTGTCTCGCTGGGATGTCTGTCTCGCTGGAATGTCTGTCTCTGGGATGCCTCTCTTGCTGGAATGTCTGTCTCGCTGGAATGTCTGTCTCGCTGGAATGTCTGTCTCGCTGGGATGCCTCTCTTGCTGGAATGTCTGTCTCGCTGGAATGTCTGTCTCGCTGGGATGTCTGTCTCGCTGGAAAGTCTGTCTCTGGGATGCCTCTCTTGCTGGAATGTCTGTCTCGCTGGAATGTCTGTCTCGCTGGAATGTCTGTCTCGCTGGGATGCCTCTCTTGCTGGAATGTCTGTCTCGCTGGGATGTCTGTCTCGTTGGGATGCCTCTCTTGCTGGAATGTCTGTCTCGCTGGAATGTCTGTCTCGCTGGGATGTCTGTCTCGCTGGAATGTCTGTCTCTGGGATGCCTCTCTTGCTGGAATGTCTGTCTCGCTGGAATGTCTGTCTCGCTGGAATGTCTGTCTCTGGGATGCCTCTCTTGCTGGAATGTCTGTCTCGCTGGAATGTCTGTGTCGCTGGAATGTCTGTGTCGCTGGAATGTCTGTCTCGCTGGAATGTCTGTGTCGCTGGAATGTCTGTGTCGCTGGAATGTCTGTCTCGCTGGGATGCCTCCCTTGCTGGAATGTCTGTCTCTAGTTACACTGTATCTAGCAGGAATGGAGTGTATAAATGTTTATGTGGTAATCTAGTGATCTCTTTACGTTATATTTTGCATTTTCGTAACGTTTCAGCGAATTTTTAGAGTTATTATCTTTCAGATAGTTATTAAAGTTATTTATGTTCAACACTTTTTTTTTTTTTTTGCTTTTGAGTCATTTCGTAGATTGTTTTTAGTCGTTGTCTTTTTCAAATACTATTTTTGAAAGGAGGTCACTGTGGGGTCGCTGCATTTTGCAGTTTGGAGAATATTACAAAAAATTCTCAGCATTTGCGGGGTGTCGAGGGAGGCATTTTGATAAGAGAGTCTCCAGAAGGACTCGTCATGGAGGAGAGGAGTGACTAGTGGAGTCCTCCAAGGTCAGTCCTTGCAGCCCATCCTGTTCCTTGTGGTGTGTGTGTGTGAGTGTGTGTGTGTGTGTGTGTGTGTGTGTGTGTGTGTGTGTGTGTGTGTGTGTGTGTGTGTGTGTGTGTGTGTGTGTGTGTGTGTGTGTGTGTGTGTGTGTGTGTGTGTGTGTGTGTGTGTGTGTGTGTGTACTCACCTAGTTGTACTCACCTAGTTGAGGTTGCAGGGGTCGAGTCCTAGCTCCTGGCCCCCCTCTTCATTGATCGCTACTAGGTCACTCTCCCTGAACCGTGAGCTTTATCATACCTGTGTGTGTGTGTGTGTGTGTGTGTGTGTGTGTGTGTGTGTGTGTGTGTGTGTGTGTGTGTGTGTGTGTGTGTGTGTGTGTGTGTGTGTGTGTGTGTACTCACCTAGTTGTACTCACCTAGTTGAGGTTGCAGGGGTCGAGTCCTAGCTCCTGGCCCCCCTCTTCATTGATCGCTACTAGGTCACTCTCCCTGAACCGTGAGCTTTATCATACCTGTGTGTGTGTGTGTGTGTGTGTGTGTGTGTGTGTGTGTGTGTGTGTGTGTGTGTTGTGTGTGTGTGTGTGTGTGAACGACCCCTCCCAGTGGAATAGCTGCCTTCATGTATGTTAACGACCTTCTCTGGGGAGCTAAATACATTGGCACGACACGTGAACGACCTCATGGGGAGGGTAGGATTCCTTCAGGTCAGTGTCTTTAGGGGAGGGTAGGATACCTTCGGGTCAGTGTGTGGTGGGGAGGGTAGGAAGGACGGACCATACCAGGAAACCGCAGCGAGATTTGAACAGCCAGAAGGGAAAAAAAAACGGTTCAACAAGATCCTTCTTTGTTTTGTTTTTTGGTACATTCCTATCAAGTGCAGGAAGCAGTTCAAGACAGGATGCAAGTCCAGGAGTCAGAGAGGAGGTCGTGGAGGTAGACATCTCACAGGAAGCATCTCAAGGAGTTACAGATTTTCTCCTAGCAGTCCACAGGATGCTACTCATTGCGTCACATTATGGGAACACTCGCTGTGTACTGCCACCCTACTCCATAGAATATAGTTACAGGTTGGGGAACACCCGCAGTGTGCTGCTATCCCACTCTGATTCTTACACACTGTAAACAAAAGCTGACATAAAACATTGCTGCCATAATCCATCACACAAGATGGTTTGTAGGAGATAATCAAATGTGTCAACTTGAGAGGGGAGACCTCAGTAGTGTCAATCTGAGCTGGGAGACTTCAGGAGCGTCAACCGGAGACTTCAGTAGTGCCAACCTGAGCTGAGAAACTTCAGTAGGGTGATATCTATATTACAGATAAGACACATGGGCAATACCTATGTACCTCTGAGAGACGTGTCGCACACCCTACCCCCTCAAAGGAATTTTATCAATATAAGACTGAGACAAGGAAGGAGTGGAACGAAGCAGCAGTTGTAGATGTGATCACATGTGGGCAAGGCCCACTAACGGATGTAGTGACGTCAGGCCCAGGAGAATTTAGGATTGGAGTTGCAGAATCCTGAATATCTGTACCAAGATTCAATTCTGTTGCTGTCTCAGTTACGTGTCAGTAAAGTCCAGCGTCAAGCTTCACTAGATACAGCAGCATTGTTCAGTTGTATTACTCTACTTCCACTAGTTCCACTACTAGACTGACCACTAGTTCCTTACTAGACTGACCACTAGTTCCCCTACTAGACTGACCACTAGTTCCTTACTAGACTGACCACTAGTTCCACTACTAGACTCACCACTAGTTCCACTACTAGACTGACCACTAGTTCCACTACTAGACTCACCCAATAGTTCCATACTAGACTGCCCACTAGTTCCACTACTGGGACTCACCACTAGTTCCCCCACTAGTTCCACTACTAGACTCACCACTAGTTCCACTACTAGACTCACCACTAGTTCCACTACTAGACTCACCACTAGTTCCACTACTAGACTCACCACCAGGTCCAACTATAGACTCACCACTAGTTCCACTATAGATTCACCACAGCCCCGTATCACCCTTTTGCGGATGATACTAGGATCTGCATGAGGCTGTCATCTGCTGAGGACGGGGTTTAAACCCTCCAAGAAGATATAAACAAAGTTTTCAGTGGGCAACGGTAACAATATGATGTTCAATGGGGACAAATTCCAACTACTCCGTTAGGGAAAAAACTGGAGGAGATAATAACTAGAAAGAGTATACTACTGACTCGGCCATACAATAGAGCGGAAAAAATAATGTAAGGGACTGGGAGTAGTAATGTCTGAGGATCTCACTTTCAAGGATCACAACAATTCCACGTCGCACGTGCAAAGAAAATGATGGATGGATAATGAGAACTTTCAAAACGAGTTTATGCCAGCCCATGTGATCCTTTTCAAATCATTGTTCTCTTAGGCTGGAATACTGCTGTACATTAACAATCTCCATTCAAAGCAGGTGAAATCGCAGATAAAGAGAGTGTACAGAGATCCTTTACTGCACGTTAAGTTCGTCAAGCACCTTAACTACTGGGAACGCTTGGAAGCACTTGACTTGTACTCGTTGGAACGCAGGAGGGAGAGATAATCATAATCTACATTTGGAAAATCTTGGAAGGAATGGTCCCAAATCTGCCACAGAAATCACTCCCTACGAAAGTAAAAGACTGGGCAGGCGATGCAAAATGCCCCAATAAAAAATACGGGCGCCATTGGTACACTAAGGGAAAAAAACCATTGTGTCCGGGGCCCAAAACTGTTTCAACAGCCTCCCATCAAGCATTAGGGGAATTGCCCAAAAAACCCCTGGCTGCTTCAAGAGAGAGCTGGACAGATACCCAAAGTCAGTGCCGGATCAGCCGGGCTGTGGCTCGTACGTTGGGCTGCGTGCGGCCAGCAGTAACAGCCTAGTTGATCAGGCCCTGATCCATCGGGAGGCCTGGTCATGGACCGGGCCGCGGGGGCGTTGATCCCCGGAATAACCTCCAGGTAACCTCCAGGTATCCAGGTAACCACTAGTTCCACTACTAGACTCACCATTAGTTCCACTACTAGACTCACCACTAGTTCCACTACTAGACTCACCACTAGTTCCACTACTAGACTCACCACTAGTTCCACTACTAGACTCACCACTAGTTCCACAACTAGACTCACCACTAGTTCCACTACTAGACTCACCACTAGTTCCACTACTAGACTAACCACTAGTCCACTACTAGACTCACCATTGTTCCACTACTAGACTCACCACTAGTTCCACTACTTGATCACCCCTAGTTTCACTACTAGACTCACCACTAGTTCCATACTAGACTCACCACTAGTTCACTACTAGATCACCAACTAGTTCCTCTACTAGACTGACCCATAGTTCCACTACTAGACACACCACTTTGTTCACTACTGACTCACCACTAGTTCCACTACTAGACCCCCACTAGTTCCATACTAGATCACCACTAGTTCCACTACTAGACTCACCACTAGTTCCACTACTAGACTCGCCCCTAGTTCCACTACTAGATCACCCCTAGTTCCACTACTAGACTCACCACTAGTTCCACTACTAGACTCACCCCTAGTTCCACTACTAGACTCACCATAGTTCCACTACTAGCTGACCACTAGTTCCCTACTAGATGACCACTAGTTTCACTACTAGACTCGCCACTAGTACCACTACTAGACTCGCCACTAGTTCCACTACTAGAATCACACTAGTTCCAAATACTAGAATCACAACTAGTTCCACTACTTGACTAACCACTAGTACCACTATTAGACTGCTAGCTTTCCTGGTAGGAGGGTGTCTATACTTCGCCTCTGGACCTGACCTACTAGACTCCCCCCACTGTAAGATTCTCGTTGTCATGGGCTCTGCATTAAACTCATGAAGCCCCTGCTGGGCGAAACGTCTTTTCACTAAAGATTTCCAGGTGTCGCAAGTATTTTATCCATCGCCGTGTCGTAATGGATACCTGTCATCTATTGAAGAGCTGCAGAGGCCATGTATTGAGGATAAACACTGACCATCAGAGAGGAAACAAAACAATGAGTTGCAGGGGCTAGGTACCGAGCATAAACACGCTGACCACTCAGAGAGGATAACAAAAAAATGAGTTTCAGGGGCTAGGTACCCAGCATAAACACTCTGACCACTCAAGAGGATAACAAAACAATGAGTTGCAGGGGCTAGGTACCCAGCATAAACACTCTGACATCAGAAAAGGGGTAACAAAAAATGAATTGCTGGGGCCAGGGATCGAGCATAAACACTTCCATCATTCAAAAAGAATAACAAAACAATGAGTTGCAAGGGCCAGATATCGAGCACAAATACTCGGCCACTCAGAGAGAATAACAAACCATGAGTAGCAAGGACCCGGTACCAAGCATAAATACCCCGGCCACTCAGACGGGATTAAACAATGAGTTGCAGGGGCCAGGTATAGAGCATAAGCACCCCGGGCCACTCAGAGGGAATAACACAAATATTAGGTGCAGGGGCCAGTACTGAGCGTAATTGGAGCCAGGGGAGATGGAGGTGGTGGGTATGGTGTTCACAGTTCATGGTGTTCATAGTTCATGGTGTTCACAGTCAGATGGTCCTGGTTGTCAGTTTTCATGGTGTTGTCGCTCATGCTATTCACAGTTCATGGTGCTCACAGTTCATGGTGTTCACAGTTCCTGGTGTTCACAGTTCATGGTGTTACAGTTCATGGAGTTCACTGTTTTCATGGTCGTTCACAGTTTATGGTGTTCACAGTTCATGATATGCACAGTTCCATGGTGTTCCACAGTTCGTGGTGGTTCACAGTTCATGGTGTTTCACAGTTCATGGTGTGTTCACAGTTCATGGTGTTCACAGTTCATGTCGTTTCACAGTTATGGTGTTCACAGTTCATGGTTGTTCAACAGTTCTTGGTGTTCAAGTTCACGGTGTTCATAGTTCACGGTATGTTCACAGTCATGGTTGGGTTCACAGTTCAATGGTGTTCACAGTTCATGGTGTTCACAGTTCATGGTGTTCACAGTTCAGGGGTTGTTCACAGTTCATGATATTCACCTCAGTTCATGGTGTTCACAGTTCATGGTGTTCACAGTTCATGGTGTTCACAGTTCATGGTGTTCACAGTTCATGGTGTTCACAGTTCATGGTGTTCACAGTTCATGGTGTTCACAGTTCATGGTGTTCACAGTTCATGGTGTTCACAGTTCATGGTGTTCACAGTTCATGGTGTTCACAGTTCGTGGTGTTCACAGTTCATGGTGTTCACAGTTCATGGTGTTCACAGTTCATGGTTGTTCACGTTCATGGTGTTCACAGTTCATGGTGTTCATCGGCTTCATGGTGTGTTCACAGTTCATGGTGTTCACCGCTTTAACTGGTGTTCAACAGTTCATGGTGTTCACAGTTCATGGTCGTTCCACAGTTCATGGTGTTCCACGTCTGGTAGTGTTCACAGTTTGGTGTTCACAGTTCGTGGTTTTCACAGTTCTTGGTGTTCACAGTTCCTGGTGCCTGTTCACCTGGTTCATGGTGTTCATAGATTCATGGTGTTCATAGTTCATGGTGTTCACAGTTCATGGTGTTCACAGTTCGTGGTGTTCACAGTTCATGGTGTTCACGCTTCATGGTGTTCACAGTTCATGGTGTTCACGCTTCATGGTGTTCACAGTTCATCGTTGTTCACGCTTTGGTGTTCACAGTTTCATGAGTGTTCACAGTTCATGGTACTGTTCACAGTCATGGATGTTCACAGTTCATGGGTGTTCACAGTCATCTGTGTTCACAGTTCATGGTGTTCACGTTCATGGTGTTCACAGTTCATGGTGTTCACAGTTCATGGTGTTCACAGTTCATGGTGTTCACAGTTTCTGGTGTTCACAGTTGTTGGTCGTCACAGTTAATGGTAGTTCACGTTCATGGTGTTTCACAGTTCATGGTGTTATAGTTCATTGTGTTTCATAGTTCACGGTGATGCATAGTTCATGGTGTTCACAGTTTCATGGTGTTCACAGTTCATGGTGTTCACAGTTCATGGTGTTCACAGTCATGGTGTTCACAGTTTCTGGTGTTCACAGATCATGGTGTTCACCGTTCATGGTGTTCACAGGTTCATGGTGTTCACAGTTTCATGGGTTCATAGTTCATGGTGTTCATAGTTCATGGTGTTCACAGCTTCATGTGTGTTCACAGTCATGGTTTCACGAGGTCATGCGTATTCACAGTTCATGGTGTTCAAGTTCAATTGGTGTTCATTAGTCATGGTGTTCAAGTTCATGGTGTTCACAGTTCCTGGAGCATCTGTGTTCACAGTTCATGGTGTGTTCCACAGTCATGGTGTCAAGTTCATGGTGTTCACAGCTTATGGTGTTCACAGTTCATGGACGTGTTCACAGTTCGTGGTGTTACAGTTTCAATGGTGTTTCACCAGTTTAGTGGTGTTCACAGTTCATGGTGTTCACAGTTTCATGGTGTTCACAGTTCATGGTGTTCAGAGTTCGTGTGTTCACATTTCATGGGGTTCACAGTACATTGTGTTCACAATTCATTGGCTGTTCACAGTTCATGTGTGTTTCACAGTCATGGTGTTCACAGTTCATGTGTTCATATTCATGTGTGTTCATAGTTCATGGTGTTCACAGTTCATTGTGTTCACAGTACACTGCTGTCACAAATTTATGTGTCATTAATTCATGGAGTTCATAGTTCATGGTATTCACAGTTTCATTTGTGTTCACAGTACATTGTGTTCACAATCATGGTGTTCACAGTTCATGGGTTGTTGGATTGTTCACATTTCATGGTGTTCACAGATCATGGTGTTCATAATTCATGGTGTTCATAGTTCATGGTGTTCACAGTTCATTGTGTTCAAACAGTACAATGTGTTCAAATTCATGGTGTTCATAATTATGGTGGTTCACGTTCATGATGTTTCACAGTTCATGGTTTCACAGTTCATGGTCGTTCACAGTTCATGGTGTTCGCACAGTTCATGGTGTTCACAGTTTGTGGAGTTCAAGTTACTGGTGTTCACAGTTCAGGGTGTTCACAGTTACCTGGTGTTTACAGTTCATGGTGTTCACAGTTTGTGGAGTCACAGTTCATGGTGTTCACAGTTCATTGTGTTCACAGTTCTGGTGTTCACAGTTCATGGTGTATCATAATTCATGGTGTTCACAGTTTATGGTGTTCACTGTTCATGGTGTTCACAGTTCATGGTGTTCACAGGTTCCTGGTTGTTCACATTCATGGTGTTCATAGTTCATGGTGTTTCACAGTTATGGTTTGTTTCACAGTTCATGGTGTTCATAGTTCATTGTGTTCACAGTCACCATTGTGTCTCACAATTCGTGGTGTTCACAATCCTGGTGTTCACAGTTCATGGTGTTCACAGTTCATGGGTGTTCATAGTTCATGGTGTTCACAGTTCATGTGTTCACAGTACTTTGTGTTCACAATTCATGGTTTGTTCACAGTTCATGGTGTTCACAGTTCATGGAGTTTCACAGTTCATGGTGTTCATAATTCATTTGTTCATAGTTCATAGGTGTTCACAGTTCATGTGTTCACAAGTACACTCGTGTTCAACAATTCATGGTGTTCACAGTTCATGGTGTTCACAGTCATGGTGTTCACAGTTCATGGTGTTTCACAGTTCCTGGTGTTCACAGTTCATGGTGTTCATAATCATGTTGTTCACAGTTCATGATGTTCACAGCATAGTGTCACAGTTCATTGGTGTTCACAGTTCCATGGTGTTCACAGTTCAGAAATTCACGTTTAATGATATTCACAGAACCCTACCATTCATGGTTGTTCACAGTTCATGGTGTGTTCACAGTTCATGGTGTTTCAACAGTTCATGGTGATCATAGTTCATGGTGTTCTCAGTTCATGGTGTATCACAGTTCATGGTGGTGTTCATAGTTCATGGTGTTACACAGTTCATGGTGTTCACAGTGCTGGTGTTGACAGTTCATGATATTCACAGGTTTCATGGTGCTCTCAGTATCATGGTGTTCACAGTTCATGGTGTTCACAGTTCATGTTGTTCACAGTTCATGGTGTTTCACAGTTCTATGGTGTTCACAGTTATGGGTTCACTGTTCATGATATTCACAGTTCATGGTTGTTCACAGTTTCCATGAGTGTTCACAGTCATGGTGTGCACCAGTTTCATGGTGTTCAATGTTATGGTGTTCACAGTTCAGGGGTATTCCATAAGTCACGGTGTTCCCTACGTTAATGGTGTGCAAGTCAAGTCATGGTGTTAACAGTCTTGGTGTTCACAGTTCATGGTGTTCACAGTCATGGTGATTACAGTTCTGGTTGTTACTAGTTCATGGTTTCTTAGTTCAAGGTGTTCATAGTTATGGTGCTTCTCAGTTCATTGGTGTTCACAGTTCATGGTGTTCACAGATCATGCGTGTCACAGTTCATGGTGTTCACCAGTTCATGGTTGTTCACAGTTCATGACTATTCACTGTTCATGGTGTTCACCAGTTCATGGTGTTCACAGTCATGGTGTTCACAGTTTCAATGGTGTTCATCAGTTCATGGTGTCACAGTCATGGTGTTCACAGTTCATGGTGTTCATAGTTCATGGGGTTGCCGTGTTCACTGGACGTGGTTTATGGGGTAACTTGCATAATATGAGATGATTTTTTTTTCGTATCTAGGTTTAGCACCTGTTCCCACAGTTGTATTGTAACTGAGCTCAACCCATGATTGTGGGTCTGACTTGTAGTTTTTACCCGTATCTGGAATTATAGGCAGTTGGTGTGTCTTGCAACCTGGTTGTGTTATCTCAGTGTTCCTGGTTCACCATGTTGTTGTCTTGCGACAACCTGGTCTGTGTTATTCCAGTGTTCCTGGTTCACTGTGTTGTCTTGAAACCTGGTCTGTGTTATCTCAGTGGTTCCTGGTTCCACCAGTGTTGTCTGACCAACCTGGTCTATGTTATCTCAGTGTTCTGGTTCCAGTGTGGTCTTGACAAACCTGGTCTGTGTTATCTCAGTGTTCCTAGTTCCACCAGTGTTGTCGTGGACGACCTGGTCTTCGTCTATCTCAGTTGTTGTTGGTTCACCAGTGTTGTCTTGAAGACCTGGTCTTCCGTTATCTCAGTGTTGCATGGTTCACCTGTGTTGTCCTTGAAGACCTGGTCTGTGTTATCTGTGTTTGTGCGCTGCACCAGTGTGGTCTTGACAGACCTGGTCTGTGTTATTCAGTGTTGCTGGTTTCACCAGATGTGGTCTTGACAGACCTGGTCTGTGTTATCTCAGTGTTGCTGGTTCACCAGTGTGAGTCTTGACAAACCTGGTCTGTGTTATCTCAGTGTTGCTGGTTCACCAGCGTAAGGTCCTGGACGACCTGGTCGTGTTTGTCTCAGTGTTGCTGGTTCACCAGCGTGGTTCTTGACGCTGGTTTGTTCTGTCTATCTCAGCTTGTGTGTTGCTGGCTCAACTACGGCAGTGGTCTGACGACTGTCTGTGTATCTCAGTGGTTGCTGGCTCACCTGGCTGTGGTTTGGACGACTGGTCTGTGTTATCTCAGGTTGCTGGTTCTGCGTTGTCTTGACGACTGGTCTGTGTATCTTAGCCATTAACACACACGAACGAGTTTTCGATCGGAATGTATGTCAGTGTAGAACAAGATGTTTTTCCCTTATGTTTTCCGTTTACACAGTGTACTGCGTCTTTAGAAAGAGTCAATACGATGTGGTATATTCAGCTGTGTCTATGCACACTTTGTCTGATGGAGCTCCATTCCCGTGGCTTCAGATGGTGTGTTGTTTACATTGGTAAAGAGAGCACTGTGGCAGAAAACTCTTCGGCTCTGTGCCATAAGCTTACAGTAAACAGGTGATATCACAGTATTTATAATACAGACATGAAGATATAGTGAAATTCCAAGAGATTCGTGATCTCCGTTATCAAGGAACCTTGATATGTGGGGGGAAATCACGAGATCACTTGAATTTTCGCTCTGTGTAGAGTTATTTTGTCTTCGTTATGCATCCCATATCTGTCTAGTCGGCGGTGGTCAAAAAGATTACAAGGCACATAGTGGGTCCATGGACTGGGCACTGAAGTTTTGATTCCTAAGTTAAGTTACAGTCGAAATGAACTATATAAATGTGTATAGCCTGGCAGAGCGTCGTCAAGTCATGAAGCTCTCACAGGGCGAAAACGTTGTACCAGAGAAGCTCGATTCTGTTTCTCTATTTGTACGTATGTAACCTAGAGTCGCTCGAAACTGGCTGGCCCTACTTGTCATGGGGTCTGTGGAGAGGCCAGAGGTCCATGGGTAGGTTAGTGCGTAGCACACACTCGCATCCTCGTTTGCAACAAGGCCCACAGCCCTTGATGATCGTGACGGGCTCTTTATCCAAGGAAGTAGAGCTATCTCCCCCCTTGTGATCAGATCAGGATAAACCTCTCATTTTACCACCCCTCGGGTCGTATGAGGTGTATTTGATCGAGGCCTCTCAAGTGTGAAACCACTGTTGACACTTCTCTGAGAGGTGGTGAGGCGTGACTGTGAGGTCTCACTCACTTATTTCTGTGGTAAAAGTGTACCAAAAAGAGCGACGAATGTGGCGGGTGTTGTGGGTTGGGCTCAGCCTTGCTTATCGTGGGAAGTACTTGCTTGCTTTCCTTGTCTCTTGCTCCTTGCTTGTCTGCCAGCTGCTCCCATTTACAATGGGGAGGGCAAGTGTTTTTACTCCCCCATACCTTCTCCTCCTTATCTTCATCTTCTCCTCCATGTACCAAGTGTTGAACCCATTTCTCGTCTCACTAATTATATACCTGTCTCTCGTCCACCTTATTATTTCCTATGTATATTTTATACAACGTTATCATGTCTTCCTGATCTTTCTATTTTTTAATGCTGTCTGGCTTGGTTCCTTTAGCGGTATACTTGACAATATCCTCATACTTAAGTCCACATCTCTGGCTGACACATTTCATAACCAGTTGTAACAACTGGTGGATGAATATGTGTCAAGGAAAACACAGGAGTTTTTCTACCCACGATATAGCAGTCACATAGAAGACGTAATCGCACACTGTGGGTGCTCCCACCATGTAACACATATAAACAGTGTAGCTGGCTCACTGTGGTATTTTTATACATACTTGTTATGGGTAGAGGGACATGGAGGTGTTACTGCCTCTTAGAGAAGCAAGGAATGTAGCTGCCTCTGGCTGGGGAAATCGTGATATTGTTTTTATGTGACACTATGTAAGCGTAATAAACTTGTGCTGGAGGGTTAGGCAGACAAATACAAACGGGGTACAGGGGGTATCAGATTGTAATGCCAAATTACGTTTGGGTGGAGGGACTTTCTAAGGTGTGTCTCCGTCCATCATAACCGGTCAGGGACCACAAACCTTTTCTTGGTCCTAGAGGAACCATCCAGTAAATAGAAATAAACTGTGAATGTTATAAAATTTGCGTGGCCCTGGTGGTAGTTGCGGGGGTGGGGGGTGTCAAGTCTGGGTTCCAGGCAGCAGCTGGAAAACAACCTCATGCCAAGCGTGCGGTCACCTCCTGAGAACAGTTGACGCATTTCATCAGCTGACGTAAAGTGGAATGAATTGGAGTGTTCCTGACGAGGGTGAAGACAAAAGACTCATCTCGCAGAACAAGCTTTTCTGGGGGACAGCGTTTCGCTTTGCCGTCAAGCTTGAAGAGCTTTTATCAAGCTCTTACGAGATATCTACACAACGAAATTGTTGTCAAATTTAGCGTGTTCTGTAACTTGTGCTTTGTTCTTCAAACTCACGTAACTACTGCCGGAAGGAAAACTGCAAACTCAGGGAGAAGTAATGTATGTGATTTGCGCAGGTGTGTGGTGTGTGCTATGTGTCTGTGTGTGTTGTGTGTGTTGTGTGTATGTGTGTGTGTGTGTGTGTGTGTGTTATGTGTGTCAATGTGTGTGTGTGTGTGTGTGGTGGTGTATGTGTGTGTGTGTGTGGTGTGTGTGTGTGTGTATGTGGGTGTGTGTATGTGTACTGTGTGTATGTGTGTTTGTTGGTTGTTGTGTTTATGTGTCTGTGTGTGTATGTGTGTGTGTGTGTTGTGTGTGTTGTGTGTGTGTATGTGTGGTGTGTATGTGTGTGGGTGCAGGTGTGTGTGTGTATGTGTCTGTGTGTGTTTGTGTGTGTGTGTATGTGTGTGTGTGTGTGTGTGTGTGTATGTGTATGACGGTTGTGTTTGTGTTTGTGTGTGTGTGTGTTATGTGGGTGTGTGTGTGTGTGTGGTGTGTGTGTAGTGTGTGTGTGTTGTGTGAGTGTGATGTATGGGTATTTGTGTATGTGTGTTTGTGTGTGTGTGTATGGGTGTGTGTGTGTGTGTTATGTGTGTTTGTGTGTATGTGTGTATGTGTGTGTGCTGTGTGTGTTTGTGTGTTTGTGGTGTGTGTGTGTGTGTGTGTGTGTGTGTGTGTGTATGTGTGTATGTGTGTTTGTGTGACTGTGGTGTGTGTGTGTGTGGTGTGTGTGTGTGTGTGTGTGTGTGTGTGTATATGGTTTGTGTCTTTGTGGAGTGTGTGAGTGTGTGTGTGTGTGGTGTGTGTCGTATGTGTGTGGTGTGTGTGCTTGTGTGTGTGTGCATGTGTGTGTGTGTGTGTACTAACCTAGTTGAGGTTGCGGGGGTCGAGTCCGAGCTCCTGGGTGTGTGTGTGTGTGTGTGTGTGTGTGTGTGTGTGTTTGTATGTGTGTGTGTAAGTATGTGTGTGTGTGAGTGTGTATCTGTGTGTGTGTGTTGGTGTGTGATGTGTGTGTTGAGTAGATGTGTGTGTGTGTACTACCTGGTTGATCAGACCCAAGGCGCCGGCTCTTGGACCAAGCAGGAGACTTTGAGACGTTACATCATCTTATCACACATCACATACTAGGTCCCGCTAACTTACCAAGCTGGAAGTTCTTCTCAGTGCTTCCACTCACCCTCACTGCTGCATCTGGATCACACTCTCGTCTCGCTCTTAATTTAAAAGCGCGACCGAACACTTGAGCTAAGTTGTGTCACAGCCGTGTGATTCGTATGTGGAAAACATGCATATGGTCACAGTGGGGCGCCGTACTAACTTCCTAATGAATATAAAATGATGACAGTATAGAGTGAAATCTTTATCAGGCGGGCGTGGTGCAGGGCGTGGGAGCACCGCCTCCTCTAACTCGGCACTATCTTGCCGTAAGTCATTGTTCTTATGAAGGTAGACGGCATGATATGTGCCCCATGGTGTTCACGCCTTCATGGTTGTTTTTTCCCCCCCCAAACCAGTTCATGGTGTTCACGCTTCATGGTGTTCACGCTTCATGGTGTTCACAGTTCATGGTGTTCACGCTTCATGGTGTTCACGCTTCATGGTGTTCACAGTTCATGGTGTTCACAGTTCATGGTGTTCACGCTTCATGGTGTTCACAGTTCATGGTGTTCACGCTTCATGGTGTTCACAGTTCATGGTGTTCACAGTTCATGGTGTTCACGCATTAATGGTAGTTTGTTCACAGTCATGGTGTTCACATGTTCATGGTGTGTTCACAGTTCATGGGTGTTTCACGCTTCATGGTGTTCACAGTTCATGGTGTTCACAGTTCATGGTGTTCACAGTTCATGGTGTTCACAGTTCATGGTGTTCACAATTCATGGTGTTCACAGTTCATGGTGTTTCACAGTTCTGGGGTTCACAGTTATGGTGTTCACAGTTAGGGTGTTCACGCTTCATGGGGTTTTCACAGTTCATGGTGTTCAGCTTCTGGTTGTTCACAAAGTTCATGGTGTTCCGATTCATGGTGTTAACGCTTCATGGTGTGTTCACAGTTCATGGTGTTCACAGTTCATGGTTTTTTTCTCACCGCTTCAATGGTAGTTCACCAGTTCATGGTGTTCACGCTTCATGGTTGTTCACAGTTCATGCGTGCTCACAGTTCATCGGTGTTTACTCTTCATGGTGTTCATCGTCATGGTGTTCACGCTTCATGGTGTTCACGCTTCATGGTGTTCACAGTTCATGGTGTTCACACTTCATGGTGTTCACGCTCATGGTGTTCACAGTTCATGGTGTTCACAGTTCATGGTGTTCACGCTTCATGGTGTTCACAGTTCATGGTGTTCACGCTTCATGGTGTTCACAGTTCATGGTGTTCACAGTTCATGGTGTTCACGCTTCATGGTGTTCACAGTTCATGGTGTTCACAGTTCATGGTGTTCACGCTTCATGGTGTTCACAGTTCATGGTGTTCACAGTTCATGGTGTTCACGCTTCATGGTGTTCACAGTTCATGGTGTTCTACGATTCATGGTTGTTCCCACAGTCATGGTGATTCACAGTTCATGGTGTTCACGCTTCATGGTGTTCACAGTTCATGGTGTTCACAGTTCATGGTGTTCACGCTTCATGGTGTTCACAGTTCATGGTGTTCAAGTTCATGTGTTGTTCACAGGTCATGGTGTTCCCGCTTCATGGTGTTTCGTTCACAGTTTCATGGTGTTCACTGTTCATGGTGTTTCACAGTTCAGGGTGTTCACAGTTCATGGTGTTCACGCTATTATCATGCGTGTTCACAGTTCATGGTGTTCAACAGTTCATGGTGTTCACAGTTCATTGGTGTTCCAAGTCATGTGTGTTCACACGTTCAATGGGTGTTCACAGTTCATGGTGTTCACAGTTCGTGGTGTTCACTGTTCATGGTGTTCACGTTCATGGTGTTCACAGTTCATGTTGTTCACGTCTTCTGGTGTTCACAGTTCTGGTTGTTCACAGCTCATGGTGCGTCACCAGTTCATGGTGTTCACATGTTCTTCATGGTTGTTCACGCTTTCCTGGTGTTCACAGTTCATGGTTGTTTTCACGATACATGGTGTTCACAGTTATGGTGTTTTCACGCTTCCATGGGTTCACTGTTCATGGTGTTCCGCTTCTTGGTATGTTCACAGTTCCCAGGGTGTTCACGCTCTATGGGTGTTCACAGTTCATGTGTTCACGCTTCATGGGTGTTCACAGTTCATGAGTGTTCACGCTTCATGGTGTTCTCTGTCATGGTTCACGTTCATGGTGTTCACGCTTCATGTTCGTTCACAGTTCATGGGTGTTCACGCTTCTGGTTGTTCACAGTTATGGGTTTCACGCTTCATGCGTGTCACAGTTATGGTGGTGTTTCACGCTTCATGTGTTCCAGTTCATGGTGTTCACAGTTCATCGGCGGTTCACGCTTTCATTTTTTGGTGTATCACAGTTCATTGTGTTCAAAGTTCATGGTGTTCACAGTTCATGGTTTCACTGTCTCTTGGTGTTCACAGTTCATGGTGTTCCAGTTCATGGTGTTCACAGTCGTGGTGTTCACAAGTTCATGGTGTTCACAGTTCATGGTGTTCACAGTTCATGGTCTGTTCACGCTTTATGGTGTTCACAGAGTTCATGGTGTTCACGCCCACTTCATGGTGTGGTTCACAAGTTCATGTGTTCACGCTTCATGGTTGTTCACAGCTTCTATGGTGTTCACAGTTCTGGTGTTCACAGTTCATGGTGTTCACAGTTCATGGTCGTTCTCGTAAATGGTGTTTCACAGTTCAGGTGTTCACGTTCGTGGTGTTTCACCAGTCTGGTGTTTCACAGTTATGGTGTCACAGTTCATGGTGTCACGCTTCATGGTGCTGTTCACAGTCATGGTGTCACGCTTCAATGGGGTTCAACAGATCATGGTGTTCACGACTTCTTGGTGTTCACAGTTCATGGGTGTTCACAGTTCATTGGTGTTCACAGTTCATGGATGTTCACAGTTCTTGGTGTTCACAGATCATGGTGTTCACCAGTTGTGGTGTTCACAGTTCATGTGTTCACAGTTCATGGTGTTCAAGTTCATGCTGTCATAGTTCATGGTGTTATAGTTCATGTGTTCACTGTTTCATGGTGTTCACAGTTCATGGTGTTCACAGTTCATGGTGTTCACGCTTCATGGTGTTCACAGTTCATGGTGTTCACGCTTCATGGTGTTCACAGTTCATGGTGTTCACGCTTCATGGTGTTCACAGTTCATGGTGTTCACAGTTCATGGTGTTCACAGTCATGTGTTCACAGTTTCATGGTGTTCACCAGTTCATGGTCGTTCCACGCTTTCATGGTGTTCACAGTTCATGGTGTTCACATTCCATGGGGTGTTCACTGTTAATGGGTTGTCACAGTCTCATGGTGTCCACAGTTCGTGGTGTTCGCCAGTTCATGGTGGTTCACAGCTTCATGGTGTTCTCAGTTCATGGTGTTCATAGCTTCATGGTGTTCATAGTTCACGGTGGTCTAGTCATTGGTGCTTCACGTCATGGTGTCCAGTTCATGGTGTTCCAGTTCATGGTGTTCACGGTTCATGGTGTTCACAGTTCATGGTGTTCATAGTTCACGGTTGTGTTCCATAGTTCACGGTGTTCACAGTTATGGCTGTTGTTCACATGTTCATGGTGTTCACAGTTCATGGTGTTCACAGTTCATGGTGTTCACAGTTCATGGTGTTCACAGTTCATGGTGTTCACAGTTCATGGTGTTCATAGTTCATGGTGTTCACAGTTATGGTTGTTCACAGTCATGGTGTTCACAGCTCATGGTTAATTCAAGTTAAGGTGTTCACAGTTCATGGTGTTCATAGTTCATGGTGTTCACAGTTCATGGTGTTCACAGTTCATGGTGTTCACAGTTCATGGTGTTCACAGTTCATGGTATTCACGCTTCATGGTGTTCACAGTTCATGGTGTTCACGCTTCATGGTGTTCACGCTTCATGGTGTTCACAGTTCATGGTGTTCACGCTTCATGGTGTTCACGCTTAATGGTGTTCACAGTTCATGGTGTTCACAGTTCATGGTGTTCACGCTTCATGGTGTTCACAGTTCATAGTGTTCACGCTTCATGGTGTTCACAGTTCATGGTGTTCACAGTTCATGGTGTTCACGCTTCATGGTGTTCACAGTTCATGGTGTTCACAGTTCATGGTGTTCACGCTTCCTGATGTTCACAGTTCATGGTGTTCACAGTTCATGGTGTTCACGCTTCATGGTGTTCACAGTTCATGGTGTTCACAGTTCATGGTGTTCACAGTTCATGGTGTTCACAGTTCATGGTGTTCACAGTTCATGGTGTTCACAGTTCATGGTCTGATTCACGCTCATGGGGCAAGTTCACAGTTCATGGTGTTCACAGTTCATTGTGTCCAGTTCATGGTGTTCACAGTTCATGGTGTTCAGCTTCATGGTGTTCACAGTTCATGGTTTTGTTCACAGTCTTTGGTGTTCACGCTTCATGGTGTTCACAGTTATTGTGTTCACGCTTAATGGTGTTCACAGTTCATGGTGTTCACAGTTCATGGTGTTCACGGTTCATGGTGTTCACAGTTCATGGTGTTCACAGTTCATGGTGTTCACGCTTCATGGTGTTCACAGTTCATGGTGTTCACAGTTCATGGTGTTCACACTTCATGGTGTTCACAGTTCATGGTGTTCACAGTTCATGGTGTTTCCACAGTTCATGGTTGTTCACAGTTCATGGGTGTTAACAGTTCCATTTGTGTTCCACAGTTCATGCGTAGTTCACGCTTCAGGTGTTCACAGTTCATGTGTTCACAGTTCATGGTGTTCACAGTTCACTGGTGTTACAGTTCATGGTGTTTCACAAGTTATGGTGTTCACAGTGCATGTGTTCACGTTCGTGGTGTTAACAGTTCATTGGTGTTCACAGTTCATGGTGTTCACAGTTCATGGTGTTCACGCTTCATGGAGTTTGTTCAACAGATTCATGGTGTTCACGCCTCATGGTGTTAACAGTTCTGGTTGTTCACAGGTTCATAGGTGTTTAACGCTTCATGGTGTTCACAGTACATGGTGTTCACGCTTCATGGTGTTCACAGTTCATGGTGTTCACGCTTCATGGTGTTCACAGTTCATGGTGTTCACGCTTCATGGTGTTCACAGTTCATGGTGTTCACTGCTTCATCGGTGTTCACAGTTCATGGTGTTCAAGCTTCTTGGTTGTTCACAGTTCATGGTGTGCACAGTATCTGGTCTGTTCACGCTTCATGGTGTTCACAGTTCAAGGTGTTCAGCTTCATGGTGTTCACAGTCAGAGTGTTCACGCTTCTTGTGTTAACAGTTAATGGTGTTCACGCTTATGGTCGTTCACAGTTCATGTGTTCCCAGTTCATGGTGTTCACGCTTATTTGGTGTTCACAGTTCATGGAGTTCACAGTTCACTGGTGTTCACCAGTCATGGTGTTCACTGTTCATTGGTGTTCACTGTTCATGGTGTTCACAGTTTGGAGCTTCCACAGTTCGTGGTGTTCACAGTTCATGCGTGTTCACAGTTCATGGTGTTCACGATTCATGGTGTTCACGCTTCATGGATGTTCACAAGTTCATGGGTTCACGCTTCATGTTTGTTCACAGTTCATGGTGTTCACCTTCATGGTGTTCACAAGTTCTGGTGTTCACCAGTTCATGGTGTTCACAGTTCATGGTAGTGTTCACAGTTCATGCAGTGTTCACGTTCTGGTGTCACAGTTCATGGTGTTCACAGTTCGTGGTGTTCACAGTTCATGTGTTTACAGTTCAGGGTGTTCACAGTCATGGTGTGTTCACGCTTCATGGTTGTTCACAGTTCATGGTAGTTCACGCTTCATGTGTTCACAGTTCATGGTGTGTTCACGCGTAATCGGCTGTTCATGTCATGGTTGTAACAGTTATGGGTGTTCTACAGTTCTTGGTGTTCACAGTTCATGGTGTGTTCACAGTTCATTGTGTTCACAGTTCGTTGGTGTGGTCACAGTTCATGGTTTGTTCCAGTCATGGTGTTCACAGTTCATGGTTGTTCATAGTTCATGGTGTGCATAGTTCATGGTGTTCACAGTTTAGGTGGTTCACAGTTTCGTGGTGTTCACAGTTCATGGTTTTCAGCTTTCATGGTGTTTCACAGTTCATGGTGTTCCAGTCATGGTGTTCACAGTTATGGTGTTCACAGTTCATGCGTGTTCACAGTTCATGGTGTTCCAAGTTCATGGTGTGTTCAACAGTTCATGGTGTTCACGCTTCATTGTGTTCCAGAGTTCATGGTGTTCACAGTTCATGGTGTTCACAGTTCATGGTGTTCACAGGTTCATGGTTGGCTTCACAAGTGTGGTGTTCACAGTTCATGGTGTTCACGTTCATGGTTGGTTCAATAGTTCATGTGGTCATAGTTCATGGTGTTCATAGTTCACGGGGTTAATAGTTCATGGTTGTTCACGTTCATGGTGTTCACAGTTCATGGTGTCACAGTTCCATGGTGTTTCACGTTCATGGTGTTCCGTTCAATGGTGTTCATAGTTCACGGTGTTCATAGTTCACGGGTCTGTCCACACGATTGATGGTTGGTTCACAGTTCTTGGTGGTTCAACAGTTCATGGTGTTCCACAGTTCATGGTGTGTTCACAGTTCATGGTGTTCACAGTTCATGGTGTTCATAGTTCATGTGGTTTGTTCACATGTTCATCGGTGTCACGGTTCATGGTGTTCACAGTTCATGGTTTGTCACAGATCTGGTGTTCCAGTTCATGGTGTTCACAGTTCATGGGTTCACAGTTAATGGTGTTCACAGTTAATGCGTGTTCACGGTTTCGTGGGTTCACCGTTCATGGTGGATGTTCACAGTTCGTGGTGTCACAAGTTCCATGGTGTTCACAGTTCATGGTGTTCACAGTTCATGGGTGTTCACAGTTCGTGAGTGTTCACATTCATTGGTGTTTACAGTACATTGTGTTCACATTCATGGTCGTTACAGTTCATGGTGTTCACAGTTCATGGTGTTCACAGTTCGGTGTTCATAATTCAATGGTGTTCATAGTTCATGGTGGTCACCGTTCATTGTGTTAACAGTACACTGTGGTTCACAATTTATGGTGTTCATAATTCATGATGGTTCATAGTTCTTGGTGTTCACAGTTCATTGTGTTTCACAGTACATTGTGTCACAATTTCATGGTGTTCACAGTTCATGGTGTTTCACAGTTCTGGTGTCACGTTCATGGTGTTCTTAAGTCATGGTGTTTCATAGTTTCATGGTGTTCAACAGTTCATTGTGTTCACAGTAACACTGTGTCACTATACATGGTTTTATTGTTCATAATTTTCATGGTGGTTCATCAGTTCATGATGTTCACAGTTCATGGTGTTCAAAGTTCTTGGTGTGGTTCACATTTCTTGGGTGTTCAAAGTTCATGGTGTTCACGTTTGTGGAGTTCACAGTTCATGGTGTTCACAGTTCATGGTGTTTCACAGTTCCTGGTGTTTACAGTTCATGGTGTTCACAGTTTGTGGAGTTCACATTTCCATGGTGTTACGTTCATGGTGTTCAACCCCAGATCCTGGGTGTTCACAGTTCATGGTGTCATAAATTCATGGTGTTCACAGTTCTTGGAGTTCACAGTTCATGGTGTTCAAATTCATGGTGTTAACTGTTCTTGGTGTTCACAGTTCATGGTGTTCACTGTTCATGGTGTTCACAGTTCATGGTGTTCATAATTCATGGTGTTCATAGTTCATGGTTTTACAGTTCATTGTTTCACAGTACACTGTGTTCACAATTCATGGTGTCACAGTTCATGGTGTTCACAGTTCATGGTGTTCACAGTTCATCTGGTGTTCTCAGTTCCTGTTGTTCACAGTTCATGGTGTTCATAATTCATGGTGTTCAACAGTCATGATGTTCAAGTCATGGTGTTCCACAGTCATGGTGTTCACAGTTCAATGGTGTTTTTCACAGTTCATGATATTCACAGTAATGATATTCACAGTTCTTGGTGTTCACGTCATGGTGTCAACAGTTCAATGGTGTTCACAGTTCATGTGTGTTCATAGATTCATGGTGTTCTACAGTTCATGGTGTTCACAGTTCATGGTGTTCATAGTTCATGGTGTTCACAGTCAGATGGTCCTGGTTGTCAGTTTTCATGGTGTTGTCGCTCATGCTATTCACAGTTCATGGTGCTCACAGTTCATGGTGTTCACAGTTCCTGGTGTTCACAGTTCATGGTGTTACAGTTCATGGAGTTCACTGTTTTCATGGTCGTTCACAGTTTATGGTGTTCACAGTTCATGATATGCACAGTTCCATGGTGTTCCACAGTTCGTGGTGGTTCACAGTTCATGGTGTTTCACAGTTCATGGTGTGTTCACAGTTCATGGTGTTCACAGTTCATGTCGTTTCACAGTTATGGTGTTCACAGTTCATGGTTGTTCAACAGTTCTTGGTGTTCAAGTTCACGGTGTTCATAGTTCACGGTATGTTCACAGTCATGGTTGGGTTCACAGTTCAATGGTGTTCACAGTTCATGGTGTTCACAGTTCATGGTGTTCACAGTTCAGGGGTTGTTCACAGTTCATGATATTCACCTCAGTTCATGGTGTTCACAGTTCATGGTGTTCACAGTTCATGGTGTTCACTGTCATGGTGTTACAGTTCATGGTGTTCACAGTTCATGGTGTTCACAGTTCGTGGTGTTCACAGTTCATGGTGTTCACAGTTCATGGTGTTCACAGTTCATGGTGTTCACAGTTCATGGTGTTCACAGTTCGTGGTGTTCACAGTTCATGGTGTTCACAGTTCATGGTGTTCACAGTTCATGGTTGTTCACGTTCATGGTGTTCACAGTTCATGGTGTTCATCGGCTTCATGGTGTGTTCACAGTTCATGGTGTTCACCGCTTTAACTGGTGTTCAACAGTTCATGGTGTTCACAGTTCATGGTCGTTCCACAGTTCATGGTGTTCCACGTCTGGTAGTGTTCACAGTTTGGTGTTCACAGTTCGTGGTTTTCACAGTTCTTGGTGTTCACAGTTCCTGGTGCCTGTTCACCTGGTTCATGGTGTTCATAGATTCATGGTGTTCATAGTTCATGGTGTTCACAGTTCATGGTGTTCACAGTTCGTGGTGTTCACAGTTCATGGTGTTCACGCTTCATGGTGTTCACAGTTCATGGTGTTCACGCTTCATGGTGTTCACAGTTCATCGTTGTTCACGCTTTGGTGTTCACAGTTTCATGAGTGTTCACAGTTCATGGTACTGTTCACAGTCATGGATGTTCACAGTTCATGGGTGTTCACAGTCATCTGTGTTCACAGTTCATGGTGTTCACAGTTCATGGTGTTCACAGTTCATGGTGTTCACAGTTCATGGTGTTCACAGTTCATGGTGTTCACAGTTCATGGTGTTCACAGTTGTTGGTCGTCACAGTTAATGGTAGTTCACGTTCATGGTGTTTCACAGTTCATGGTGTTATAGTTCATTGTGTTTCATAGTTCACGGTGATGCATAGTTCATGGTGTTCACAGTTTCATGGTGTTCACAGTTCATGGTGTTCACAGTTCATGGTGTTCACAGTTCATGGTGTTCACAGTTCATGGTGTTCACAGTTCATGGTGTTCACCGTTCATGGTGTTCACAGGTTCATGGTGTTCACAGTTTCATGGGTTCATAGTTCATGGTGTTCATAGTTCATGGTGTTCACAGCTTCATGTGTGTTCACAGTCATGGTTTCACGAGGTCATGCGTATTCACAGTTCATGGTGTTCAAGTTCAATTGGTGTTCATTAGTCATGGTGTTCAAGTTCATGGTGTTCACAGTTCCTGGAGCATCTGTGTTCACAGTTCATGGTGTGTTCCACAGTCATGGTGTCAAGTTCATGGTGTTCACAGCTTATGGTGTTCACAGTTCATGGACGTGTTCACAGTTCGTGGTGTTACAGTTTCAATGGTGTTTCACCAGTTTAGTGGTGTTCACAGTTCATGGTGTTCACAGTTTCATGGTGTTCACAGTTCATGGTGTTCAGAGTTCGTGTGTTCACATTTCATGGGGTTCACAGTACATTGTGTTCACAATTCATTGGCTGTTCACAGTTCATGTGTGTTTCACAGTCATGGTGTTCACAGTTCATGTGTTCATATTCATGTGTGTTCATAGTTCATGGTGTTCACAGTTCATTGTGTTCACAGTACACTGCTGTCACAAATTTATGTGTCATTAATTCATGGAGTTCATAGTTCATGGTATTCACAGTTTCATTTGTGTTCACAGTACATTGTGTTCACAATCATGGTGTTCACAGTTCATGGGTTGTTGGATTGTTCACATTTCATGGTGTTCACAGATCATGGTGTTCATAATTCATGGTGTTCATAGTTCATGGTGTTCACAGTTCATTGTGTTCAAACAGTACAATGTGTTCAAATTCATGGTGTTCATAATTATGGTGGTTCACGTTCATGATGTTTCACAGTTCATGGTTTCACAGTTCATGGTCGTTCACAGTTCATGGTGTTCGCACAGTTCATGGTGTTCACAGTTTGTGGAGTTCAAGTTACTGGTGTTCACAGTTCAGGGTGTTCACAGTTACCTGGTGTTTACAGTTCATGGTGTTCACAGTTTGTGGAGTCACAGTTCATGGTGTTCACAGTTCATTGTGTTCACAGTTCTGGTGTTCACAGTTCATGGTGTATCATAATTCATGGTGTTCACAGTTTATGGTGTTCACTGTTCATGGTGTTCACAGTTCATGGTGTTCACAGGTTCCTGGTTGTTCACATTCATGGTGTTCATAGTTCATGGTGTTTCACAGTTATGGTTTGTTTCACAGTTCATGGTGTTCATAGTTCATTGTGTTCACAGTCACCATTGTGTCTCACAATTCGTGGTGTTCACAATCCTGGTGTTCACAGTTCATGGTGTTCACAGTTCATGGGTGTTCATAGTTCATGGTGTTCACAGTTCATGTGTTCACAGTACTTTGTGTTCACAATTCATGGTTTGTTCACAGTTCATGGTGTTCACAGTTCATGGAGTTTCACAGTTCATGGTGTTCATAATTCATTTGTTCATAGTTCATAGGTGTTCACAGTTCATGTGTTCACAAGTACACTCGTGTTCAACAATTCATGGTGTTCACAGTTCATGGTGTTCACAGTCATGGTGTTCACAGTTCATGGTGTTTCACAGTTCCTGGTGTTCACAGTTCATGGTGTTCATAATCATGTTGTTCACAGTTCATGATGTTCACAGCATAGTGTCACAGTTCATTGGTGTTCACAGTTCCATGGTGTTCACAGTTCAGAAATTCACGTTTAATGATATTCACAGAACCCTACCATTCATGGTTGTTCACAGTTCATGGTGTGTTCACAGTTCATGGTGTTTCAACAGTTCATGGTGATCATAGTTCATGGTGTTCTCAGTTCATGGTGTATCACAGTTCATGGTGGTGTTCATAGTTCATGGTGTTACACAGTTCATGGTGTTCACAGTGCTGGTGTTGACAGTTCATGATATTCACAGGTTTCATGGTGCTCTCAGTATCATGGTGTTCACAGTTCATGGTGTTCACAGTTCATGTTGTTCACAGTTCATGGTGTTTCACAGTTCTATGGTGTTCACAGTTATGGGTTCACTGTTCATGATATTCACAGTTCATGGTTGTTCACAGTTTCCATGAGTGTTCACAGTCATGGTGTGCACCAGTTTCATGGTGTTCAATGTTATGGTGTTCACAGTTCAGGGGTATTCCATAAGTCACGGTGTTCCCTACGTTAATGGTGTGCAAGTCAAGTCATGGTGTTAACAGTCTTGGTGTTCACAGTTCATGGTGTTCACAGTCATGGTGATTACAGTTCTGGTTGTTACTAGTTCATGGTTTCTTAGTTCAAGGTGTTCATAGTTATGGTGCTTCTCAGTTCATTGGTGTTCACAGTTCATGGTGTTCACAGATCATGCGTGTCACAGTTCATGGTGTTCACCAGTTCATGGTTGTTCACAGTTCATGACTATTCACTGTTCATGGTGTTCACCAGTTCATGGTGTTCACAGTCATGGTGTTCACAGTTTCAATGGTGTTCATCAGTTCATGGTGTCACAGTCATGGTGTTCACAGTTCATGGTGTTCATAGTTCATGGGGTTGCCGTGTTCACTGGACGTGGTTTATGGGGTAACTTGCATAATATGAGATGATTTTTTTTTCGTATCTAGGTTTAGCACCTGTTCCCACAGTTGTATTGTAACTGAGCTCAACCCATGATTGTGGGTCTGACTTGTAGTTTTTACCCGTATCTGGAATTATAGGCAGTTGGTGTGTCTTGCAACCTGGTTGTGTTATCTCAGTGTTCCTGGTTCACCATGTTGTTGTCTTGCGACAACCTGGTCTGTGTTATTCCAGTGTTCCTGGTTCACTGTGTTGTCTTGAAACCTGGTCTGTGTTATCTCAGTGGTTCCTGGTTCCACCAGTGTTGTCTGACCAACCTGGTCTATGTTATCTCAGTGTTCTGGTTCCAGTGTGGTCTTGACAAACCTGGTCTGTGTTATCTCAGTGTTCCTAGTTCCACCAGTGTTGTCGTGGACGACCTGGTCTTCGTCTATCTCAGTTGTTGTTGGTTCACCAGTGTTGTCTTGAAGACCTGGTCTTCCGTTATCTCAGTGTTGCATGGTTCACCTGTGTTGTCCTTGAAGACCTGGTCTGTGTTATCTGTGTTTGTGCGCTGCACCAGTGTGGTCTTGACAGACCTGGTCTGTGTTATTCAGTGTTGCTGGTTTCACCAGATGTGGTCTTGACAGACCTGGTCTGTGTTATCTCAGTGTTGCTGGTTCACCAGTGTGAGTCTTGACAAACCTGGTCTGTGTTATCTCAGTGTTGCTGGTTCACCAGCGTAAGGTCCTGGACGACCTGGTCGTGTTTGTCTCAGTGTTGCTGGTTCACCAGCGTGGTTCTTGACGCTGGTTTGTTCTGTCTATCTCAGCTTGTGTGTTGCTGGCTCAACTACGGCAGTGGTCTGACGACTGTCTGTGTATCTCAGTGGTTGCTGGCTCACCTGGCTGTGGTTTGGACGACTGGTCTGTGTTATCTCAGGTTGCTGGTTCTGCGTTGTCTTGACGACTGGTCTGTGTATCTTAGCCATTAACACACACGAACGAGTTTTCGATCGGAATGTATGTCAGTGTAGAACAAGATGTTTTTCCCTTATGTTTTCCGTTTACACAGTGTACTGCGTCTTTAGAAAGAGTCAATACGATGTGGTATATTCAGCTGTGTCTATGCACACTTTGTCTGATGGAGCTCCATTCCCGTGGCTTCAGATGGTGTGTTGTTTACATTGGTAAAGAGAGCACTGTGGCAGAAAACTCTTCGGCTCTGTGCCATAAGCTTACAGTAAACAGGTGATATCACAGTATTTATAATACAGACATGAAGATATAGTGAAATTCCAAGAGATTCGTGATCTCCGTTATCAAGGAACCTTGATATGTGGGGGGAAATCACGAGATCACTTGAATTTTCGCTCTGTGTAGAGTTATTTTGTCTTCGTTATGCATCCCATATCTGTCTAGTCGGCGGTGGTCAAAAAGATTACAAGGCACATAGTGGGTCCATGGACTGGGCACTGAAGTTTTGATTCCTAAGTTAAGTTACAGTCGAAATGAACTATATAAATGTGTATAGCCTGGCAGAGCGTCGTCAAGTCATGAAGCTCTCACAGGGCGAAAACGTTGTACCAGAGAAGCTCGATTCTGTTTCTCTATTTGTACGTATGTAACCTAGAGTCGCTCGAAACTGGCTGGCCCTACTTGTCATGGGGTCTGTGGAGAGGCCAGAGGTCCATGGGTAGGTTAGTGCGTAGCACACACTCGCATCCTCGTTTGCAACAAGGCCCACAGCCCTTGATGATCGTGACGGGCTCTTTATCCAAGGAAGTAGAGCTATCTCCCCCCTTGTGATCAGATCAGGATAAACCTCTCATTTTACCACCCCTCGGGTCGTATGAGGTGTATTTGATCGAGGCCTCTCAAGTGTGAAACCACTGTTGACACTTCTCTGAGAGGTGGTGAGGCGTGACTGTGAGGTCTCACTCACTTATTTCTGTGGTAAAAGTGTACCAAAAAGAGCGACGAATGTGGCGGGTGTTGTGGGTTGGGCTCAGCCTTGCTTATCGTGGGAAGTACTTGCTTGCTTTCCTTGTCTCTTGCTCCTTGCTTGTCTGCCAGCTGCTCCCATTTACAATGGGGAGGGCAAGTGTTTTTACTCCCCCATACCTTCTCCTCCTTATCTTCATCTTCTCCTCCATGTACCAAGTGTTGAACCCATTTCTCGTCTCACTAATTATATACCTGTCTCTCGTCCACCTTATTATTTCCTATGTATATTTTATACAACGTTATCATGTCTTCCTGATCTTTCTATTTTTTAATGCTGTCTGGCTTGGTTCCTTTAGCGGTATACTTGACAATATCCTCATACTTAAGTCCACATCTCTGGCTGACACATTTCATAACCAGTTGTAACAACTGGTGGATGAATATGTGTCAAGGAAAACACAGGAGTTTTTCTACCCACGATATAGCAGTCACATAGAAGACGTAATCGCACACTGTGGGTGCTCCCACCATGTAACACATATAAACAGTGTAGCTGGCTCACTGTGGTATTTTTATACATACTTGTTATGGGTAGAGGGACATGGAGGTGTTACTGCCTCTTAGAGAAGCAAGGAATGTAGCTGCCTCTGGCTGGGGAAATCGTGATATTGTTTTTATGTGACACTATGTAAGCGTAATAAACTTGTGCTGGAGGGTTAGGCAGACAAATACAAACGGGGTACAGGGGGTATCAGATTGTAATGCCAAATTACGTTTGGGTGGAGGGACTTTCTAAGGTGTGTCTCCGTCCATCATAACCGGTCAGGGACCACAAACCTTTTCTTGGTCCTAGAGGAACCATCCAGTAAATAGAAATAAACTGTGAATGTTATAAAATTTGCGTGGCCCTGGTGGTAGTTGCGGGGGTGGGGGGTGTCAAGTCTGGGTTCCAGGCAGCAGCTGGAAAACAACCTCATGCCAAGCGTGCGGTCACCTCCTGAGAACAGTTGACGCATTTCATCAGCTGACGTAAAGTGGAATGAATTGGAGTGTTCCTGACGAGGGTGAAGACAAAAGACTCATCTCGCAGAACAAGCTTTTCTGGGGGACAGCGTTTCGCTTTGCCGTCAAGCTTGAAGAGCTTTTATCAAGCTCTTACGAGATATCTACACAACGAAATTGTTGTCAAATTTAGCGTGTTCTGTAACTTGTGCTTTGTTCTTCAAACTCACGTAACTACTGCCGGAAGGAAAACTGCAAACTCAGGGAGAAGTAATGTATGTGATTTGCGCAGGTGTGTGGTGTGTGCTATGTGTCTGTGTGTGTTGTGTGTGTTGTGTGTATGTGTGTGTGTGTGTGTGTGTGTGTTATGTGTGTCAATGTGTGTGTGTGTGTGTGTGGTGGTGTATGTGTGTGTGTGTGTGGTGTGTGTGTGTGTGTATGTGGGTGTGTGTATGTGTACTGTGTGTATGTGTGTTTGTTGGTTGTTGTGTTTATGTGTCTGTGTGTGTATGTGTGTGTGTGTGTTGTGTGTGTTGTGTGTGTGTATGTGTGGTGTGTATGTGTGTGGGTGCAGGTGTGTGTGTGTATGTGTCTGTGTGTGTTTGTGTGTGTGTGTATGTGTGTGTGTGTGTGTGTGTGTGTATGTGTATGACGGTTGTGTTTGTGTTTGTGTGTGTGTGTGTTATGTGGGTGTGTGTGTGTGTGTGGTGTGTGTGTAGTGTGTGTGTGTTGTGTGAGTGTGATGTATGGGTATTTGTGTATGTGTGTTTGTGTGTGTGTGTATGGGTGTGTGTGTGTGTGTTATGTGTGTTTGTGTGTATGTGTGTATGTGTGTGTGCTGTGTGTGTTTGTGTGTTTGTGGTGTGTGTGTGTGTGTGTGTGTGTGTGTGTGTGTATGTGTGTATGTGTGTTTGTGTGACTGTGGTGTGTGTGTGTGTGGTGTGTGTGTGTGTGTGTGTGTGTGTGTGTATATGGTTTGTGTCTTTGTGGAGTGTGTGAGTGTGTGTGTGTGTGGTGTGTGTCGTATGTGTGTGGTGTGTGTGCTTGTGTGTGTGTGCATGTGTGTGTGTGTGTGTACTAACCTAGTTGAGGTTGCGGGGGTCGAGTCCGAGCTCCTGGGTGTGTGTGTGTGTGTGTGTGTGTGTGTGTGTGTGTTTGTATGTGTGTGTGTAAGTATGTGTGTGTGTGAGTGTGTATCTGTGTGTGTGTGTTGGTGTGTGATGTGTGTGTTGAGTAGATGTGTGTGTGTGTACTACCTGGTTGATCAGACCCAAGGCGCCGGCTCTTGGACCAAGCAGGAGACTTTGAGACGTTACATCATCTTATCACACATCACATACTAGGTCCCGCTAACTTACCAAGCTGGAAGTTCTTCTCAGTGCTTCCACTCACCCTCACTGCTGCATCTGGATCACACTCTCGTCTCGCTCTTAATTTAAAAGCGCGACCGAACACTTGAGCTAAGTTGTGTCACAGCCGTGTGATTCGTATGTGGAAAACATGCATATGGTCACAGTGGGGCGCCGTACTAACTTCCTAATGAATATAAAATGATGACAGTATAGAGTGAAATCTTTATCAGGCGGGCGTGGTGCAGGGCGTGGGAGCACCGCCTCCTCTAACTCGGCACTATCTTGCCGTAAGTCATTGTTCTTATGAAGGTAGACGGCATGATATGTTCCCCTACTAGACTGACCACTAGTTCCTTACTAGACTGACCACTAGTTCCACTACTAGACTCACCACTAGTTCCTTACTAGACTGACCACTAGTTCAACTACTAGACTCACCACTAGTTCCACTACTAGACTGACCACTAGTTCCACTACTAGACTCACCACTAGTTCCACTACTAGACTGACCACTAGTTCCACTACTAGACTCACCACTAGTTCCACTACTAGACTCACCTCCAGGTAACCTCCAGGTAACCACTAGTTCCACTACTAGACTCACCACTAGCTCCACTACTAGACTGACCACTAGTTCCACTACTAGACTGACCACTAGTTCCACTACTAGACTGACCATTAGTTCCACTATTAGACTCACCACTAGTTCCACTACTAGACTCACTACTAGTTCCACTACTAGACTCACCACTAGTTCCAATACTAGACTCACCACTAGTTCCACTACTAAACTCACCACTAGTTCCACTACTAGACTCACCACTAGTTCCAATACTAGACTCACCACTAGTTCCGCTACTAGACTTACCACTAGTTCCACTACTAGACTCACCACTAGTTCCACTACTAGACTCACCACTAGTTCCACTACTAGACTCACCACTAGTTCCACTACTAGACTGACCACTAGTTCCACTACTAGACTCACCACTAGTTCCACTACTAGACTCACCACTAGTTCCACTACTAGACTCACCACTAGTTCCAATACTAGACTCACAACTAGTTCCACTACTAAACTCACCACTAGTTCCACTACTCGACTCACCACTAGTTCCAATACTAGACTCACCACTAGTTCCACTACTAGACTCAACACTAGTTCCACTACTAGACTCACCACTAGTTCCACTACTAGACTCACCACTAGTTCCACTACTAGACTCACCACTAGTTCCACTACTAGACTCACAACTAGTTCCAATACTAGACTCACCACTAGTTCCACTACTAGACTCACCACTAGTTCTACTACTAGACTCACCACTAGTTCCACTACTAGACTCACCACTAGTTCCACTACTAGACTCACCACTAGTTCCACTACTAGACTCACCACTAGTTCCATAACTAGACTCACCACAGCACCGTATCATCCTTTGCGGATGATACTAGGATCTGCATGAGGCTGTCATCTGCTGAGGACGCGGTTAACCTCCAAGAAGATATAAACAAAGTTTTCCAGTGAGCAACGGTAAACAATATGATGCTCAATGAGGACAAATTCCAACTACTCCGTTATGGAAAACTGGAGGAGATAATAACTAGAACAGAGTATACTACTGACTCCGGCCATACAATAGAGCGGAAAAATAATGTAAGGGACCTGGGAGTAGTAATGTCTGAGGATCTCACTTTCAAGGATCACAACAGTGCCACGATCGCACTTGCAAAGAAAATGATAGGATGGATAATGAGAACTTTCAAAACGAGAGATGCCAAGCTCATGATGATCCTTTTCAAATCACTTGTTCTCTCTAGGCTGGAATACTGCTGTACATTAACATCTCCAAAGCAGGTGAAATCGCAGATCTAGAGAGTGTACAGAGATCCTTTACTGCACGTATAAGTTCTGTCAAGCACCTTAACTACTGGGAACGCTTGGAAGCACTTGACTTGTACTCGTTGGAACGCAGGAGGGAGAGATATATCATAATCTACACTTGGAAAATCTTGGAAGGAATGGTCCCAAATCTGCACATAGAAATCACTCCCTACGAAAGTAAAAGACTGGGCATGCGATGCAAAATGCCCCCAATAAAAAGTAGGGGCGCCATTGGTACACTAAGGGAAAACACCATAAGTGTCCGGGGCCCAAAACTGTTCAACAGCCTCCCATCAAGCATTAGGGAATTGCCAATAAACCCCTGGCTGCCTTCAAGAGAGAGCTGGACAGATACCTAAAGTCAGTGCCGGATCAGCCGGGCTGTGGCTCGTACGTTGGACTGCGTGCGGCCAGCAGTAAGAGCCTAGTTGATCAGGCCCTGATCCATCGGGAGGCCTGGTCATGGACCGGGCCGCGGGGGCGTTGATCCCCGGAATAACCTCCAGGTAACCAGGTAGTTCCACTACTAGACTCACCACTAGTTCCACTACTAGACTCACCACTAGTTCCACTACTTGACTCACCACTAGTTCCACTACTAGACTCACCACTAGTTCCACTACTAGACTCACCACTAGTTCCACTACTAGACTCACCACTAGTTCCACTACTAGACTGACCACTAGTTCCACTACTAGACTCACCACTAGTTCCACTACTAGACTCACCACTAGTTCCACTATTAGACTCACCACTAGTTCTACTACTAGACTCACCACTAGTTCCACTACTAGACTCACCACTAGTTCCACTACTAGACTCACCACTAGTTCCACTACTAGACTCACCACTAGTTCCACTACTAGACTCACCACTACTTCCACTACTAGACTCTCCACTAGTTCCACTATTAGACTCACCACTAGTTCCACTACTAGACTCACCACTACTTCCACTACTAGCCTGACCACTAGTTCCACTATTAGACTGACCACTAGATTCACTACTAAACTGACCACTAGTTCCACTACTAAATTCACCACTACTTCCACTACTAGACTCTCCACTAGTTCCATTACTAGACTGACCACTAGTTCCACTACTAGACTCACCACTAGTTCCACTACTAGACTCACCACTAGTTCCACTACTAGACGGACCACTAGTTCCACTACTAGACTCACCACTAGTTCCACTACTAGACTGACCCCTAGTTTCACTACTAGACTCGCCACTAGTACCACTACTAGACTCGTCACTAGTTCCACTACTAGAATCACCACTAGTTCCACTACTAGAATCACAACTAGTTCTACTAGTACTAGACTCACCTCTAGTTCCACTACTAGACTGACCACTAGTTCCACTACTAGACTCACCACTAGTTCCACTACTAGACTGACCACTAGTTCCACTACTAGACTCACCACTAGTTCCACTACTAGACTCACCACTAGTTCCACTATTAGACTCACCACTAGTTCTACTACTAGACTCACCACTAGTTCCACTACTAGACTCACCACTAGTTCCACTACTAGACTCACCACTAGTTCCACTACTAGACTCACCACTAGTTCCACTACTAGACTCACCACTACTTCCACTACTAGACTCTCCACTAGTTCCACTATTAGACTCACCACTAGTTCCACTACTAGACTCACCACTACTTCCACTACTAGCCTGACCAATAGTTCCACTATTAGACTGACCACTAGATTCACTACTAAACTGACCACTAGTTCCACTACTAAATTCACCACTACTTCCACTACTAGACTCTCCACTAGTTCCATTACTAGACTGACCACTAGTTCCACTACTAGACTCACCACTAGTTCCACTACTAGACTCACCACTAGTTCCACTACTAGACGGACCACTAGTTCCACTACTAGACTCACCACTAGTTCCACTACTAGACTGACCCCTAGTTTCACTACTAGACTCGCCACTAGTACCACTACTAGACTCGTCACTAGTTCCACTACTAGAATCACCACTAGTTCCACTACTAGAATCACAACTAGTTCTACTAGTACTAGACTCACCTCTAGTTCCACTACTAGACTGACCACTAGTTCCACTAGTAGACTGACCACTAGTTTCACTACTAGACTCACCACTAGTTCCACTGCTAGAATCACAACTAGTTCCACTACTAGACTCACCACTAGTACCACTACTAGAATCACCACTAGTTCCACTGCTAGAATCACAACTAGTTCCACTACTAGACTAACCACTAGTACCACTAGTAGATTCACCTCTAGTTCCACTACTAGACTGACCACTTGTTCCACTACTAGACTGACCACTAGTTTCACTACTAGACTCGCCACTAGTACCACTACTAGACTCGCCACTAGTTCCGCTACTAGACTGACCACTAGTTTCACTGCTAGACTCGCCACTAGTTTCACTACTAGACTCGCCACTAGTACCACTACTAGAATCACCACTAGTTCCACTGCTAGAATCACAACTAGTTCCACTACTAGACTAACCACTAGTACCACTATTAGACTCACCACTAGTTCCACTGCTAGAATCACAACTAGTTCCACTACTAGACTCACCACTAGTTCCACTACTAGACTCACCACTAGTTCCACTACTAGACTGACCACTAGTTCCACTACTAGACTCACCACTAGTTCCACTACTAGACTCACCACTAGTTCCACTATTAGACTCACCACTAGTTCTACTACTAGACTCACCACTAGTTCCACTACTAGACTCACCACTAGTTCCACTACTAGACTCACACTAGTTCCACTACTAGACTCACCACTAGTTCCACTACTAGACTCACCACTACTTCCACTACTAGACTCTCCACTAGTTCCACTATTAGACTCACCACTAGTTCCACTACTAGACTCACCACTACTTCCACTACTAGCCTGACCACTAGTTCCACTATTAGACTGACCACTAGATTCACTACTAAACTGACCACTAGTTCCACTACTAAATTCACCACTACTTCCACTACTAGACTCACCACTAGTTCCACTGCTAGAATCACAACTAGTTCCACTACTAGACTCACCACTAGTACCACTACTAGAATCACCACTAGTTCCACTGCTAGAATCACAACTAGTTCCACTACTAGACTAACCACTAGTACCACTAGTAGATTCACCTCTAGTTCCACTACTAGACTGACCACTTGTTCCACTACTAGACTGACCACTAGTTTCACTACTAGACTCGCCACTAGTACCACTACTAGACTCGCCACTAGTTCCGCTACTATACTGACCACTAGTTTCACTGCTAGACTCGCCACTAGTTTCACTACTAGACTCGCCACTAGTACCACTACTAGAATCACCACTAGTTCCACTGCTAGATCACAACTAGTTCCACTACTAGACTAACCACTAGTACCACTATTAGACTCACCACTAGTTCCACTGCTAGAATCACAACTAGTTCCACTACTAGACTCACCACTAGTTCCACTACTAGACTCACCACTAGTTCCACTACTAGACTGACCACTAGTTCCACTACTAGACTCACCACTAGTTCCACTACTAGACTCACCACTAGTTCCACTATTAGACTCACCACTAGTTCTACTACTAGACTCACCACTAGTTCCACTACTAGACTCACCACTAGTTCCACTACTAGACTCACCACTAGTTCCACTACTAGACTCACCACTAGTTCCACTACTAGACTCACCACTACTTCCACTACTAGACTCTCCACTAGTTCCACTATTAGACTCACCACTAGTTCCACTACTAGACTCACCACTACTTCCACTACTAGCCTGACCACTAGTTCCACTATTAGACTGACCACTAGATTCACTACTAAACTGACCACTAGTTCCACTACTAAATTCACCACTACTTGCACTACTAGACTCTCCACTAGTTCCATTACTAGACTGACCACTAGTTCCACTACTAGACTCACCACTAGTTCCACTACTAGACTCACCACTAGTTCCACTACTAGACTCAGCACTAGTTCCACTACTAGACTCACCACTAGTTCCACTACTAGACGGACCACTAGTTCCACTACTAGACTCACCACTAGTTCCACTACTAGACTGACCCCTAGTTTCACTACTAGACTCGCCACTAGTACCACTACTAGACTCGTCACTAGTTCCACTACTAGAATCACCACTAGTTCCACTACTAGAATCACAACTAGTTCTACTAGTACTAGACTCACCTCTAGTTCCACTACTAGACTGACCACTAGTTCCACTACTAGACTGACCACTAGTTTCACTACTAGACTCACCACTAGTTCCACTGCTAGAATCACAACTAGTTCCACTACTAGACTCACCACTAGTACCACTACTAGAATCACCACTAGTTCCACTGCTAGAATCACAACTAGTTCCACTACTAGACTAACCACTAGTACCACTAGTAGATTCACCTCTAGTTCCACTACTAGACTGACCACTTGTTCCACTACTAGACTGACCACTAGTTTCACTACTAGACTCGCCACTAGTACCACTACTAGACTCGCCACTAGTTCCACTACTAGACTGACCACTAGTTTCACTGCTAGACTCGCCACTAGTTTCACTACTAGACTCGCCACTAGTACCACTACTAGAATCACCACTAGTTCCACTGCTAGAATCACAACTAGTTCCACTACTAGACTAACCACTAGTACCACTATTAGACTGACTAGCTTCCTGGTAGGAGGGTGTCTATACTTCGCCTCTGGACCTGACCTACTAGACTCCGCCCACTGTAAGATTCTCTGTTGTCATGGCTCTGCATTAAACTCATGAAGCCCCTGCTGGGCGAAACGTCTCTCACTAAAGATATCCAGGTGTTGCAAGTATTTTATCCATCGCCGTGTCTGTAATGGATACCTGTCGTCTATTGAAGAGCTGCAGAGGCATTGTATTGAGGATAAACACTCTGACCACTCAGAGAGGATAACAAAACAATGAGTTGCAGGGGCTAGGTACCGAGCATAAACACTCTGACCACTCAGAGAGGATAACAAAACAATGAGTTGCAGGGGCAAGGTACCGAGCATAAACACTCTGACCACTCAGAGAGGATAACAAAACAATGAATTGCTGGGGCCAGGTATTGAGCATAAACACTCCAATCATTCAAAAAGAATAACAAAACAATGAGTTGCAAGGGCTAGATATCGAGCACAAATACCTCGGCCACTCAGAGAGAATAACAAAACAATGAGTAGCATGGACCAGGTACCAAGCATAAATACCCCGGCCACTCAGACGGGATAAAACAATGAGTTGCAGGGGCCAGTTACTGAGTATAAACATCCCGGCTACTCAGAGGGGATAACACAATGAGTTGCATGGGCCAGGTATAGAGCATAAACACCCATGCCACTCAGAGGGAATAATACAACTATTAGGTGCAGGGGCCAGATACTGAGCGTAATTGAGCCAGGGAGAGAGTGGAGGTGCTGGTGGATATGGGAGAAAAATATATATCATCTTCTCACGCAGAAGTTATTATTGATCTGCATTATATGAGAGAAAGAGAGAGAGAGAGAGAGAGAGAGAGAGAGAGAGAGAGAGACGAGAAATTTAGGACATGCTGTTTCCAGTTCACACTGATGATGCACAGTTCACGCTTCATGGTGTTCACAGTTCATGGTGTTCATAGTTCATGGTGTTCACAGTTCATGGTGTTCACAGTTCATGGTGTTCACAGTTCATGGTGTTCATAGTTCATGGTGTTCACAGTTCATGGTGTTCACAGTTCATGGTGTTCATAGTTCATGGTGTTCATAGTTCATGGTGCTCATAGTTCATTGTGTTCATAATTCATGGTGTTCACAGTTCATGGTGTTCACAGTTCATGGTGTTCACAGTTCATGGTGTTCACAGTTCCTGGTGTTCACAGTTCATGGTGTTCATAGTTCATGGTGTTCATAGTTCATGGTGTTTACAGTTCATTGTGTTCACAATTCATGGTGTTCATAGTTCATGGTGTTCACAGTTCATTGTGTTCATAATTCATGGTGTTCACAGTTCATGGTGTTCATAGTTCATGGTGTTCACAGTTCATTGTGTTCACAATTCATGGTGTTCACAGTTCATGGTGTTCACAGTTCATGGTGTTCACAGTTCAAGGTGTTCATAATTCATGGTGTTCATAGTTCATGGTGTTCACAGTTCATTGTGTTCACAGTACATTGTGTTCACAATTCATGGTGTTCACAGTTCATGGTGTTCACAGTTCATGGTGTTCACAGTTCATGGTGTTCATAATTCATGGTGTTCTTAGTTCATGGTGTTCACAGTTCATTGTGTTCACAGTACATTGTGTTCACAATTCATGGTGTTCACAGTTCATGGTGTTCACAGTTCATGGTGTTCACAGTTCATGGTGTTCACAGTTCATGATATTCACAGTTCATGATATTCACAGTTCATTGTGTTCACAGTTCATGGTGTTCACAGTTCATGGTGTTCACAGTTCATGGGGTTGCCAGTGTTCACTGGACGTGGTTTATGGGGTAACTTGCATAATAATGAGATTATTTTTTTTCTTCTATGGTTTAGCACTCTGTTCCCACAGTTGTATTGTAACTGCTACTCAACCCATGATTTGTGGCTCTGACTTGTAGTTTTTACCCGTGTCTGGAATATAGGCAGTTGGTGTGGTCTTGCCAACCTGGTCTGTGTTATCTCAGTGTTCCTGGTTCACCAGTGTTGTCTTGACAACCTGGTCTATGTTATCTCAGTGTTCCTGGTTCACCAGTGTGGTCTTGACAACCTGGTCTATGTTATCTCAGTGTTCCTGGTTCACCAGTGTTGTCTTGACGACCTGGTCTTCGTTATCTCAGTGTTGTTGGTTCACCAGTGTTGTCTTGACGACCTGGTCTTCGTTATCTCAGTGTTGTTGGTTCACCAGTGTGGTCTTGATAGACCTGGTCTGTGTTAGCAGTGTTGCTGGTTCACCAGTGTGGTCTTGACAGACCTGGTCTGTGTTATCTGTGTTGCTGGTTCACCAGTATGGTCTTGCCAACCTGGTCTGTGTTATCTCAGTGTTGCTGGTTCACCAGTGTGGTCTTGACAGACCTGGTCTGTGTTATCTGTGTTGCTGGTTCACCAGTGTGGTCTTGACAGACCTGGTCTGTGTTATCTCAGTGTTGCTGGCTCACCAGCGTGGTCTTGACGACCTGGTCTGTGTATCTTAGCCATTACAACACACACGAACGAGTTTTCGATCGGAATTATGTCACGTGGAGAGCAAGATGTTTTTCCCATCTGTTTTCCCGTTTAACAGTGTACCTGCGTCTTTAGAAAGAGTTAATACGATGTGGTGATATTCAGCTGTGTCTTGCACACTTTGTTCTGATGGAGCTCCAGATGGTGTTGTTTACATTGGTAAAGAGACGCATTGTGGCAGAAACTCTTCGCTCTGTGCCATAAGATCACAGTAAACAGGTGATATCACACTATTTATAAACAGCCACTGAAGATATAGTGAAATTCCAAGAGTTTTCGTGATTTCTCACGTTATCAAGGACCTTGATAATGTGGGAAATCACGAGATCACTTGGAATTTTCGCTCTGTGTAGAGTTATTTCTGTCTTCGTTATGCATCCCATATCTGTCCTGTCGGCGGTGGTCAAAAGATTACAGAGGCACATAGTGGGTCCAGGGACTGGGCACTGAAGTTTTGATTCCTAAGTAAGTTACAGTCGAAATGAACTATATATATGTGTATAGCCTGGCAGAGCGTCGTCAAGTCATGAAGCTCTTCACAGGGCGAAACGTTGTACCAGAAGAAGCTCGTTTCTGTTTCCTCTATTTGTACGTAATGTTCCTAGAGTCGCTCGAACTGGCTGGCCTACTTGTCATGGGTCTGTGGAGAGGCCAGAGGTCCTTGGGTGGTTAGTGCGTAGCACACACCAGCTTCCTCGTTGCACAAGACCCACAGCCCTTGATGCTCGTGAAGGGCTCTTAATCCATGGAAGTAGAGCTACTCTCCCCCTCCTTGAATCAGATCAGATAACCTCTCATTTTACCACCCTCGGGTCGTATGAGGGTGTATTGACGAGGCCTCTCACAGGTGAACCACTATTGACACTTCTCTGAGAGGTGGTGAGCGTGACTGTGTGCGTCTCACACTTATTTCTGTGGTAAAAGTGTACAAAAAGAGCGACGAATGTGGGTGTTGTGGGTGGCTCAGCCTTGCTTAATCGTGGGAAGTACTTGCTTGCTTCCTTGTCTCCTTGCTTCCTTGCTTGACTGCCATCTGCTCCCCATACACACCTGGGAGGCAAGTGTTTTTACTCCACTACCTTCTCCTCTCCCTCCTCATCTTTCTCCTTCTCCTCCTTATCTTCCTCTTCCTCCTCCATGTACCAAGTGTGAACCCATTTCTCGTCTCACTAATAATATAACCTGTCTCTGTCCACCTTATTATTTCCTCTGAATATTTTATACAACGTTATCATGTCTCTCCTGATCTTTCTATTTTTTAATGCTGTCTGCCTTGGTTCCTTTAGCGGAATACTTGACAATATCCTCATACTTAAGTCCACCATCTCTGGCTGACACATTTCATAACCAGTGTACACAACTTGTGCGATGAAATATGTCAAGGAAAACACAGGCAGTTTTTCTACCCACGATATAGCAGTCACATAGAAGAACGTAATCGCACACTGTGGGTGCTCCCACCATGTAACACATATAACAGTGTAGCTGCTCACTGCTGGTATATACATACTTGTTATGGAGACACTGGAGGTGTTACTGCCTCTAAGAGAAGCAAGAATCTAGCTGCCTCTGGCAGGGAAATCGTGATATTGTTTTTATGTGACCTAATGTAAGGTAATAACTTGTGCTGGAGGGTAGCAGACAAATACAACGGGTACAGGGGTATCAGATGTAATGAAATTACGTTTGGGTGGAGGACTTCTAAGGTGTGTCTCCGTCCATCATAACCCGGTCAGGGACCACAACCTTTTCTTGGTCACTATAGGACCATCCAGCTAAATAGAAATAAAAACTGTGAATGTTATAAAATGCTGTGGCCTGGTGGTAGTTGCGGGGTGTCAAGTCTGGGTTCCAGGCAGCAGCTGGAAAACACCTCATGCCAGCGTGCGGTCACCTCCTGAGAACAGTGACGCATTTATCAGCTGACGTAAGTGGATGAAATGGAGTGTTCCTGACGAGGGTGAAGACAAAGACTCATCTCGCAGAACAAGCTTTTCTGGGGACAGCGTTTCGCTTTGCGTCAAGCTTGAAGAGCTTTATCAAGCTCTACGAGATCTACACAACGAAATGTTGTCCAAATTAAAGCGTGTTCTGTAACTTGTGTCTTTGTCTTCAACTCACGTAACTACTGCCAGGAAAACTGCAAACTCAGGGAGAAGTAATGTAGTGATTTGCGCAGGTGTGTGTGTGTGTGTATGTGTCTGTGTGTGTTTGTTGTGTGTGTGTATGTGTGGGGTGTGGGGTTTGTGGGGTATGTGTGTGTGGTGTGTGTTTTGTGTGTGTGTGTGTAAAGTGTGTGTGTGTGTGTGTGTGGGGTTGTTATGTGTGTGTGTGTATGTGTATGTGTTTTATGTGTGTTTTTGTGTGTGTGTATGTGTCTGTGTGTTTTATTGTGGTGTGTGTGTGTGTGTGTGTGTGTTGTGTATGTGTGTGTGGGGTATGTGTGTGTGTGTGTGTGTGTGTAGTGTCTGTGTGTGTTTGTGTGTGTGTGTATGTGTGTGTGTGTGTGTGTGTGTGTATGTTATGTGGGCTGTGTGTGTTTGTGTGTGTGTGGTATGTGTGGGGTGTGTGTGTGTGTGTGTGTGTGTGTGGGGTGTGTATGTGTGTGTGTGTATGTGATGTGTGTATGTGTGTTTGTGTGTGTGTGGGGATGTGTGTGGTGTGTGTGTGTGTTTGTGTGGTTTGTGTGATGTGTGGGTTTTGTGTTGTTGTGTGTGTTTGTGTGTTTGTGTGTGTTTTGTGTGTGTGTGTGTGTGGTGTGTGGTATGTTGTATGTGTGTTTTGTGTGGTGTGTGTTGTGTGTGTGTGTGTTGTGTGTGGTGTGTGTGTGTGTGTGATATGTGTTGTGTGGTGTGTGTGTGTGTGTGGTGTGTGTGATGTGTTGTATGTGTGTGTGGTGGGGTGTGGTGTGTGTGCATGTGTGGGGTGTGTGTGTATCACCTAGTTGAGGTTGCGGGGGTCGAGTCCGAGCTCCTGGCGTGTGTGTGTGTGTGTGTGTGTGTGTGTGTGTGTGTGTGTATGTGTGTGTGTGTGTGTGTGTGTGTGTGTGTGTGTATCTGTGTGTGTGTGTGTGTGTGTGTGTGTGTGTGTGTGTGGTGTGTGTGTACTCACCTGGTTGATCAGACCAAGCGCCGGCTCTTGGACCAAGCCAGAGAGACTGTTGGACGTTACCTCATCTTCATCACACATCACATACTGAGGTCACCTGCTCTACTTACCAGCTGGAAGTTCTTCCTCAGCAGCTTCACTCACCCTCACTGCTGCATCTGGATCAACACTCTCGTCTCCTCTCGTAATTTAAAAGCGCCGACCGAACACTTGAGCTAAGTTGTGTCACAGCCGTGTGATTCGTCTGTGAAAACATGCATTATGGTCACAGTGGTGGCCCGTACTAACTTCCCTAATGAATATAAACTGATGAAGTAGAGTGAATCTTATCAGGCGGGCGTGGTGCAGGGGTGGGAGCACCTGCCTCCTCTAACCTCTGCACTATTCTTGCCGTAAGTCATGTTCTTATGAAGGTAGACGGCAACTGGCATAATGGTGCCCACAATGTGAATGAAAGGACACAGGTGCATGCACTTACAACATCTTTACTGAAAACGTTTCGCTCCAGAGGTCATCGTCACTCCAGGTGAGGTGACCAGTGAAGGTATCATGAGTGTTTAAATTCATCCTTTTGCTTTCATTAGCTCCGTGGTGTTACTAGTGCCATCTGTGAATTTTGAGAACTTGTTGTAGGAACACTGTCAGTGGTGTGTAAGTATCTGAGGAAGGGAAGAGGACCTACAAGTGACACCTGCAGAACACCACTTGTTGCGTCTAGTCTCTCTGACACACTTCCCTTAATTAGGGACCTTCCTGTTTGTTTGTAAGGTAGGTGCTGCCCTCACCTGCTTACCCGAGCGTGAATACCGTGGAGGGAGGGAGAGAAGGAGGGAAGAAGGGAGGGAGAGAGGGAGGGATGGACGGAGGGAAGAGAGAGGGAAGGGAGTTGGAAGGAAGTAATAGAAGGAAGAGAGTGAAAGAAAAAAATGACCAAACAAGGGGAGGAAAAAAAGAAGAGAGAAAATGATAAACAGAGACATTAGGAAAAAAACTAAAACTGGAAGAGGACTGCAGTAAGCCTACTGGCCTATGCTAGGCAAGTATTTCTCGCACCTGGAGGTTACCTGGAGGTTATTCCGGGGATCAACGCCCCCGCGGCCCGGTCCATGACCAGGCCTCCCGATGGATCAGGGCCTGATCAACTAGGCTGTTACTGCTGGCCGCACGCAGTCCAACGTACGAGCCACAGCCCGGCTGATCCGGCACTGACTTTAGGTATCTGTCCAGCTCTCTCTTGAAAACAGCCAGGGGTTTATTGGCAATTCCCCTAATGCTTGATGGGAGGCTGTTGAACAGTTTTGGGCCCCGGACACTTATGGTGTTTTCCCTTAGTGTACCAATGGCGCCCCTACTTTTTATTGGGGGCATTTTGCATCGCCTGCCCAGTCTTTTACTTTCGTAGGGAGTGATTTCTGTGTGCAGATTTGGGAAACCCTTCCCCCCAAGATTTTCCAAGTGTAGATTATGATATATCTCTCCCTCCTGCGTTCCAACGAGTACAAGTCAAGTGCTTCCAAGCGTTTCCAGTAGTTAAGGTGCTTGACAGAACTTATACGTGCAGTAAAGGATCTCTGTACATTCTCTAGATCTGCGATTTCACCTGCTTTGTATGGAGATGTTAATGTACAGCAGTATTCCAGCCTAGAGAGAACAAGTGATTTGAAAAGGATCATCATGGGCTTGGCATCTCGCGTTTTGAAAGTTCTCATTATCCATCCTATCATTTTCTTTGCACGTGCGATCGTGGCACTGTTGTGATCCTTGAAAGTGAGATCCTCAGACATTACTACTCCCAGGTCCCTTACATTATTTTTCCGCTCTATTGTGTGGCCGGAGTCAGTAGTATACTCTGTTCTAGTTATTATCTCCTCCAGTTTTCCATAACGGAGTAGTTGCCTAAAGCATACTTACTCATATTTACTTTATCAATACAGAATAACAGTCCATAGTTAGTGTGTGTGTACTCACCTAATTGTGGTTGTAGGGGTCGAGACTCAGCTCCTGGCCCCGCCTCTTCACTGACCGATACTAGGTTCTCTCTCTCTCTCTCTCTCTCTCTCTCTCTCTCTCTCTCTCTCTCTCTCTCTCTCTCTCTCTCTCTCTCTCTCTCTATGTATGGTTCCTGCCTCCACTACATCATTTGCCAGACTATTCCACTTCCTGACTACTCTATGACTGAATAAATACTTCTAATATCTCTGTGACTCGTCTGAGTCTTCAGGTTCCAATTATGACCCCTTCCTGTGTCATATCTCTGGAACATCCTGTCTCTGTCCACATTATCTATTCCACGCAGTATTTTCTATGACGTTATCACATCTCCACTGACCCTCCTGTCCTCCAGTGTCGTTAGTCCGATTTCCCTCAACCTTTCTTCGTAGGACATTCCCCTGAGCTCCGGAAGTAGCCTTGTTGCAAACCTTTGTACTTTCTCTAATTTCTTGTCGTGCTTGATCAGGTGTAGGTTCCAAACTGGTGCTGCATACTCCAGTATGGGCCTGACATACACGGTCTACAGTGTCTTGAACGATTCCTTACTAAGGTATCTGAATGCTATTCTCAGGTTTGCCAGGCGCCCATATGCTGCAGCAGTTATCTGGTTGATGTGTGCTTCCGGAGACATACTCGGTGTTATGGTCACCCCAAGATCTTTCTCCTTGAGTGAGGTTTGCAGTCTTTGCCTACCTAGCCTATACTCTGTCTGGGGTCTTCTTTGCTCTTCCCCAGTCTTCATGACTTTGCATATGGCGGGGTTGAATTCTAGGAGCCAGTTGCTGGACCACATGTCCAGCCTGTCCAGGTCTCTTTGTTGTCCTGAACCATGCCACATATAAACTAAATAATGTAGATCTTAATATTACGGATTGCGAAAAAGATTTAGGAGTTCTTGTTAGCAGTAATCTGAAACCAAGACAACAGTGCATAAGTGTTCGCAATAAAGCTAATAGAATCCTTGGCTTCATATCAAGAAGCATAAATAATAGGAGTCCTCAGGTTGTTCTTCAACTCTATACATCCTTGGTTAGGCCTCATTTAGATTATGCTGCACAGTTTTGGTCACCGTATTACAGAATGGATATAAATTCTCTGGAAAATGTACAAAGCGAGGATGACAAAGTTGATCCCATGTATCAGAAACCTTCCCTATGAGGATAGACTAAGGGCCCTGAAAACTGCACTCTCTAGAAAGACGTAGAATTAGGGGGGATATGATTGAGGTGTATAAATGGAAGACGGGATAAAATAAAGGGGATGTAAATAGTGTGCTGAAAATATCTAGCCTAGACAGGACTCGCAGCAATGGTTTTAAGTTGGAAAATTCAGATTCAGGAAGGATATAGGAAAGTACTGGTTTGGTAATAGAGTTGTGGATGAGTGGAACAAACTCCCAAATACCGTTATAGAGGCCAGAACGTTGTGTAGCTTTAAAAATAGGTTGGATAAATACATGAGTAGATGTGGGTGGGTGTGAGTTAGACCTGATAGCGTGTGCTACCAGGTCGGTTGCCGTGTTCCTCCCTTAAGTCAATGTGACCTGACCTGACTAGGTTGGGTGCATTGGCTTAAGCCGGTAGGAGACTTGGACCTGCCTTGCATGGGCCAGTAGGCCTTCTGCAGTGTTCCTTCGTTCTTATGTTCTTATGTTCTTATGTTCATCTGATTTAATTCTCCTCATCAACTTTCCATCATCTGCGAACATGTCGTTCACATATACAAAAAATAGCACTGGTCGTAGGACTGACCCCTGTGGGACCCCGCTCGTCACAGGCGCCCACTGTGTATGTGTGTGTGTGTATGTGTGTGTGTGTGTGTGTGTGTGTGTGTGTGTGTGTTGTGTGTGTGTGTGTGTGTGTGTGTGTGTGTGTGTTGTGTGTGTGTATTGTGTGTGTGTGCGTGTGTGCGTGTGTGTGTTGTGTGTATTGTGTGTGTGTGTGTGTGTGTGTGTGTGTGTGTGTGTGTGTGTTGTGTGTGTGTGTGTGTGTGTGTGTGTGTATTGTGTGTGAGTGTGTGTGTGTGTTGTGTGTGGTGTGTGTGTGTGTGTGTGTGTGTGTGTGTGTGTGTGTGTGTGGTGTGTGTGTGGTGTGCGTGTGTGTGTGTGTGTGTGTGTGTGTGTGTGTGTGTGTGTGTGTGTGTGTGTGAAGAGAGCGTGAGGCTCCAACGTTATGCTCCGATGCTTCTCTCTTGCTTTTAATCTCAATTTCCTGTTCCACGGTGCACCCTCCCTGTCCTGCACGGTGCACTCTTCCCATCCTGCACGGTGCACCCTTCCCATCCTGCACGGTGCACCCTTCCCATCCTGCACGGTGCACCCTTCCCATCCTGCACGGTGCACTATCCCCATCCTGCACGGTGCACTCTCCCCATCCTGCACGGTGCACTATCCCCATCCTTCACGGTGCACTCTCCCCATCCTGCACGGTGCATCCTCCCCATCCTGCACGGTGCACTCTCCCCATCCTGCACGGTGCACTATCCCCATCCTGCACGGTGCACCCTCCCCATCCTGCACGGAGCATTATCACCATCCTTCACGGTGCACCCTCCCCATCCTTCACGGTGCACCCTCTCCATCCTGCACGGTGCACCCTCCCCATTCTGCACGGTGCACCCTCCCCATCCTGCACGGTGTACCCTACCCATCCTTCACGGTGCACTCTCCCCACCTTGCACGGTGCACCCTCCCCATCCTTCACGGTGCACTCTCCCCATCCTTCACGGTGCACTCTCCCCATCCTTCACGGAGCACCCTCCCCAACCTTCACGGTGCACCCTCCCCACTCTGCACGATTCACCCTCCGCATCCTTCACGGTGCACCCTCCCCATCCTTCACGGTGCACTCTCCCCATCCTTCACGGTGCACTCTCCCCATCCTTCACGGAGCACCCTCCCCATCCTTCACGGTGCACCCTCCCCATCGTGCACGGTGCACCCTCCCCATCCTGCACGGTTCACCCTCCCCATCCTGCACGGTGCACCCTCCCCAGCCTTCACGGCGCACCCTCCCCATCCTTCACGGTGCACTCTCCCCATCCTTCACGGTGCACCCTCCCCATCCTGTACGGTGCACCCTCCCCATCCTTCACGGTGCAACCTCCCCACCCTGTACGGTGCACCCTCCCCATCCTTCACGGTGCACCCTCCCCATCCTTCACGGTGCACCCTCCCCATCCTGTACGGTGCACCCTCCCCATCCTTCACGGTGCACCCTCCCCATCTTTCACGGTGCACCCTCCCCATCCTGTACGGTGCACTCTCCCCATCCTTCACGGTGCACCCTCCCCATCCTGCACGGTGCTCCCTCCCCATCCTTCACGGTGCACCCTCCCCATCCTGTACGGTGCACCCTCCCCATCCTTCACGGTGCACCCTCCCCATCCTTCACGGTGCACCCTCCCCATCCTTCACGGTGCACCCTCCCCATCCTTCACGGTGCACCCTCCCCATCCTTCACGGTGCACCCTCCCCATCCTTCACGGTGCACCCTCCCCATCCTTCACGGTGCACCCTCCCCATCCTTCACGGTGCACCCTCCCATCCTTCACGGTGCACCCTCCCCATCCTTCACGGTGCACCCTCCCCATCCTTCACGGTGCACCCTCCCCAGAGTAATTCATAAAGTAGATGGAATGGGTGGGACACAGTATAATAATGGGGCTAATGGGGTATTAGTGGTAAATAGGTCAGTTTACCATTTCACCTTCATAATAAGAGTTATGAGAATGGGGGAAGGGTTGGGTATATGAGGAAGGGGCGAGGGTGTAGTGATGGGGAATGGGTAGACTACCTATTGTCATTAGCAGAGCTAGAAGCTTCTACCTGGTTAGCGTGCACACGTTCACCTGACCAGTGTGCACACGTTCACCTGACCAGCGTGCACACGTTCACCTGACCAGTGTGCACACGTTCACCTGACCAGCGTGCACACGCTCACCTGACCAGTGTGCACACGTTCACCTGACCAGCGTGCACACGTTCACCTGACCAGCGTGCACACGTTCACCTGACCAGCGTGCACACGTTCACCTGACCAGCGTGCACACGTTCACCTGACCAGCGTGCACACGTTCACCTGACCAGAGTTAATACGTTCACCTGACCAGAGTGTATACGTTCACATGACCAGAGTGCACACGTTCACCTGACCAGAGTGTATACGTTCACCTGACCAGAGTGCACACGTTCACCTGACCAGGGTTAATACGTTCACCTGACCAGAGTGTATACGTTCACCTGACCAGAGTTAATACGTTCACCTGACCAGAGTGTATACGTTCACCTGATCAGAGTGCACACGTTCACCTGACCAGAGTGTATACGTTCACCTGACCAGTGTCCACACGTTCACTTGACCAGCGTGCACACGTTCACCTGACCAGCGTGTACACGTTCGCCTGACCAGCGTGTACACGTTCACCTGACCAGCGTGTACACATTCATCTGACCAGCGTGTACACGTTCACCTGACCAGCTTGTACACGTTCACCTGACCAGCGTGTACACGTTCACCTGACCAGCGTGTACACGTTCACCTGACCAGCATGTACACGTTCACCTGACCAGCGTGTACACGTTCACCTGACCAGCGTGTACACGTTCACCTGACCAGCGTGTACACGTTCATCTGACCAGCGTGTACACGTTCACCTGACCAGCGTGTACACGTTCATCTGACCAGCGTGTACACGTTCACCTGACCAGCGTGTACACGTTCACCTGACCAGCGTGTACACGTTCACCTGACCAGCGTGTACACATTCACCTGACCAGCGTGTACCGTTCACCTGACCGCTTGTACACGTTCACCTGACCAGCGTGTACACGTTCACCTGCCACCCCGTGTACACGTTCCCCTGACCAGCATGTACACGTTCACCTGATCATCGTGCACACTTTTCACCTGACCAGGCGTGTACACGTTCACCTGACCAGCGTGTACACGTTCACCTGACCAGCATGTACACGTTTACCTGATCAGCGTGCACACGTTCACCTGACCAGGGTGTACACGTTCATCTGACCAGCATGTACACGTTCACCTGATCAGCGTGCACACGTTCACCTGACCAGCGTGTACACGTTCACCTGATCAGCGAGCACATGTTCACCTGACTAGCGTGTACACGTTCACCTGACCAGCGTGTACACGTTCACCTAACCAGCATGTACACGTTCACCTCATCAGCGTGCACACGTTCACCTGACCAGCGTGTACACGTTCACCTGACCAGCGTGTACACGTTCACCTGACCAGCGTGTACACGTTCACCTGACCAGCGTGTACACGTTCACCTGACCAGCGTGTACACGTTCACCTGACCAGCGTGTACACGTTCACCTGACCAGCTTGTACACGTTCACCTGACCAACGTGTACACGTTCACCTGACCAGCGTGTACACGTTCACCTGACCAGCATGTACACGTTCACCTGACCAGCGTGTACACGTTCACCTGACCAGCGTGTACACGTTCACCTGACCAGCGTGTACACGTTCACCTGACCAGCGTGTACACGTTCACCTGACCAGCGTGTACACGTTCTTTCTGACCAGCGTGTACACTTTCACCTACCAGCGTGTACACGTTCACCTGACCAGCGTGTACACGTTAAACCTGACCAGCGTGTACACATTCACCTAAACCAGCGTGTACACTTTTCCCCTGACCAGCTTGTACACGTTCACTCTGACCAGCGTGTACACGTTCACCTGACCAGCTTTGTCACGTTCACCTGACCAGAGTGCACACGTTCACCGGGACCAGAGTGTATACGTTCACCTGACCAGAGTGCCCCACGTTCACCTGCCAGGGTTAATACGTTCACCTGACCAGAGTGTATACGTTCACCTGACCAGATTTAAATTTACGTTCACCTGACCAGAGTGTATACGTTCACCTGATCAGAGTGCACACTTTTCACCAGCCCAGAGTGTATACGTTCACCTGACCAGTGTCCACACGTTCACTTGACCAGCGTGCACACGTTCACCTGACCAGCGTGTACACGTTCGCCTGACCAGCGTCTACACGTTCACCTGACCAGCGTGTACAATTCATCTGCCCCAGCGTGTACACGTTCACCTGACCAGCTTGTACACGTTCACCTGACCAGCGTGTACACGTTCACCTGACCAGCGTGTACACGTTCACCTGACCAGCATGTACACGTTCACCTGACCAGCGTGTACACGTTCACCTGACCAGCGTGTACACGTTCACCGGGACCAGCGTGTACACGTTCATCTGCCCAGCGTGTACACGTTCACTGACCGCGTTTTACACGTTCAATCTGACCAGCGTGTACACGTTCACCTGACCAGCGTGTACCGTTCACTGACCAGCGTGACACGTTCACCTGACCAGCGTGTACACTTTCACGACCAGCGTGCACACGTTCACCTGACCAGCGTGCACACGTTTAAATGACCAGATTAATAGTTCACCTGACCAGAGTGTATACGTTCACCTGACCAGAGTGCACACGTTCACCTGACCAGAGTGTATACGTTCCCTGACCAGAGTGCACACGTTCACCTGACCGGGGTTTTAATACGTTCACCTGACCAGAGTGTATACGTTAAACTGACCAGAGTTAATACGTTCACCTGACCAGAGTGTATACGTTCACCTGATCAGAGTGCACACGTTCACCTGACCAGAGTGTATACGTTCACCTGACCAGTGTCCCCCACGTTCACTTGACCAGCGTGCACACGTTCCCCCTGACCAGCGTGTACCGTTCGCCTGACCAGCGTGTACCGTTCACCTGCCAGCGTGTACACATTCATCTGACCAGCGTTTTACACGTTCACCTGACCAGCTCGTACACTTCACCTGCCAGCGTGTACACGTTCACCTGACCAGCGTGTACACGTTCACCTGACCAGCATGTACACGTTCACCTGACCAGCGTGTACACGTTCACCTGACCAGCGGGGTACACGTTCACCTGACCAGCGTGTACACGTTCATCTGACCAGCGTGTACACGTTCACCTGACCAGCGTGTACACGTTCATCTGACCAGCGTGTACACGTTCACCTGACCAGCGTGTACACGTTCACCTGACCAGCGTGTACACGTTCACCTGACCAGCGTGTACACATTCACCTGACCAGCGTGTACACGTTCACCTGACCGCTTGTACACGTTACCTGACCAGCGTGTACACGTTCACCTGACCAGCGTGTACACGTTCACCTGACCAGCATGTACACGTTCACCTGATCATCGTGCACACGTTCACCTGACCAGCGTGTACACGTTCACCTGACCAGCGTGTACACGTTCACCTGCCCAGCTTTGTCCCACGTTTACCTGATCAGCGTGCACACGTTCCCCTGACCAGGGTGTACACGTTCATCTGACCAGCATGTACACGTTCACCTGATCAGCGTGCACACGTTCACCTGACCAGCGTGTACACGTTCACCTGATCAGCGAGCACATGTTCACCTGACTAGCGTGTACACGTTCAACTGACCAGCGTGTACCCGTTCCCCTAACCAGCATGTACACGTTCACCTCATCAGCGTGTACACGTTCACCTGCCAGCGTGAAACACGTTCACCTGACCAGCGTGAAACCCCGTTTCACCTGACCAGCGTGTACACGTTCACCTGACCAGCGTGTACACGTTAAACCTGACCAGCGTGTAACGTTCACTGACCAGCGTGTACACGTTCACCTGACCGTTTGTACACGTTCACCTGCCCAAAACGTGTACACGTTCACCTGACCAGCGTGTACACGTTCACCTGACCAGCATGTACACGTTCACCTGACCAGCGTGTACACGTTCACCTGACCAGCGTGTACACGTTCACCTGACCAGCGTGTACACGTTCACCTGACCAGCGTGTACACGTTCCCCTGACCAGCGTGTACACGTTCATTGACCGCGTGTACACGTTCACCTGACCAGCGTGTACACGTTCACCTGACCAGGTGTACCCCGTTCCCCTGACCAGCGTGTACACATTCACCTGACAGCGTTGTACACGTTCACCTGCCCAGCTTGTACAAGTTCACCGGGACCAGCGTGTACACGTTCACCTGACCCAGGTGTACACGTTCACCTGACCAGAGTGCACACGTTCACCTGACAGAGTGTATACGTTCACCTGACCAAAGTGCACACGTTCACCTGACCAGGGTTAATACGTTCACCTGACCAGAGTGTATACGTTCACCTGACCAGAGTTAATACGTTCACCTGACCAGAGTGTATTACGTTCACTGATCAGAGTGCACACGTTACCTGACCAGAGTGTTTTACGTTCACCTGACCAGTGTCCACACGTTCACTTGACCAGCGTGCACACGTTCACCTGACCAGCGTGGTACACGTTCGCCTGACCGCGTCTACACGTTCACCTGACCAGCGTGTACACATTCATCTGACCAGCGTGTACACGTTCACCTGACCAGCTTGTACACGTTCACCTGACCAGCGTGTACACGTTCACCTGACCAGCGTGTACACGTTCACTGACCAGCATGTACACGTTCACCTGACCAGCGTGTACACGTTCACCTGACCAGCGTGTACACTTTCACCTGACCAGGTGTACACGTTCATCTGACCAGCGTGTACACGTTCCCCTGACCAGGTGTAAAAGTTCATCTGACCAGCGTGTACACGTTCACCTGACCAGCGTGTACACTTTCCCTGACCAGGGGTGTACACGTTCACCTGACCAGCGTGTACACATTCACCTGACCAGCGTGTACACGTTCACCTGACCAGCTTGTACACGTTCACCTGACCAGCGTGTACACGTTCACCTGACCAGCGTGTACACGTTCACCTGACCAGCATGTACACATTCACCTGATCATCGTGCACACGTTCACCTGACCAGCGTGTACACGTTCACCTGACCAGCGTGTACACGTTCACCTGACCAGCATGTACACGTTTACCTGATCAGCGTGCCCCACGTTCCCCTGACCAGGGTGTACACGTTCATTGACCACCCAGTACATGTTCACCTGATCAGCGTGCACACGTTCACCTGACCAGCGTGTACACGTTCACCTGATCAGCGAGCACATCTTCACCTGACTAGCGTGTACACGTTCACCTGACCAGCGTGTACACGTTCACCTAACCAGCATGTACACGTTCACCTCATCAGCGTGCACACGTTCACCTGACCAGCGTGTACACGTTCACCTGACCAGCGTGTAACACGTTCACCTGACCAGCGTGTACCTTTCACCTGACCAGCCGTGTACACGTTCACCTGACCAGCGTGTACACGTTTCATCTGACCAGCGTGTACACGTTCACTGACCAGCGTGTACACGTTCACTTGACCAGCTTGTACACGTTCACCTGACCAACGTGTACACGTTCACCTGACCAGCGTGTACACGTTCACCTGACCAGCATGTACACGTTCACCTGACCAGCGTGTACACGTTCACCTGACCAGCGTGTACACGTTCACCTGACCAGCGTGTACACGTTCACCTGACCAGCGTGTACACGTTCACCTGACCAGCGTGTACACGTTCACCTGACCAGCGTGTACACGTTCACCTGACCAGCGTGTACACGTTCACCTGACCAGGTGTACCGTTCACCTGACCAAGCGTGTACACGTTCACCTGACCAGCGTGTACACGTTCACCTGACCAGCGTGTACACGTTCACCTGACCAGCGTGTACACGTTCACCTGACCACATGTACACGTTCCCCTGACCAGCGTGTACACGTTCACCTGACCAGCTTTGTACACGTTCACTGACCAGGCGTGTACACGTTCACCTGACCAGCGTGACACGTTCACCTGACCAGCGTGTACACGTTCACCTGACCAGCGTTTTACACGTTCACCTGACCAGCGTGTACTACGTTCACCTGACCAGCGTGTACACGTTCACCTGACCAGCGTGTACACGTTCACCTGACCAGCGTGTACACGTTCACCTGACCAGCGTGTACACGTTCACCTGACCAGCAACACAGTCCAGGAAAATTGTAAGAGAGTGTTTCCTTTTTCCCCCAACGAGTGTTGAAGGTTGTCCTGAGCTTCCAGGTGCTCAGTGTGGAGCCTCGGGAAGCCTCAGTGTGGAGCCTCGGGAAGCCTCAGTGTGGAGCCTCGAGAAGCCTCAGTGTGGAGCCTCGGGAAGCCTCAGTGTGGAGCCTCGGAAGCCTCGTGGGGCGCCTCGAGAAGCCTAGTGTGGACCCTCGGGAACCTCAGTGTGGGCCCGGGAAGCCTCATGTGGAACCACACAACACCACACAACACACACACACACAACACAACACACACAAAACAAAACACAAAGGGGTGGAACACCTAAAAGGAACGATCTCATCAACAGCAGCCAACAGGGTTTTAGGGAGGGGAAAACCCTGTGTAAAAACCCTACTGGAGTTCTAGACAGGGTGACAGCAGAAAACAAGAAAAGGGGGGGGGTGGGGGGATTGCATTTTCTTGGACGCAAAAAGGGCGTTTGACACGTTCCACACAAAGATTGGTTAAAAAAAGGAGGACCAACAGGGATAACAGGGGGGCACTACAATGGAAAGGAAATATTGTCGGAAGACAGCACGAGTCAGGTAGGGGCGAGGTGCGAGGGGGACCTTGCCCAGGGGGTCCGCGGGCAGTCCCGGACCAGTGCTGTTTTGGTATTTGTGAACGACTGGGAAGGAATGACTCTGAGGTTCCCGTTTGCAGATACGTAAATTGAGGGAAAAGAATTCACTCGATCGAAGACCAGGCAGAACACAAAGGGATCTGGACAGGCTGAGACCGGGCCCACAATTGGCCCCGGGATTCATCCCCCCAAGTGAAAAGCATAGGGGAGGGCAAAAAAGGGGCCCGACGGAGTACAGCCCCAGGGGGTCAGAGACTACAAACCCCATCAAGGAAAAAGACTTGGGGGGGAGTATAACACCCGGACATCTCCTGAAGCGGCATCAACCCCAAAAACTGCTGCAGTATGGCGCCTAGCAAAAACCCCAGAAAAAGCAATCCGACTCTTAATAAGGGGAAACATTCGGACCGTACACCGTGTACGTAGGCCCACTTTGCAGTATGGGCACCCTTTGGAACCCACACCTAGCCAACACGTGAAGAAACTAAGAAAGGTCAAAGGTTTGCAACAAAATGCCCCAAACTAAAGGGGATGTCCTACGAGGGAGGTTTTGGGAAATCAACCCGACGACATGGGGGACAGGGGAATAGGGGGGGGAAAGAAAAGAAATACAAAATACTGAGAGGAATTGACAAGGGGGACAAAAACAGGATGTTCCAGAGATTGGACACAGGAACAAGGGGACACAGTTGGAACTGAAAACAGATGAATCACAGGGATATTTGGAAATATTTTTTTTAGCCACAGGTAGTCATAAGTGGAATAGTTTTGGGGAAAGGGTGTAGTGGAGGCAGGATCCTACATAGCTTTAAGCAGAGGTTGTAAAACCAGGTCAGGGGGAGTACCTGTAGCATCAGTGAAGAGGAGGGGCCCGGGGCTCGGGGCTCGACCCCCGCAATCTCAACTAGGGAGTAAACTAGGTGAGTACCACACACACCACACACCCACACACACCCTCCACATTGACACAAACACTTGACACAAACACTACCCCCCCTCCCTAACCCCCTCTCCCCCTTCCCAAACCCACCCACCTTAGCCACCACCCCTCCCAAAAAACCCAAACCCCTCCCCAAACCTTTTTAAACCCCCCAACCACCTCCCTCCCTCCAATAACCATCCTCCCCCTCCCCATAACCTCCATCCCCTCTCCCCTCAAACCATCAAACCCCCCCCCAACTATCTCTACCCCTCCAAAAACCTCCCCCCCCCTCCCCACAACCACCATCCCCTCCCCCCCTAACCATCTACCCCCCCGCTAACCCCCCCCATCCCCCTTCTGTGGAGAAAAGGGGAACTAGAACCAAGATGGGGACAAGGGCCCCAAGGCGAATCTGGGAGGGAATGGAAGGGTGAGCTAAAAAAAAGGGGGGAAACGGGGGGAAGGGAGACTAGTGAGGGGGAAGGAAGTGAAGAGAGGTTAGCACAGAATGCAAAGGGGAAGCAACAGGCACAGCAGCAAAATAAAGATAGAGAAATTTAGAAGAGGAGCGGGGACATCTGAAACAGCACAGAGACAAAGATTTTTCAGAAGTACAGGGGAAATGGCTACACAAACAAAAACGGGTCAAAGGAAGCAGGGAAAACTAAACTATATGCAGAGGCCCTGTCAAACCCAAGGGGGCCAAAACAAAGACAGGGATCCACAAAAGACAGAATGAGAGGTTGAAAGACATTGAAGGAACTGGGACGGGGCAAGGACCTTACCAGATACCTGGGGGGGGCCCGGGAATAGGTGGCGGAAGGACAACCAAGAAGCAGGGGGGCCATAACTGAGAAGGGACTGAAGGAAGGAACACCCCAGGGGAAAGGGAACTAAAACACTAAAGGGGATCAATGGGAGTCACAGTGGGGGGGAAAGGGGGGGAGTCCTTTTTTGCTATGGGCTAGCGAAAAAAAAGGGGGAAACTTATGATGAAAGAAAGCAGGGGGAGAAAAAAGCGATTGAAGATATCATGAAGGTGATAGGCGGGGGGGACAGACCCGGGTGGAAAATTTTCGGAGAATTGGGGGGTTCCAAAGAAAAGGAATTGGCCTCTCAAAGTTTTTTTCAAGGCAGAATCAACCAAACCATGACCTGCAGGAAAAGCAGGGCTAGAGGCAAGCGGAGCCCCGGGAGGTGTACCTCGATGGGAACAGAAACAGACAAAAGGGAAGACAAAAAAAGAGGATTTAAAAAAAACGAAAGGAAAAGGGGGGGGAAATGAAAAAGGAGAGCAGAATAACCCGGGATCAAAGGAAGGAAAGCACACCCCCCAGAAACACCCCCAAAGGGACTCACCAGACCCCCCCAAGGAAACCTAACAACCCAAAACCAACCATCAACCCGATCCCTCTGTTTCCCCCCCCCCCCCCCACACCACATTACATATTAGAACAGAATTTGAAGGTTTGGTACCAAATGCGAGGATTAACGAATAAAAAGGGAATGGCAAGAAAGAATCAATGAAAAAGTCCCCAGACATCAAGCATTACAGAAAAAAAACCATGGAGACAATAACAAATGAAATCCCCCACCAGGTACCAATCATGAGGAAAGATGAAGGGGGGGGGGGAGGGGGGGGTTCTCGCTCGTAAAAAACAGATGGAAATTCGAGAAAAGGGGAAGGAAAATGATGAGCGAGAGAAAGAGACTACATAAAGGTACACTCTTTGGGGAACCAAAGGGGGCATTGCAGTGTGTACTAAAATCCACCCAGAATGCAGGAGGCCAAAGGGAGGAAGAAAAGCAACAGGGGCCTAGTGGACCATTTGCGAGGTGGGAAGAAAGCTCATTTTCCCGCGACAAAGTTTCTGGGTATGGGGGATTTCAACCACAGGGAGATTACTGGAAAAAACCCGGGGCCACATTGGGGCCCGAAACATGAAACCAGGAGTTGGGTGTGGTGCTGGAAAACCCATGCACCAACAGTAAGGGAAATACCAGAGTGAGAGGGGAGGATGAACCCAAAATTGGACCTTGGTTTACCTGGCAGCTCAGACATTGAGGCATCAAGTATGAGAGTCCCCTAGGGGGCTCAACCCCTGGGTTCTGGCTTTAAAACATTAAGCTGCAAGTAGAAAATAAAAAGGAGTTGAATGGGAAAAGCCCGACTATAAAAGAGGTGACTACTAGGGTTGAAGAACTCCTGCGGGAGGTCCGTGGGGGCGAGAATGGCAAAAAGTCATAAATGAAATGATGAAGGAGGCATGGAAAGGTTTATTTTTTTAAGGGGAACGTAACAACGGGAAAAAAACGAGCCCTGGTTACCCACGGGGTAAGGAGGGAAAAACAAGTGCAAAAGAGAATGGAAATATACAGAAGGCAGAGAACACACGAAAAAGGGAGACCATCGCAAGCCAGGAAGGTAAGCACAGGTAAGGAGGGGGCCCAGCACAGTTGAAAATGACAAGCATCGAGAATCAAGACTGACCCAAACTGTTTTATGCCACATCAGGGGGAAGACAACAGCAAAAACCAGGTGATCAGATAAGGGCAAAGGGGAGAACTCACAAGAAATGATAGGGGTAGTAGGACGAAAAAGATTTTAAGGAAATTTTTACAGTAGGAAAAGGAAGGGGTTGGGGGACGCCCGAAGGGAAAATCAAGAGGGAATATACCAAAAATGTTATGACATACAACAACTGAGGAGGAGGGAAGAAGCCTTAGTGACCCTTTACACCCAAAGGCGATGGGGCCGGCAAAATCTTTTCAGGGTCCTTAGAGAAGGAGCAGAGATGCTGTGCGGCTCTAACCACATCTTCAACACTCCCTTGAAACTGGGGGAACTACCTGAGAAATGGGGGGGCAGAAAAGTAGTCCCATATTTAAAAAGGAAAAAGAAAAGACACAAACTACAGACCGTGTCTCTGCTGTTTGGTGCAAAGTATGGAGACATTATCAGGAGGAGAGTGGCGAAACCCAAAGGAAAAAATTATAAATGAAAACCAGCATGGGGTTTAGGGAACAAACTTTATACAACCTCCTGGAGTTTTATGACAAGGTAACAGAAGTAAGACACAAGAGAGAGGGTTGGGTAGATTGCGTTTTCCTAGACTGCAGGGTAGGCCTTTGACACAGTTCCCCACAAGAGATTAGTGCAGAAGCTGGAGAATCAGGCGCATGTAAAAGGGAGGGCACTGCAATGGATAAGGGAATACTGACAGGGAGGCAGCAACGAGTCATGGTACGTGAAGAGGTATCACAGTGGGCGCCTGTTACGAGCGGGGTCCCACAGGGGTCAGTTCTAGGACCAGTGCTATTTTTGATATATGTGAACGACATGATGGAAGGAATAGACTCTGAAGTGTCCCTGTTCGCAGATGACGTGAAGTTGATGAGAAGAATTAAATCGGACGAGGATGAGGCAGGACTACAAAGAGACCTGGACAGGCTGGACATGTGGTCAGTAACTGGCTTCTCGAATTCAATCCAGCCAAATGCAAAGTCATGAAGATTGGGGAGGGGCAAAGAAGACCGCAGACAGAGTATAGGCTAGGTGGACAAAGGACTACAGACCTCACTCAGGGAGAAGACCTTGGGGGTGACCATAACACGAGCACATCACGGAGGCACACATCAACCAAATAACTGCTGCAGCATACGGGCGCCTGGCAAACCTGAGAATAGCGTTCGATACCTTATAAGGAATCGTTCAAGACACTGTACACAGTGTATGTTAGGCCCATACTGGAGTATGCAGCACCAGTCTGGAGCCCACACTGGTCAAGCACGTCAAGAAGTTAGAGAAAGTACAAAATTTTGCAACAGGCTAGTCCCAGAGCTCAAGGGAATGTCGTACGAGGAAAGGTTAAGGGAAATCGGACTGACGACACTGGAGGACAGAAGGGTCAGGGGAGAATGATAACGACATAAAAGATACTGCTGGGAATAGACAAGGTGGACAGAGATAGGATGTTCCAGAGAGGGGACACAGGGACAAGGGGGTCACAACTGGAAGCTGAAGACTCAGACGAGTCACAGGGACGTTAGGAGTATTTCTTCAGTCATAGAGTTGTCAGCAAGTGGAATTAGCCTAGCAAGTGAAGTAGTGGAGGCAGGAACCATACATAGTTTTAAGAAGAGGTATGACAAAGCTCAGGAAGCAGAGAGAGAGAGGACCCAGTAGTGATCAGTGAAGAGGCGGGGCCAGGAGCTGAGTCTCGACCCCTGCAACCACAATTAGGTGAGTACAATTAGGTGAGTACACACACACACACACACATACACACACACACATATACACATACACATACACCACACACACACACACACACACACACACCACACACACCACACACACACACACACACACACACACACACACACACACACACACACACACACACACACACACACACACACACACACACACACACACACACACACACACACACACACACTGGAATAATTGGCTGGTGTTTGGATGGGTTGGTCATTAGTCACCTTTAATGATGGAAGGTGTTGGAGGAAGAGAGCACTGTGGCAGAGTGTTGGAGAGTGTTGGGGTAGTGTTGGAGAGTGAGGGAGAGTGCTGAGGTAGTGTGGGAGAGTGTTGGAGAGTGTTGAGGTAGTGTTGGAGAGTGAGGGAGAGTGTTGAGGTAGTGTGGGAGAGCGTTGGAGAGTGCTGAGGTAGTGCTGGAGA
>NC_069402.1:57889619-57902119 GCF_026875155.1 Cherax quadricarinatus
AAGGCTCACTTCCCACTCTTTATCTGGATAATCTCCTCCCATAGTTATGTTCTCGTAAGACCTATCGTGAACACAGCCACACTTTGATATCAGTGCTCCTTCCAGGACTCTTTGTTACCCCCTCATGGTTCAGTCCCCAGGGCTCTTATAGCTCACTCTCTTGTTCAGTCCCCAGGGCTCTTATAACTCACTCTCTTGTTCAGTCCCCAGGGCTCTTATAACTCACTTTCTTGTTCAGTCCCCAGGGCTCCTATAACTCACTCTCTTGTTCAGTCCCCAGGGCTCTTATAGCTCACTCTCTTGTTCAGTCCTCAGGGCTCTTATAACTCACTCTCTTAGTTCAGCCCTCAGGGCTCTTATCACTCTATTGGTTCAGTCCTCAGGGCTCTGGTCACTCACTCTCTTGGTTTAGTCCTCAGGGCTCTTGTCACTCTCTTGGTTCAGTCCTCAGGGCTCTTGTCACCTCTTGGTTTTAGTCCTCAGGGCTCTGGTCACTCACTCTCTTGGTTCAGTCCTCAGGGCTCTTGTCACTCTCTTGGTTCAGTCCTCAGGGCTCTTGTCACTCTCTTGGTTCAGTCCTCAGGGCTCTTGTCACTCTCTTGGTTCAGTCCTCAGGGCTCTTGTCACTCTCTTGGTTCAGTCCTCAGGGCTCTTGTCACTCTCTTGGTTCAGTCCTCAGGGCTCTTATAACTCTCTTAGTTCAGTCCTCAAGGCTCTTGTCAATCTCTTGGTTCAGTCCCCAGGGCTCTTATTACCACCCTAGTTCAATCCTCACCCAATTTCAGTACTTCCGAGAACTTTCCTGCAGCACTCATCCTCCGACCAGCTTTTAAAAGAGCAAGGGTTCAGAAGTAAGCACCATAGAGGTTAGTGAGCGTAGGCTCACTAAACCTCTAGAACGTACGTCATCATACGTTAACATATGTTAACCTACCAACTCTTACCTAACCTAACCTAACCTAACCTAACCTAACCAATTTTTACCATCCCTAACCTAGCCATGAACAGCAAATATTAAAAATTCCACGAAATCTCAAAGCGTGCAGAGATGCACGAAGGGCAATTCGTATGACCCCCCTCCCTGACAGCCACAGCGAGAGAAGAGGTAAGCCAGGGACCTAATTAAGGGTGGAGGCACATGCCCTGCGAGGGTCATTACTGCAGTAGGATTTCAGGCAGTGTAACGTGGATTTTAGCGAGTGATTGCATCAGTTTTTAGAAAGGAGATTAATGGAACCAATTTCAGCAGTGTCGAGAGTAATTTAGAGGTCCGTAGGACCAATTTCTGTCCTAATTAAGAGTATGAAACAGGTGTCTCGTGGGGAGAGAGAGAGAGAGAGAGAGAGGAGAGAGGGAGAGAGAGAGGGAGAGAGGAGAGAGAGAGAGAGGGGAGAGAGAGAAAAGAGGAGAGAGAGAGGGGAGAGAGAGGAGAGAGGGAGAGAGTAGAGAGAGAGAGGAGAGAATCGATGAAGAGAAACTAGAAATTCATTTAGAGTCAGCTGACAGGCTGAACGAGAAGTAAGGAAGGAAGGAAAGAGGGAAGGAAAATAGGAAGGAGGGGAAAAGGGAATGAAGGAAGAAGAGAGGGAGGCAAGATGAAAGAAGGAAGAGATTTGTAGGCTAAAGGAAGACAATGAAAGGAGGGAAGGAAGGAGGAACGAAAGGAAGGAGAGATGAAGAGAAGGAAGGAGGAAGGGAGGGGAGAAAATAGCTATTAATGATGGGTACAGCTAGGAGATGGATATCCTGGAGATGGATATCCTAGATGACTCCTGAGCACAGTGACTCCAGAGCTCCTGGATGACTCCTGAGCACAGTGACTCCAGAGCTCCTAGATGACTCATGAGCACAGTGACTCCAGAGCTCCTGGATGACTCCTGAGCACAGTGACTCCAGAGCTCCTGGATGACTCCTGAGCACAGTGACTCCAGAGCTCCTGGATGACTCCTGAGCACAGTGACTCCAGAGCTCCTGGATGACTCCTGAGCACAGTGACTCCAGAGCTCCTGGATGATTCTAGAACTCTTGGATGACTTCATAACTCCTGGATGACTCCATTATGTAGTCACATGCCTGCTGGAGGCTTCAACGGCTTGTGTCATCCGTCCCGACTCAAGCTCACTTGTTCAAGAAGAGAAAATATGGGAGAAAGATCACTGAGAGACGAGACAGGGAGGAACAGATGGAAAAATTGATGGAGGGAGGAGGGTAAGGTGGGAGGAAGAGAAGGATAAAGGGAAGGAAGTAAGGAGGGAGGGAGGGAGGGAGGAAGGTAGTGAGAGAGGGAGAGATAATGAGAGGGAGGAAAACGATAGGAAAATGAGAATGACAGAGACAGTGAAAATGTAATATCGTTCAAGATTCTCTTCACAAACGTAACTCATCTTCATTTTCTTGCTCTCTTCCTTCGTCTCTTATTCTCCTATACATTCATCGAGTGATTTATTTACATATGTTCAAACACTCACTATGTGTTTATTTGCTCGTTGACCGTCCCTTCACTATCCCCTGGTGGTGCTGACCTATCCCAGGTCCAGGATTTTAAAGAGGAATCACGTCAGATTATCCTGTCCTGGATATGGCCTCTTCCCGTCCTAAATTGCTGATGATTTATTTTTGATATAGACCACACGCCAGGAAGCCAGGAGACTGCCACAGCAATACACCGCAGCACCAGGTAAACAGACCACTCAAACGGGATAACCCACAGCAGATCGCCACAGCGGATCAGCTGTAATGATCACCCCAGCAAGCCACCACAGCAAACCATCACACCAAGCCAACAACAGCAAGCCCCTACAGCAAACCACCACAGCAAGCCACCACAGTAAGCCATCACAGCGTACTATCATAGCAAACCATCACAGCAAGCCACCACAACAAACCATTACAACATGCCAGCACAAACAAGCCACCACAGCATGTCACCACAGCCACTATATTGTGCAGACAAATTATCATAATTTCTCGACTACAGTTGCTTAGGTCATGTTAGGTTGTCGACTAGTAAGATAAATTAACCATATATAATGGATCAGCAGTACAATAAATGCGATAAAGACAAAACACGAGAAGTTAGAAAGCAGAGGTTACGAACTGTGGCATCAGTCCTGTTTCTAACGGTATCAGTCCAGTTTCTAACGGTATCAGTCCAGTTTCTAACGGTATCAGTCCAGTTTCTAACTGTATCAGTCCAGTTTCTCAGTGTATCAGTCCAGTTTCTCAGTGTATCAGTCCAGTTTCTCAATGTATCAGTCCAGTCTCTCAGTGTATCAGTCCAGTTTCTCAGTGTATCAGTCCAGTTTCTCAGCGTATCAGTCCAGTTTCTCAGTGTATCAGTCCAGTTTCTCAGTGTATCAGTCCTGTTTCTCAGCGTATCAGTCCAGTTTCTTAGTGTATCAGACCAGTTTCTCAGTGTCAGTCCAGTTTCTCAGTGTATCAGTCCAGTTTCTCAGTGTATCAGTCCAGTTTCTCAGTGTATCAGTCCAGTTTCTCAGTGTATCAGTCCAGTTTCTCAGTGTATCAGTCCAGTTTCTCAGTGTATCAGTCCAGTTTCTTAGTGTATCAGACCAGTTTCTCAGTGTATCAGTCCAGTTTCTCAGTGTATCAGTCCAGTTTCTCAGTGTATCAGTCCAGTTTCTCAGTGTATCAGTCCAGTTTCTCAGTGTATCAGTCCAGTTTCTCAGTGTATCAGTCCAGTTTCTTAGTGTATCAGACCAGTTTCTCAGTGTATCAGTCAGTTTCTTCAGTGTATCAGTCCAGTTTCTCAGTGTATCAGTCCAGTTTCTCAGTGTATCAGTCCAGTTTCTCAATGTATCAGTCCAGTCTCTCAGTGTATCAGTCCAGTTTCTCAGTGTATCAGTCCAGTTTCTCAGCGTATCAGTCCAGTTTCTAACTGTATCAGTCCAGTTTCTAACTGTATCAGTCCAGTTTCTAACTGTATCAGTCCAGTTTATAACTGTATCAGTCCAGTTTCTCAGTGTATCAGTCTAGTTTCTCAGTGTATCAGTCCTGTTTCTCAGTGTATCAGTCCAGTTTCTCAGCGTATCAGTCCAGTTTCTAACTGTATCAGTCCAGTTTCTCAGCGTATCAGTCCAGTTTCCAACTGTATCAGTCCAGTTTCTAACTGCATCAGTCCAGTTTCTCAGTGTATCAGTCCAGTTTCTAACTGTATCAGTCCAGTTTCTAACTGTATCAGTCCAGTTTCTCAGTGTATCAGTCTAGTTTCTAACTGTATCAGTCCAGTTTCTCACTGTATCATTCAAGTATGCCACTGTATCGTTCAAAGATACCACTTAATCACTACAGTGATTCACTGTATCATTGCAGTGTCAGTAACACATCTCACTAAGACAGCAAGAAAATTAACATTGATTAGAAGGAGGCTGGCTTGTTTCAGCAGGCTTGACTAAGCCTCTCGTAAGCCGCCTTTATTTATACTCTTCTTACACAACACTATACCACCACCGCCACTACCACCATCACTACCACCATCACTACCATCACTACCACCATCACTACCATCACTACCACCATCACTACCATCGCCGAGACTACCACCATCACCACCATCATACTACCACCTCCACTACCACCATCATACCACCATCACTATCATCACAACCACCATCCACTGCCACCCATCACTACCATCACTACCACCTCACCACCATCACCGAGACACCCATCACTCCACCATCACTACCATCATACCACCATCACTACCATCACTACCACCATCACTACCATCACCGAGACTACCACCATCCTACCACCATCACTCCATCACTACCACCATCACTACCATCACCGAGACTACCACCATCACTACCATCCACTACCACCATCGCTACCATCCACCGAGACTACCACCATCACTACCCCCTCACTACCATCACTACCACCATCACTACCATCGCCGAGACTACCACCATCACCACCATCACTACTACACCTCCACTACCACCATCACTACCACCATCATACCATCACAACCACCATCACTGCCACCATCCTACCATCACTACCACCATCACCCATCACTACCACCATCACTATCACCATCACTACCACCATCACTACCATCACTACCACCATCACTACCATCACTACCACCATCACTACCACCATCACTATCACCATCACTACCACCATCACTACCACCATCACTACACCACTACCACCATCACTACCACCACCGCCACTACCACCATCACCACCTCACTACCACCATCACTACCATCACTACCACCATCACTACCATCACTACCACCATCACTACCATCACCGCCACTACCACCATCATCACCATCACTACCACCATCACTACATCACTACCCATCACTACCATCACCACCACCATCACTACCATCACTACCACCATCACTACCATCACGCCACACCACCATCACCACCATCACTACCACCACCGCCACTACACCATCATACCACCACCGCCACTACCACCATCACTACTACCACCACCACTACCACCATCACCATCACATACCACCACCGCCACTACCACCATCACTACCACCATCACCATCATCACTACCACCACCGCCACTACCACCATCACCACAATCACTACCACAACCGCCCTACCACCATCACCACAATCACTACCACCGCGCCACTACACCATCACCACCATCACTACCACCACCGCCACTACCACCATCACCACCATCACTACCAACACGTCACTACCACCATCACCACCATCACTACCACCATCACCACCATCACTACCACCACCATCACTATCACCACCATCACTACCAACCCACCGTCACTACCATCACTACCCCACCGCCACTACTACCATCACCACCATCCACTACCACCATCACTACCATCACTACACCATCACTACCACACTACCATCACTGCTACCACCACCACTACCATCCTGCTACCACCACCACTACACCATCATCACCATCACTACCACCATCATTACCATCGCTACCATCATCACTACCATCACTACCACCATCAACTAGCACCACTACCATCATCACTACCATCACTACCACCCACTAACCACACTACCATCATCACTACCACACCGCCACTAAACCCTCATCACCACCATCACTACCACCCCCCCATACCACCATCACCACCACACCCACCAAACCCCCCCACCAACCACCACCAACACACCACCCCACCACCACACTCCACCCCCCACTACCCCCAGTATTTAGATAAGGCTAAAGAGGTCTTTGTGGAAATTATGGATTGGAAAAAAGGCGTATGACAGGGTGGATAGGGGGGCAATGTGGCAGATGTTGCAATGTGTATGGTGTAGGAGAGTAGGTACTGAGCAGTTGAAGAGTTTTTACAGAGGATTAGTGAGGCTCAAGTTAGAGTATGTAAGGAATGAGGGAAATTTTTTCCCAGTTAAAAGTAGAGGCATTAGACAAGGGATGTGTGGGATGTTCACCGTTGGTTGTTTAATAATATTTATAGCTGGGTTGTAAGAGATAGTAATGCGAGGGTCTTGGCAAGAGGCGTTGGAGTTTAAAAGATAAGAATCCCACACAAAGTGGGGAGTTGTCACAGCTGCTCTTTGCTGATGACACTGTGCTTTGGGAGATTATGAAGAGAAGTTGCAGAGATTTTTGGGTGGTGAATTGGTAGGGTGTGCAAAGAAAAAAATTAAAAGGTGAATACAGGAAAAGAGGTAAGGTTATGAGGATAACAAAAAGATTAGGTGATGAAAGATTGAATATCAGATTGGAGGGAGAGAGTATGCGATGGAGGTGAACGTATTCAGTATTTGGGACGTGGACGTGTCAGACGGATGGGTCTATGAAAGATGAGGTGAATCATAGGATTGATGAGGGGAAAAAAGAGTGAGTGGTCCACTTAGGAGTCTGTGGCGCCCCCACAGAACTTTGTCCTTGGGGAAAGGGGGAAAGTATGAGAGTATAGTTTTACCAAGCTCTTTTATGGGGTTGTGAAAAGCATGGGTGGATGAATGTTCAGCGAGGAGAAGGTGGAGGCAGTGGAGGGATGTCATGTCTGAGTGCAATGTGTGGTGTGATATAATGCAGAGAATTCGTAGTTTGGAAGTTAGGAGGAGGTGCGGGATTACCAAAAACTGTTGTCCAGAGGGCTGGGAAGGGTTGTTGAGGTGGTTCGGACATGTTAGGAGAATGGAGCGAAACAGAATGACTTCATGAAGTGTATCAGTCTGTAGTGGAAGGAAGGCGGGGGTAGGGGTCGGCCTAGGAAAAGGTTGGAGGGAGGGGTTAAAGGAGGTTTTGTTTAGTGCGAGGGGCTTGGATTCCAGCAGGCATGCGTGATGTCGTGTTTGATAGGAGTTGAATGGAGACAATTGTTTTTAATACTTGAGTGCTGTTGGAGTGTGAGCAAAGTAACATTTATGAAGGGGATTCAGGGGAAACGGCAGCGGACTTGAAGTCCTGGTGATGGGAAGTACATTGCTGCACTCTGAAGGAGGGGTGGTTAATGTTTCTAGTTTGATACAAAACTGTAGTCGTCTATAGCAACCCTTCCCTGGCGAGGGCAGTGATGGAAGCATGTAGAATGGATGGTGAAAGTTTTCTTTTTCGGGCCTCCCTGCTTGGTGGGAATCGGGCCGGTGTGATAATAAAATAAAATAAAAATATCAGTATTTGGTGTGAGACTTTTGGGGGAAGCAATTACTGGCGAAATTGAATATTTACAGAGTTTGAGAAGTCACCCAGCCGCCTTGGAACGACTCTTACCCACAAACTGTCACCCATTGAAGAGTTGCTATGATTGCTGTCACCTGAAGTGCCCCAGTCACCCAGTGATATGCCCTGTCACCCAAGATGATGTGCCCCAGTAGATGTATTGCTGCCCTGGTCTGTCATCCAGTGTAGTGGTGTGTCTGTATGCGTCACCCAGCTCTGTGACCATCACCCACGGACCGCCGTTACCCGCAGTTGCCAGGGATGGGTGACCGCACCTGTGTTGGTGACCTGACAGAGACCTCACCTCACCCGAGCAATGACCATGCCTGCTACTCCTGATGTCGGCTGCTGTGATGCTGTCTGCTATGTGTGGCCGTGCTGTGATGCTGTCTGCCTATGCTGTGGCCATGCTGTGATACTGTCTGCTAAGCTGTGGCCGTGCTGTGTGCTGCTGTGATACGGCCCTTGCTCAAGATGTTGAGATGCTGCGGCCGTGCTGTGTGCTGGGGACCGTGCTGCGATCTGTGTGCCGTGCTGTGTGCTGCTGTGATAGCGGCCGTGCTGTGATGTTGAGATGCTACGGTTCGTGACGGTGATGTTGGTGCTGCGGCAGTGCTGTGAGCTGGTGGGGACCGTGCTGCGATGCTGTGGCCCGTGCTGTGTGCTGCTGTGATAGGCCTTGCTATGATGTTGAGATGCTGCGGCCGTGCTGTGATGTGGTGACGTGCTGCGATGGCTGTGGCCGTGCTGTGTGCTGCTGTGATGGGCCGTGCGTTGCTGTGATGTTGAGAATCTGCGGTCGTGCGGGGTGTTGAGATGACTGCGGCGTGCTGTGATGCTGGGACCGTGCTGCGATGCTGTGGTCAGTGCTGTGTTGCTGCTGTGATACGGCCGTGCTGTGATGCTGCGATGCTGCCTAGCTCAAGAGGAGGAGATGGCGGTGATGCTGCAGTGGTGTGTGAGGGATTTGGCTGATGTGCCATGACAGGGAATCTTACTATGAAGGACGCTGCCATTCCTCGGAGATGTGGAAGGACGTGAGCGCTGGAGATGGACACAGCTGCTGGGACCAGCCTGCTATCAAGGGCGGTATGGAGGTGTATCCTGCCTTGCTGGTCGACCTGTACGACTGGTTGCGGGGATGTCCTGCCAGCCATGAGAGGGAAATTGAGAGTGTGTGAGTCCCAGCCTACTTGACTTGCCAGAGTGTTAGTGTTACCTGTGTGAAATATGGTGACCTTGAATACGAGTCCAGTGTTTATGCCGCCTTGTTTTATGAGGCCAGTGAATCCTAGTAGTGCATTGGTAATGGAGGGTCTTAGCTGCAATGCCTGGCCTTGTCTCGATTTTCAGTGTTTTAGTGTGCATGTGAAGTGTGCCGAAAATGCGGACCTTGGTGGGTCGTGAAGTGGTCCAGTTGCAGTTACTTGAAAGAATTTGCAACCGTTGGAGCAGTTTTCCATGCCATAGAAGCTAGAGAGGTTTGGCCCAATGGATAACGTGCGAGGGTGACTATCATTGGCTAATGCATTTTCTAGTAGAAGTAGGGAGGCACTGGAGCCCCGATATTTAGGTTTAAGGAGAAATGATGGGTAAGGAGGCTTTGCACCAGAGAGCGACTATTATGCTGGCCAACTGCCAGGTGTATGTTATGCTGCCTTGTGGTAGTTGAGGGAGGTTGAGGGAAATATATGTATTGAATAATTTTGTATTATGTATAATTTTGTCTTTGTATTGTAATGAATTAAGGGGTTAGGATAAAAATAGTCTAAATAACTGGAAAAAAATTGTCCTAGTTCTCAGATATTTTAAAATTGGGGGAGAAAGGGGGATGTGAAGTAGTTCAGCTGGGCTTGTGAGGTTCTGGGGGACCTTATTTAACCATTATATGGTCACACCTTGCCTTGGCACAGTCTGTAGCCACGCCCACGTCTGAGGGGTTTTGTTCTTGACGCCTCCAGACCCTAGGCGTCAGGTGTACACGTGGTTGTGGAGGGTGTTGTGTGACCACCATAAAAGCCCAATGAAGAGCATGAGTAGGAAGATTCGAGCGGAGGCTGCTGCTGGGGTGCAGTAAGTCCTGAGCAGAGACTTCGGAGCGGAGCTGCTGCTGGGTGGCAGGGTGGGAGGAAGGCTGCTGAAGTTCTGGAGGAGATGTTGGAGGCATTGGGCAGAGTACTGCTTGGCGCATTTTACTGTGGTATAGGTCTTGGTGACCTGTGGCTTAGTTCCTGTAGTGAACTGCCTCTGTGGCTATATTGTATGTTTTATCATTTCGTCAAGTTGATGTTGTTCCCTGTTCTCATGCCTTATGTGTTCCACCCCATTTATCTAAAACCCCAATGATGTACTTCCTGTTCCCAAATTTTATGGTCACAAGGGGACTTAATAATAAAACTGTGTTTGAGTAGCAATGTATATTCACTGCCCACCGTTATTTATTCTTTTTTTATATAGTTTATTATTGTTTATTGTGTGAAAGAATGGGCGAGGGCGTATGTTAGTGAGTGTGTAGAGTTAATGAGAGTGTCGTGGTGGTCACCACTGACCTGTTCATTACCTACCTACCTCGCTAATCATTTCACTCCTACCACTCGCCTGCCTCACCCCTGCCTACATAATCCCTTACTCCTATTCCCCAAGTATATCTATTCAATCATTTACCCACCTACATGACATGGTGTCTAAGCGGTGGTGGTTCTTAATTATTTTTTATAGTAGGAACCAGCCCCATGTGCCTATTTTTGATGCTCGGTTATACTTGTTATGCTACCATTTGCTTCCACTTTTTTTTTTTCTTGTGTGTGTAAAATCTTAAGTGAATATCTGTTATTATAAACTCCTGTGACCTTAAACTGTCCTTTTTTGACGGGGGGGTCTGAATATTGTTTGGGTTGTAATAATATATATGGTGGAGTTGGTTGTTGGTTGTTGGTTTGAGATAAATGGTGGAGAATATCTGTATTTGGGTGAGACTATTGGGGGGAAGCAATTACTGGCCGGAAATTGAATATTTACAGAGGATAGAAGTCACCCAGCCCGCCTTGGAAGACTTACCCACAACTGTCACCATGAAAAGAGTTGCCTATGATTGCTGTCCACCTGATGTGCCCAAGTTACCAGCTGATATGCCCAGTCCACCAGTGATTTGCCCAGTAGATGTATTGCTGCCCTGGTCTGTCATCCAGTGTAGTGGGTGTCTGTCTTGCGTCACCAAGCTCTTGTGACATCACCCACGGGACCGCCAGTTACCCGCAGTGCCAGGGATGGGTGACCGCACCTGGCTGTTGATGACCTGAAGTGACTCACCTCCACCCCCGAGCAACTGACCATTGCCTTGCTTACTTGCTGATTGTCGGCTGCTGTGATGCTGTCTGCTATGCTGTGGCCGTGCTTGTGATGCTGTCTGCTATGCTGTGGCCATGCTGTGATGCTGTCTGCTATGCTGTGGCCGTGCTGTGTGCTGCTGTGTTACGGCCTTGCTATGATGTTGAGATGCTGCGGCGTGCTGTGTTGCTGGGACCGTTGCTGCGATGCTGTGCTGTGGCCGTGCTGTGTGCTGCTGTGTGCGGCCGTGCTGTGATGTTGAGATGTACGGTCGTGCGGTGATGTGAGATGCTGCGGCCGTGCTGTGATGCTGGGACCGTGCTGCGATGCTGTGGCCGTTGCTGTGTTGCTGCTGTGATACGGGCCTTGCTATGGATGTTGAGATGCTGCGCCGTGCAGTGATGCTGGAACCGCTTGCTTGCGCTGCGTGGCCGTGCTGTGTGCTGCTGTTGATGCGGCCGTGCTGTGATGTGAGAAATCTGCGGTCGTGCGGGGGATGTTGAGTGTGGGCCGTGCTGTGATGCTGGGACCGTGTGCGATGGCTGTGGCAGTGCTGTGTGTGCTGTGATTACGGCCAGTGCTGTGATCTGCGATGCTGCCTAGTCAGAGGAGAGATGGCGGTGATGCTGCAGGTGGTGTGATGAGGGATTCTGGCTGATGTGCCAGGACAGGAGAATCTACTATGAAGGAGCTGCCATCCTCGGAGTGTGAAGGAACGTGAGCCGCTGAGATGGACTCCCGCTGTGGGACAAGCTGCTATCAAGGGCGGTATGGAGGTGTATCCTGCCTTGCTTGGTCGGACCGTACGACTGGTATGCGGGGTGTCCTGCCAGCCATGAGAGACAATTGAGAGTGTTGTGATGTCCCAGGCCTTTTGACTTGCCGGAAGTGTTAGTGTTACCTGCTGTGAAATAAGGTGACCTTGAATAACGGTCCAGCAGTGTTTATGGCCGCCTTGTTTATGAGGCCAGTGAATCCTAGTAGTGGCTAGGATAATGGAGGGTCTAGCTTGCAATGCTGCCTTGTCTCGATTTTTCAGATGTGTAGTGTGCATGTGATGTGTGCCGAAAAATGCCGAACTTGGTGGTCGTGAGTTGTCCAGGTTGCAGTTACTTGAAAGAATGCAACCGTTGGAGCAGTTTTCCATGCATAGGAAGCTAGAGAGGTTTGGCCCAATGGTTAACGTGCGAGGGTGACTAGCATTGGCTAGTGCAATTTCTAGTAGAAAGTAGGGAAGGCACTGGAGCCCGATATTTAGGTTAAGGAGACTGAAGAAATGATGGGAGTGAAGGAGGTTTGCACCAGAGAGCGACTATATGCTGGCCAACGCCAGGTGTACTGATTATGCTGCCTTGTGGTAGTTGAGGAGGTTGTTGAGGAAATATATGTAATTGAATAATTTTGTATTAGTATAATTTTGTCTTTGTATTGAATAGAATTAAGCGCGGTTAGGATTAAAAATAGTCTAATAACTAGGGA
>NC_069402.1:57909619-57992237 GCF_026875155.1 Cherax quadricarinatus
TTCACCCAAGTATATCCTATTCAATCATTTACCCCCCTACATGACATGTGTCTAAGCGGTGGTGGTTCTATTATTTTATAGTTGGATCCAGCCACATTGCCTTATTTTGGACTGCTCGTTATACTTGTTTATGCTACCATTGCTACCACTTTTTTTTGTTTTGATGTGTGTAAATCTAAAGTGGGAATTTCTGTATATTATAATCCTTGTGACCTTAACTGTCCTTTTTTGACGGTGGGGTCTGAATAATTGTTGGGTGTTGTAATAATATATTGGTGGAGTTGGTGTTTGGTTGGTTGGTTTGAGATAAATGGTGGAGATAGGTAGTAGGTTGGTAGACAGCAACCACCCCAGGAAGTCTACCGTCCTGCCAGATGGACTGTGAAACAAAAAACCTGTAACTGTTTTGCATGATGGTAGGATTGCTGGTTTCTTTTTTGTCTTCAATAAACACGCCTAAGAATAACAGGGATATCTAGCTACTCCTACTTACACTTTGATCACACTTCACAGTAGACACGCAACTGCATATATATTAATACATACATCTAGGTTTTCTCCTTTTCTAAATAGTCTTGTTTTTTTTTATTGCTTTCTATTGTCCATGGGAAGTGAAAAGAATCTTTCACCGTAAGCCATGCGATGTTCGTGTTCGTTATGAGGCGACTAAAAATGCCGGAGCAAGGGCTAGTAACCCTTCTCCTGTATACAATTACTAAAAAAGAGAAGAAGAAAAACTTTATATAAAACTGGGTTGCTTAAGTGCGTGGATGTAGTGCGAGATGACAAGAAACAGATGATGCTGATAGTTATGAATGAAAGAAGTTGGATGTCCTGGCCCTAGCGAAACAAAGTCTGAAGGGGGTAGGAGAGTTTCAGTGGGGGGAAATAAATGGGATTAATTGGCGTTCTGAGAGATTTAGAGCAAAGGAAGGGGTAGCAGTAATGTAAATTGATCAGTTATGGAAGGAGAAAAGAGAATATGAATGTGTAAATTCAAAGAATTCTGCGCTCGGGATTAAAGTTAAAGGTTGTGATGCGAGAAGTGGGTCATAATAAGCTTGTATGCACCTGGATGAAGAGGAGGAATGCAGAGGAGAGAGAGAGATTTCGGGAGAGATGTTAAAGTGAATGTATAGGAGCCTTTGAACCAAGTGAGAGAGTAATTGTGGTAGGGGACTTGATGCTAAAGTAGGAGAAACTTTTAGAGAGGGCTGATGGTAGGTAAGTTTGCGGTGCCAGGTGTTAAATGATAATGGGAAGCCCTTTGATTGAACTTTGTATAGAAAGGGGTTTAGTTATAGGTAATACATATTTTAAGAAAAAGAGGATAAAAAAGTATACACGATATGATGTAGGCGAAATGACAGTAGTTTGTTGGGATTATGTATTTGGTAGATAAAAGACTGTTGAGTAGACTTCAGGATGTACTGTTTATAGAGGGGCACAGATATACGATCACTTTCTAGTTTGTAGCTACACTGAGAGTAAAAGGTAGATGGGATACAAGGGAGAATAGAAGCATCAGGGGAAGAGAGAGGGTGAAGGTTTATAAACTAAAAGAGGAGGCAGTTAGGGTAAGATTAAACAGCTATTGGGAAGGATAGATGGGCTAATGAGAGCATAGGCAATTGGGTCCGAGAGGTATGGGGTAGGTTTTAAAAATGTAGTGTTAGAGTGTTCAGCAGAAGTTTGTGGTACAGGAAAGTGGCGTGGCAGGAGGGAAGGGGGAAAGAGGAGCGATTGGTTGAATGAGATGTAAAGAGGTTAGTAAGGGAACGAAAAAGTTAGCATATGAGAAGTTTTTTACAAAGTAGAAGTGATGCAAGGAGTGAGAGTATATGGAGAAAAAGAGAGAAGTTAAGAGAGTGGTGAAGCAATGTAAAAAGAGAGCAAATGAGAGAGTGGGTGAGTTGTTATTCAACAAATTTTGTTGAAAATAAAGGAAAAAGTTTTGGATGTGAGATTAACAAGTTAAGGCTTAAAAGCCTAGAGAAAATGGATTTGTCAGTTAAAAATAGGAGAGGGAGAGTTAATAAATGGAGAGATGAGAGGTATTGGGAAGTGGAAGGATATTTGAGGAATTGTTTATATGTTGGATGAAAGATAGGGAAGCTGTGATTTCGGGTATAGGGCAAGGAGGGAATAAATCTTGTAGGATTTGAGGAAAAGAGCCAGTTGTGAGTGTGGGGGGGAAGTTCGTGAGGCAGTAGGTAAATGAAGGGGGTAAGGCCAGCCGGGATTGATGGATAAAGATCGAAATGTTAAAAGCAGGTGGGGATATAGTTTTTGGAGATGTTGGTGCAATTATTTATAAATGTATGGAAGAGGTGTAAGGGTTACCTAGGGATGGCAGAGGCATGCATAGTCTTTGTATAAAGGCAAAGGGGATAAAAGAGAGTGCAAATAATTATAGGGGTCCAGGATAAGTCTGTTGAGAGTACCTGGTAAAGTGTATGGTAGAGTTTATTGAAAGAATTAAGAGTAAGACGGAGAATAGGATTAGCAGATGAACAAGGAGGCTTTAGGGAAGGTAGGGGGTGTGTGGGACCAGGTGTTTAAAGTTTGAAACATTATAAGTGAACAGTATTTAGATAAGGCTAAAGAGGTCTTTGTGGAAATTATGGATTGGAAAAAAGGCGTATGACAGGGTGGATAGGGGGGCAATGTGGCAGATGTTGCAATGTGTATGGTGTAGGAGAGTAGGTACTGAGCAGTTGAAGAGTTTTTACAGAGGATTAGTGAGGCTCAAGTTAGAGTATGTAAGGAATGAGGGAAATTTTTTCCCAGTTAAAAGTAGAGGCATTAGACAAGGGATGTGTGGGATGTTCACCGTTGGTTGTTTAATAATATTTATAGCTGGGTTGTAAGAGATAGTAATGCGAGGGTCTTGGCAAGAGGCGTTGGAGTTTAAAAGATAAGAATCCCACACAAAGTGGGGAGTTGTCACAGCTGCTCTTTGCTGATGACACTGTGCTTTGGGAGATTATGAAGAGAAGTTGCAGAGATTTTTGGGTGGTGAATTGGTAGGGTGTGCAAAGAAAAAAATTAAAAGGTGAATACAGGAAAAGAGGTAAGGTTATGAGGATAACAAAAAGATTAGGTGATGAAAGATTGAATATCAGATTGGAGGGAGAGAGTATGCGATGGAGGTGAACGTATTCAGTATTTGGGACGTGGACGTGTCAGACGGATGGGTCTATGAAAGATGAGGTGAATCATAGGATTGATGAGGGGAAAAAAGAGTGAGTGGTCCACTTAGGAGTCTGTGGCGCCCCCACAGAACTTTGTCCTTGGGGAAAGGGGGAAAGTATGAGAGTATAGTTTTACCAAGCTCTTTTATGGGGTTGTGAAAAGCATGGGTGGATGAATGTTCAGCGAGGAGAAGGTGGAGGCAGTGGAGGGATGTCATGTCTGAGTGCAATGTGTGGTGTGATATAATGCAGAGAATTCGTAGTTTGGAAGTTAGGAGGAGGTGCGGGATTACCAAAAACTGTTGTCCAGAGGGCTGGGAAGGGTTGTTGAGGTGGTTCGGACATGTTAGGAGAATGGAGCGAAACAGAATGACTTCATGAAGTGTATCAGTCTGTAGTGGAAGGAAGGCGGGGGTAGGGGTCGGCCTAGGAAAAGGTTGGAGGGAGGGGTTAAAGGAGGTTTTGTTTAGTGCGAGGGGCTTGGATTCCAGCAGGCATGCGTGATGTCGTGTTTGATAGGAGTTGAATGGAGACAATTGTTTTTAATACTTGAGTGCTGTTGGAGTGTGAGCAAAGTAACATTTATGAAGGGGATTCAGGGGAAACGGCAGCGGACTTGAAGTCCTGGTGATGGGAAGTACATTGCTGCACTCTGAAGGAGGGGTGGTTAATGTTTCTAGTTTGATACAAAACTGTAGTCGTCTATAGCAACCCTTCCCTGGCGAGGGCAGTGATGGAAGCATGTAGAATGGATGGTGAAAGTTTTCTTTTTCGGGCCTCCCTGCTTGGTGGGAATCGGGCCGGTGTGATAATAAAATAAAATAAAAATATCAGTATTTGGTGTGAGACTTTTGGGGGAAGCAATTACTGGCGAAATTGAATATTTACAGAGTTTGAGAAGTCACCCAGCCGCCTTGGAACGACTCTTACCCACAAACTGTCACCCATTGAAGAGTTGCTATGATTGCTGTCACCTGAAGTGCCCCAGTCACCCAGTGATATGCCCTGTCACCCAAGATGATGTGCCCCAGTAGATGTATTGCTGCCCTGGTCTGTCATCCAGTGTAGTGGTGTGTCTGTATGCGTCACCCAGCTCTGTGACCATCACCCACGGACCGCCGTTACCCGCAGTTGCCAGGGATGGGTGACCGCACCTGTGTTGGTGACCTGACAGAGACCTCACCTCACCCGAGCAATGACCATGCCTGCTACTCCTGATGTCGGCTGCTGTGATGCTGTCTGCTATGTGTGGCCGTGCTGTGATGCTGTCTGCCTATGCTGTGGCCATGCTGTGATACTGTCTGCTAAGCTGTGGCCGTGCTGTGTGCTGCTGTGATACGGCCCTTGCTCAAGATGTTGAGATGCTGCGGCCGTGCTGTGTGCTGGGGACCGTGCTGCGATCTGTGTGCCGTGCTGTGTGCTGCTGTGATAGCGGCCGTGCTGTGATGTTGAGATGCTACGGTTCGTGACGGTGATGTTGGTGCTGCGGCAGTGCTGTGAGCTGGTGGGGACCGTGCTGCGATGCTGTGGCCCGTGCTGTGTGCTGCTGTGATAGGCCTTGCTATGATGTTGAGATGCTGCGGCCGTGCTGTGATGTGGTGACGTGCTGCGATGGCTGTGGCCGTGCTGTGTGCTGCTGTGATGGGCCGTGCGTTGCTGTGATGTTGAGAATCTGCGGTCGTGCGGGGTGTTGAGATGACTGCGGCGTGCTGTGATGCTGGGACCGTGCTGCGATGCTGTGGTCAGTGCTGTGTTGCTGCTGTGATACGGCCGTGCTGTGATGCTGCGATGCTGCCTAGCTCAAGAGGAGGAGATGGCGGTGATGCTGCAGTGGTGTGTGAGGGATTTGGCTGATGTGCCATGACAGGGAATCTTACTATGAAGGACGCTGCCATTCCTCGGAGATGTGGAAGGACGTGAGCGCTGGAGATGGACACAGCTGCTGGGACCAGCCTGCTATCAAGGGCGGTATGGAGGTGTATCCTGCCTTGCTGGTCGACCTGTACGACTGGTTGCGGGGATGTCCTGCCAGCCATGAGAGGGAAATTGAGAGTGTGTGAGTCCCAGCCTACTTGACTTGCCAGAGTGTTAGTGTTACCTGTGTGAAATATGGTGACCTTGAATACGAGTCCAGTGTTTATGCCGCCTTGTTTTATGAGGCCAGTGAATCCTAGTAGTGCATTGGTAATGGAGGGTCTTAGCTGCAATGCCTGGCCTTGTCTCGATTTTCAGTGTTTTAGTGTGCATGTGAAGTGTGCCGAAAATGCGGACCTTGGTGGGTCGTGAAGTGGTCCAGTTGCAGTTACTTGAAAGAATTTGCAACCGTTGGAGCAGTTTTCCATGCCATAGAAGCTAGAGAGGTTTGGCCCAATGGATAACGTGCGAGGGTGACTATCATTGGCTAATGCATTTTCTAGTAGAAGTAGGGAGGCACTGGAGCCCCGATATTTAGGTTTAAGGAGAAATGATGGGTAAGGAGGCTTTGCACCAGAGAGCGACTATTATGCTGGCCAACTGCCAGGTGTATGTTATGCTGCCTTGTGGTAGTTGAGGGAGGTTGAGGGAAATATATGTATTGAATAATTTTGTATTATGTATAATTTTGTCTTTGTATTGTAATGAATTAAGGGGTTAGGATAAAAATAGTCTAAATAACTGGAAAAAAATTGTCCTAGTTCTCAGATATTTTAAAATTGGGGGAGAAAGGGGGATGTGAAGTAGTTCAGCTGGGCTTGTGAGGTTCTGGGGGACCTTATTTAACCATTATATGGTCACACCTTGCCTTGGCACAGTCTGTAGCCACGCCCACGTCTGAGGGGTTTTGTTCTTGACGCCTCCAGACCCTAGGCGTCAGGTGTACACGTGGTTGTGGAGGGTGTTGTGTGACCACCATAAAAGCCCAATGAAGAGCATGAGTAGGAAGATTCGAGCGGAGGCTGCTGCTGGGGTGCAGTAAGTCCTGAGCAGAGACTTCGGAGCGGAGCTGCTGCTGGGTGGCAGGGTGGGAGGAAGGCTGCTGAAGTTCTGGAGGAGATGTTGGAGGCATTGGGCAGAGTACTGCTTGGCGCATTTTACTGTGGTATAGGTCTTGGTGACCTGTGGCTTAGTTCCTGTAGTGAACTGCCTCTGTGGCTATATTGTATGTTTTATCATTTCGTCAAGTTGATGTTGTTCCCTGTTCTCATGCCTTATGTGTTCCACCCCATTTATCTAAAACCCCAATGATGTACTTCCTGTTCCCAAATTTTATGGTCACAAGGGGACTTAATAATAAAACTGTGTTTGAGTAGCAATGTATATTCACTGCCCACCGTTATTTATTCTTTTTTTATATAGTTTATTATTGTTTATTGTGTGAAAGAATGGGCGAGGGCGTATGTTAGTGAGTGTGTAGAGTTAATGAGAGTGTCGTGGTGGTCACCACTGACCTGTTCATTACCTACCTACCTCGCTAATCATTTCACTCCTACCACTCGCCTGCCTCACCCCTGCCTACATAATCCCTTACTCCTATTCCCCAAGTATATCTATTCAATCATTTACCCACCTACATGACATGGTGTCTAAGCGGTGGTGGTTCTTAATTATTTTTTATAGTAGGAACCAGCCCCATGTGCCTATTTTTGATGCTCGGTTATACTTGTTATGCTACCATTTGCTTCCACTTTTTTTTTTTCTTGTGTGTGTAAAATCTTAAGTGAATATCTGTTATTATAAACTCCTGTGACCTTAAACTGTCCTTTTTTGACGGGGGGGTCTGAATATTGTTTGGGTTGTAATAATATATATGGTGGAGTTGGTTGTTGGTTGTTGGTTTGAGATAAATGGTGGAGAATATCTGTATTTGGGTGAGACTATTGGGGGGAAGCAATTACTGGCCGGAAATTGAATATTTACAGAGGATAGAAGTCACCCAGCCCGCCTTGGAAGACTTACCCACAACTGTCACCATGAAAAGAGTTGCCTATGATTGCTGTCCACCTGATGTGCCCAAGTTACCAGCTGATATGCCCAGTCCACCAGTGATTTGCCCAGTAGATGTATTGCTGCCCTGGTCTGTCATCCAGTGTAGTGGGTGTCTGTCTTGCGTCACCAAGCTCTTGTGACATCACCCACGGGACCGCCAGTTACCCGCAGTGCCAGGGATGGGTGACCGCACCTGGCTGTTGATGACCTGAAGTGACTCACCTCCACCCCCGAGCAACTGACCATTGCCTTGCTTACTTGCTGATTGTCGGCTGCTGTGATGCTGTCTGCTATGCTGTGGCCGTGCTTGTGATGCTGTCTGCTATGCTGTGGCCATGCTGTGATGCTGTCTGCTATGCTGTGGCCGTGCTGTGTGCTGCTGTGTTACGGCCTTGCTATGATGTTGAGATGCTGCGGCGTGCTGTGTTGCTGGGACCGTTGCTGCGATGCTGTGCTGTGGCCGTGCTGTGTGCTGCTGTGTGCGGCCGTGCTGTGATGTTGAGATGTACGGTCGTGCGGTGATGTGAGATGCTGCGGCCGTGCTGTGATGCTGGGACCGTGCTGCGATGCTGTGGCCGTTGCTGTGTTGCTGCTGTGATACGGGCCTTGCTATGGATGTTGAGATGCTGCGCCGTGCAGTGATGCTGGAACCGCTTGCTTGCGCTGCGTGGCCGTGCTGTGTGCTGCTGTTGATGCGGCCGTGCTGTGATGTGAGAAATCTGCGGTCGTGCGGGGGATGTTGAGTGTGGGCCGTGCTGTGATGCTGGGACCGTGTGCGATGGCTGTGGCAGTGCTGTGTGTGCTGTGATTACGGCCAGTGCTGTGATCTGCGATGCTGCCTAGTCAGAGGAGAGATGGCGGTGATGCTGCAGGTGGTGTGATGAGGGATTCTGGCTGATGTGCCAGGACAGGAGAATCTACTATGAAGGAGCTGCCATCCTCGGAGTGTGAAGGAACGTGAGCCGCTGAGATGGACTCCCGCTGTGGGACAAGCTGCTATCAAGGGCGGTATGGAGGTGTATCCTGCCTTGCTTGGTCGGACCGTACGACTGGTATGCGGGGTGTCCTGCCAGCCATGAGAGACAATTGAGAGTGTTGTGATGTCCCAGGCCTTTTGACTTGCCGGAAGTGTTAGTGTTACCTGCTGTGAAATAAGGTGACCTTGAATAACGGTCCAGCAGTGTTTATGGCCGCCTTGTTTATGAGGCCAGTGAATCCTAGTAGTGGCTAGGATAATGGAGGGTCTAGCTTGCAATGCTGCCTTGTCTCGATTTTTCAGATGTGTAGTGTGCATGTGATGTGTGCCGAAAAATGCCGAACTTGGTGGTCGTGAGTTGTCCAGGTTGCAGTTACTTGAAAGAATGCAACCGTTGGAGCAGTTTTCCATGCATAGGAAGCTAGAGAGGTTTGGCCCAATGGTTAACGTGCGAGGGTGACTAGCATTGGCTAGTGCAATTTCTAGTAGAAAGTAGGGAAGGCACTGGAGCCCGATATTTAGGTTAAGGAGACTGAAGAAATGATGGGAGTGAAGGAGGTTTGCACCAGAGAGCGACTATATGCTGGCCAACGCCAGGTGTACTGATTATGCTGCCTTGTGGTAGTTGAGGAGGTTGTTGAGGAAATATATGTAATTGAATAATTTTGTATTAGTATAATTTTGTCTTTGTATTGAATAGAATTAAGCGCGGTTAGGATTAAAAATAGTCTAATAACTAGGGAAAAATTGTCCTAGTTCTCAGAAATTTAAATGCTGGGGGGAGAAAGGGGGATGTGATGTAGTTCAGCTGGGCTTGTGAGGTCTCTGGGGAGACCTAATTTAACCAATTATATGGGCACACCTTGGACTTGGCAAACCGTCTGTAGCCACGCCCACGTCTGAGGTTCTGTTGTTCTTGACGCCTCAGGACCTGGCGTCAGGTCGATACACGTGGTTTAGTGTGGAGGGTGCTTGGAACCCCATAAAAGCCTGTGAAGAGCTGAAGTAGGATGATTCGAGGCGGGCTGGTGCTGGGGTGCAGAGCTTCCTGAGCAGAGACTTCGAGCGGAGCTGCTGCTGGGGTGCAGGGCTCGGGAGAAGGCGCTGCTGACAGTCTTTGAGGAGACTGTTTGGAGGCATTGGCAGAGTACTGGCTTGGCGCATTACTGTGCTGTATAGGTCTTGGGACCTGTGGCTTGTTCCTGTAGTGAACTGTCCTCTGTGATATATTGTAAGTTATATTCATTTTCGTCAAGTTTTGATGTGTTCCCTTGTCTCACTGCTTATGTGGTACACCCCATTTATCTAAACCCCAATGATGTACTTCCTGTTCCCAAATATATTATGGTACAAAGGGACTTAATAATAAATGTGTTTGAGTAGAATTGTAATATTCACTGCCACCGTTTATTTATTCTTTTTTTTTATATTTTATTATGTTTATATGAGTGTAGAATGGGCGAGGCATATGTTAGTGAGGTAGTGTGAGTTAATGAGTGTGTCGTGGTGGTCACACGGACCTTGTCATTACTACCTACCTCCGCTAATCATTCCCTCACTCCTACCACCTCGACTGCATCACCACAACGCGCCATTACATAATCCCTTACTCCCATTATCCCCCACTTATATCCTATTCAATCATTACCCCCCAATGACAAGGTTAGGTAGGTTAGGTTAGGTTAGGTTAGGTTAGGGTAGGTTAGGTCAGTTAGGTTAGGTTAGGTTAGGTTAGGTTTAGGTTATGTTAGGTTAGTTAGCGTATAGGTTAGGTTAGGTTAGGTCAGGTTAGGTTAGTTCTAGGTTAGGTTAGGTTAGGTTAGGTTTGGTTAGGTTTATTTTAGGTCAGGTTAGGGCTGTTAGGTTAGGCTAGGTTAGGTTTGGTTAGGTTAGGTCATGTTAGGTCAGGTCAGGTCAGTAGGTTAGGTAGGTTAGGCTAGGTTAGGTTTAGTGTTAAGTTAGGTTAGGTCAGTTTGGTTAGGTCAGGCTAGGTTAGGTTAGGTTTAGTTAGGTTAGGTCAGTTTAGGTTGGTTAGGTTTGGTTTAGGTTAGGTTAGGTTAAGTTAGGTCAGGTTTAGGTCAGTTAGGTTAGGTTAGGTTAGGTTAGGTAAGGTTAGGTTAGGTTAGGTTAGTTAGGGTTAGGTTAGGTCAGGGTTAGGTTAGGTTAGTGAGGTTATGTAGGTGGGCCCCTAGGTTAGGTTAGGTTTTAGGTTAGGTTAGGTTGGGTTTAGGTTAGGTTAGGTCAGGTCAGGTTGGGTTTTGGTTAGGTCGGTTTAGGTTGGGTTTTGGTTTTGGTTGGGTTTCGGGTTAAATTTTGGGTTTTGGTTAGGTTAGGTTAGGTTAGGTTGGGTTTAGGCGGGGTTTGGTTAGGTTAGGTTGGGTTTGGGGTTAGGTTGGTTAGGGTAGGTTGGGTTTTGGGTTTTATGTTGGGTTTGGGGTTTTGGTTGGGGTTTAGGTTAGGTTGGGTTTGGTTAGGTCGGTTGGGGTTTGGTTAGGTTAGGTTAGGTCAGGTTAGGTAGGTTAGGTTGGTTAGGTTAGGTTTAGGTTAGGTCAGGTTAGGTTGGGTTTTAGGTTAGGTTGGGTTTTAAGGGGGTTTGGGTTTTGGTTGGGTTTTGGTTGGGTTTGGGTTTGGGTTTGGTTTGGGTTTAAAGGTTTGGTCAGGGGTCGGGGTTTTGGTTAGGTTAGGTTTAGGTTAGGTGGTTAGGTTACCCGTTAGGTCAGGGTTTGGTTTAAAGGCGGGTTTTGGGGTTGGGTTTGGGGTTTAGGTCGGGCCCTAGGTTAGGTTAGGGGGGGTTTTTGGGTTTGGTTAGGTTAGGTTAGGTCAGGTAGGTTAGGTTTAGGTTAAGTAAGGTTGGGTTTTGGTTGGGTTTTAGGTTGGGTAAAGGGTTAAGTTAGGTTGGGGTTAGGTTGGGTTAAAGGTTTTGTTAGGTTGGGTTTTGGTTTGGTTTAAGGTTTTGGTAGGTTGGTTTTGGTTACTTTGGGTTTTGGTCGGGTTTTAGGTTTACCTGGGGGTTTTCCTGGAGAGAGTTCCGGGGGTCAAGCCCCCGCGGCCCGGTCGTGACCCGGCCTCCCGGTGGGGTTTGGGCCTGTGCTTTTCCTGTTCCAGCTTGAAGACTGCCAGGGGTCTTTTGGTAATCCCCCTTATGTATACCGGGAAAACAGTTTTTTAACAGTCTCGGGCCCCTGACACTTTTTTGTATTGTCTCCTAAAAGTTTCTTGTGACCCCCTGCCTTTTTTTTGGGGGGATGGGTTTATCGTCTGCCAAGTCTTTTGCTTTCGTTGTGAGTTATTTTGGTGCAAGTTGGGTTTCTTTGTCCCCTTTTGGATTTTCCAGGTGTATATAATCATGTAAACTCTGCCTGCGTTCCCGGGAATTTTAAGGGGGAGGAACTTCAAAAACGCTTCCCCGTAATAGGGGGTGTTTTTTTCTTCGTTATGCGCGCCGGTTTAAAGGTTCTTGTTCTTTTTTGGCCAGCAATTTTTACTTGCCTTGAAAGGTGTGTTAGTGGCAGCAATTTTCCAGCCTAGAATTTTAAAAGCGACCTGAAGAGTGTCATTTAAAGGGCATGGGGAACCCTAGTTTTTTAAGGTTCTCTTTTTCCATCCTTTTATTTTTCTTGCCAAACTTGGGTTGGGTTCATTTTTATGGTCCTTGAAGGTGAGATCCTCCCACATGATCAATCCCAGGTCTTTGCGTTTGGGTTTTTCCCTCTTTTTTTTGGGGCCCCGGGAAATTTTGGTTAGGGTTTTGGGTTTGGTTAGGTTAGTTATTAGACAAAACAAAAGATTTTTTTTTTACCAAAGAAGAAAACAAATAAGCCTTTCACAGGGCCCTGGCCCCTCTGGCGGGGGGCAGTGACATCTGGGGGTAACCCCCTTTTTGGCCCCTTTTGGCGGGACCGTGGCATCTGCCGGGACAGTGACACAACACAAGGGAACGTGTAGCTTAGCAGGAATATCACTGGTGGTAAGAGAGGATGATCAGCGATTTCGACTATACTGTTCCGCCTAAGTGGCTAGTATGTTGTGCACCAGTAAACCTCTAGGTAGGTAGACTCCACATCTATCCTGCGAGAACATATGGTAATAGACCCCAAAAGAGTTAACAGGAATAAAAATAATATTAATATTTCATTTGTTTCAGGCAAATTTAGGAAATTTGCCTAATGTGTTTGATATGTAATGTTTATTTATAAACTAACTTGACGTATCACATAGGTCATTATGCTGACCATCTCTGTATACCCCAGTAAGTGAACAATCCAGCGTATAGTGTTGAAACTGACCGTAAGACTGACTGACCACTGTTGTGCACTTATAATGATTACCGTCTGTGTCTGCCAAGCTGCCAGAAAGTATTTTTAACCTGGCCTAAGCCTGGCTAAAACCTTTGTTTACATTGCAAGATGCTCCTGAAATATGCTTGGCAACGTTCATGTTATCATAGTGAGTTACAGATCTACTCAGGCTTATAATCGATTCTCATGACACTCACATTCATATATTATTTACTTCTCTTCTAATATTATTTCTAATGCTTGACGCAGACTGAGGTTATTTACAGCTTCTTTCTTCAAGGTTCTTTCTTTGTCTAATTTATCATCTTTATCGTGTAGGAATAATTCACTGTGTAATGGAATCCATAAGAACTGCACATTAATTCTTACCTCTCTGATTTATATCAATACTTGTCTTGTCCAATAGGCTAGTTATTAGTCAGTATGTTAGTTAAGTGCCTTCTGTGATGATAGAATTAGTAATGATCAAAGAGTCAAGCTAAGTGCCATAAGTTAACTTTAGTGCCATTACGATGGCAAAGAATTAAGTTTGTAATGTACAGGCTAGTTATTAATTCTTATGTCTAACTCTACCTACTTGTTATAATTCTTATCTAGGAAGGTGACAACAAGAGCACATCCAGTACTGCCAGTAGACTCCTGCTGGAGGTGACAACAAGAGAACATCCAGCACTGCCAGTAGACTCTTGCTGGAGGTGACAACAAGTGCACATCCAGTACTGCCATTAGACTCCTGCTGGAGGTGACAACAAGAGCAGATCCAGCACTGCCAGTAGACTCCTGCTGGAGGTGACAACAAGAGCACATCCAGCACTGCCAGTACACTCCTGCTGGAGGTGACAACAAGAGCACATCCAGCACTGCCAGTACACTCCTGCTGGAGGTGACAACAAGAGCACATCCAGCACTGCCAGTACACTCCTGCTGGAGGTGACAACAAGAGCACATCCAGCACTGCCAGTACACTCCTGCTGGAGGTGACAACAAGAGCAGATCCAGTACTGACATTACACTCCTGCTGGAGGTGACAACAAGAGCAGATCCAGCACTGCCAGTAGACTCCTGCTGGAGGTGACAACAAGAGCAGATCCAGTACTGCCAGTAGACTCCTGCTGGAGGTGACAACAAGAGCACATCCAGTACTGCCAGTAGACTCCTGCTGGAGGTGACAACAAGAGCACATCCAGTACTGCCAGTAGACTCTTGCTGGAGGTGACAACAAGAGCAGATCCAGTACTGCCAGTAGACTCCTGCTGGAGGTGACAACAAGAGCACATCCAGTACTGCCAGTAGACTCCTGCTGGAGGTGACAACAAGAGCACATCCAGTACTGCCAGTAGACTTCTGCTGGAGGTGACAACAAGAGCAGATTCAGCACTGCCAGTACACTCTTGCTGGAGGTGATAACAAGAGCAGATCCAGTACTGCCAGAAGACTCTTGCTGGAGTTGACAACAAGAGCAGGTCCAGTACTGCCAGCAGACTCTTGCCGGAGGTGATAACAAGAGCAGATCCAGTACTGCCAGTAGACTCCTGGTGGAGGTGACAACAAGAGCACATCCAGTACTGCCAGCAGACTCTTGCTGGAGGTGACAACAAGAGCAGATCCAGTACTGCCAGTAGACTCCTGCTGGAGGTGACAACAAGAGTAGATCCAGCACTGCCAGTAGACTCCTGCTGGAGTTGACAACAAGAGCAGATCCAGCACTGCCAGTAGACTCCTGCTGGAGTTGACAACAAGAGTAGATCCAGTACTGCCAGTAGACTCCTACTGGAGTTGACAACAAGAGTAGATCCAGCACTGCCAGTAGACTCCTGCTGGAGTTGACAACAAGAGTAGATCCAGCACTGCCAGTAGACTCCTGCTGGAGTTAACAACAAGAGCAGATCCAGTACTGCCAGTAGTCTCCTGCTGGAGTTGACAACAAGAGTAGATCCAGTACTGCCAGTAGACTCCTGCTGGAGTTAACAACAAGAGCAGATCCAGTACTGCCAGTAGTCTCCTGCTGGAGTTGACAACAAGAGTAGATCCAGCACTGCCAGTAGACTCCTGCTGGAGTTGACAACAAGAGTAGATCCAGCACTGCCAGTAGACTCCTGCTGGAGTTGACAACAAAAGTAGGTCCAGTACTGCCAGTAGTCTCCTGCTGGAGTTGACAACAAGAGTAGATCCAGCACTGCCAGTAGACTCCTGCTGGAGTTGACAACAAGAGTAGATCCAGCACTGCCAGTAGACTCCTGCTGGAGTTGACAACAAAAGTAGGTCCAGTACTGCCAGTAGACTCCTGCTGGAGTTGACAACAAGAGTAGATCCAGCACTGCCAGTAGACTCCTGCTGGAGTTGACAACAAGAGTAGATCCAGCACTGCCAGTAGACTCCTGCTGGAGGTGACAACAAGAGTAGGTCCAGCACTGTCAGTAGACTCCTGCTGGAGTTGACAACAAGAGTAGTTCCAGCACTGCCAGCAGACTCTTGCTGGAGTTGACAACAAGAGTAGATCCAGCACTGCCAGTAGACTCCTGCTGGAGTTGACAACAAGAGTAGGTCCAGTACTGCCAGTAGACTCCTGCTGGAGTTGACAACAAGAGTAGATCCAGTACTGCCAGTAGTCTCCTGCTGGAGTTGACAACAAGAGTAGGTCCAGCACTGCCAGTAGACTCCTGCTGGAGTTGACAACAAGAGTAGGTCCAGCACTGCCAGTAGACTCCTGCTGGAGGTGATAAGAGCAGATGTAGTACGGCCAGTAGACTCCTACTTAGATCCTACAGTGAATATAATTTTGTGATATATAATTGGCAACAGTTAAGTCAATCTACACACTGCCCTCACACTCCCCCCTGTCCCTCTCCCAGTCCCTCCCTCCTGTCCCTCCCCAGGTCCCTACCCAGTCCCTTCCCCCCATTCCCTCCCCTCCGGTCCTTCACCGTTCCATCCCAGACCTTAACCGCCTTCCTACCTCTCACACCTCCCTTCCCTCAGCCACCTCTTCCCTCATTCCCGCCCTCTTTTTCCCCTTTCTCCCCTCCCTCTTCCGTCCCGCACTATTCCTCTCGTCCCCCCTCTCCCCTCCTCCCTCCCCCTCCCACTAACCCCACTGAAGCAAGCCTCCCCTCATAACTTAGTATTCACAAGTGGCACTGGTGCCACAAGTTTGGCATCATTGATTAACATAATTAGTTTATAAATGAAAATGTCTGGAGGAGAGAAAATGGAGGTAGAAGCTAAGAGATGAATTAATGTTCATTCTTGAGGGGGTTGTCTTTTGTGGGGGGGGGGGGTTGTGGGAGGTCTGCCTACCTGGAGTCTACCTGGAGGTTATTCCGGGGATCAACGCCCCCGCAGCCCGGTTCACGACCAGGCCTCCCGGTGGACCAGGGCGTGATCAACCAGGCTGTTACTGCTGGCCGCACGCAGTCCAACGTACGAGCCACAGCCCGGCTGATCCGGCACTGACTTTAGGTATCTGTCCAGCTCTCTCTTGAAGGCAGCCAGGGGTTTATTGGCAATTCCCCTAATGCTTGATGGGAGGCTGTTGAACAGTCTTGGGCCCCGGACACTTATGGTGTTTTCCCTTAGTGTACCAATGGCGCCCCTACTTTTTATTGGGGGCATTTTGCATCGCCTGCCCAGTCTTTTACTTTCGTAGGGAGTGATTTCTGTGTGCAGATTTGAGACCATTCCATCCAGGATTTTCCAAGTGTAGATTATGATATATCTCTCCCTCCTGCGTTCCAACGAGTACAAGTCAAGTGCTTCCAAGCGTTCCCAGTAGTTAAGGTGCTTGACAGAACTTATACGTGCAGTAAAGGATCTCTGTACACTCTCTAGATCTGAGATTTACCTGCTTTGAATGGAGATGTTAATGCACAGCAGTATTCCAGCCTAGAGAGAACAAGTGATTTGAAAAGGATCATCATTGGCTTGGCATCTCTTGTTTTGAAAGTTCTCATTATCCATCCTATCATTTCTTTGCACGTGCGATCGTGGCACTGTTGCAATCCTTGAAAGTGAGACTAAAAGACTGTGCTTTGTGGGAGGTGTTTAGAGAGGGAGAGAGAAAGAGAGAGAGAGAGAGAGAGAGAGAGAGAGAGAGAGAGAGAGAGAGAGAGAGAGAGAGAGAGAGAGAGAGAGAGAGAGAGAGAGAGAGAGAGAGAGAGACCATATTCGTACAGCATAATGATGTCAACGAGACAAAGTCAGTTGATCAAATGAAAATGCTGGCCCACAGATGGCTCCAACTTCATCCTGTTCCCTACTTGTATGTCTCATAACAATAAAAATGCTTCCAAATGAGCTGATGTAGGTAACAGCTCTTAGCTTGTCAATAAAGTTAGGAATCCTTAACCTGTAAATAGCTTGTCAATAAAGCTAGGGATCCTTAACCTTGTCAAACCCTGTGTAAAAAAACAAAAAACAAAGAGGTGGTTGAGTGTTGACCAAAATGTCTCTCACGCCGTCTCTCCTTACATTATTATTGCATATCTGATTATCTCTCTCTCTCTTTCCCATCCTCCTCTTCCACGCTTCTCTCACTTTTGCTCCAGTCTCTATTGTATTCCCCCCTCTCTCTTTTTTCCTTCATACCTTCATTCTATCCTCCCTACCTCCTTCCCTTCTTTCGTTCTCTCCCTTATATTCCTATCCATATTTCTCCGTTACCGTCTCGATTGCTGCAATATTTCCATCTCCCTCTCCACATCTTCCTGTCTTCCTTCCTCAGTGTCATCCTATTACATTCTCTCCTTCCCATATTTTCTGTCCCCTCCATTCCATATTTTCTCTGTCCCCTCCATTCCATACTTTCCCTCCCTCACTCCCTCCTTCCAATGCTCTCTCCTTCCTTCCCTCCCTCCGCATCTCCGTTATCTGGGGAAATTACCTGGATGCTTCAGGTGACTGGGGGAGGTAAAGGAAGCAGTCCCCACCGTCCCCTCGGTCCTAAGTCCCCATATATATACATATATATACAATATATATATATATTTATATATTATATATATATATATATATATATATATATATATATATATATATATATATATTATATATATATATATATATATATTACATGCGCGCTGATACACTGTGTATGTGTGGTGATACACTGTGTGTGTGGTGATACACTGTGTGTGTGGTGATACACTGTGTGTGTGGTGATACACTGTGTGTGTGGTGATACACTATGTATGTGCGGTGATACACTGTGTGTGTGTAGTGATACACTGTGTGGTGACACACTGTGGAGATCATTGGTCTCGTGTAAGGTGTTATTACAGCAGATTGGATGATTTGCTCGACTCACCATGCACCTGTCTTGCATCGTGTGTTGTGGGTCAACACCTGCCTGGCACTGAGGGTGTTGTGGGTCAACACCTGTCTAACACTGAGGGTGTTGTGGGTCAACACCTGTCTAACACTGAGGGTGTTGTGGGTCAACACCTGTCTAATACTGAGGGCGTTGTGGGTCAACACCTGTCTAACACTGAGGGTGTTGTGGGTCAACACCTGTCTAATACTGAGGGTGTTGTGGGTCAACACCTGCCTGACACTGAGGGTGTTGTGGGTCAACACCTGCCTTACACTGAGGGTGTTGTGGGTCAACACCTGCCTTACACTGAGGGTGTTGTGGGTCAATACCTGCCCAACACCGTGGGTGAGGTGATGTTGATCAACAGGTAATATACACAAACTTTGCAAAAGCATTTGACAAATGCGATCATGGCGTAATAGCCCATAAAATACGTGCTAAAGGAATAACTGGGAAAGTGGGGAGATGGATCTTCAACTTCCTAACAAATCGAACACAAAGAGTAGTGGTCAACAGAGTTAAATCGGAGCCTGCCATAGTGAAGAGCTCTGTTCCACAAGGCACAGTACTCGCCCCCATCTTATTCCTTATCCTCATTTCAGACATAGACAGAGATATACACCACAGCACCGTATCATCCTTTGGTGATGATACTAGGATCTGCATGAGGCTGTCATCTGCTGAGGACGCGGTTAACCTCCAAGAAGATATAAACAAAGTTTTCCAGTGGGCAACGGTAAACAATATGATGTTCAATGAGGACAAATTCCAACTACTCCGTTATGGAAAACTGGAGGAGATAATAACTAGAACAGAGTATACTACAGACTCTGGCCATACAATAGAGCGGAAAAATAATGTAAGGGACCTGGGATTAGTAATGTCTGAGGATCTCACTTTCAAGGATCACAACAGTGCCACGATCGCACGTGCAAAGAAAATGATAGGATGGATAATGAGAACTTTCAAAACGAGAGATGCCAAGCCAATGATGATCCTTTTCAGATCACTTGTTCTCTCTAGGCTGGAATACTGCTGTACATTAACATCTCCATTCAAAGCAGGTGAAATCGCAGATCTAGAGAGTGTACAGAGATCCTTTACTGCACGTACAAGTTCTGTCAAGCACCTTAACTACTGGGAACGCTTGGAAGCACTTGACTTGTACTCGTTGGAACGCAGGAGGGAGAGATATATAATAATCTACACTTGGAAAATCTTGGAAGGAATGGTCCCAAATCTGCACACAGAAATCACTCCCTACGAAAGTAAAAGACTGGGCAGGCGATGCAAAATGCCGCCAATAAAAAGTAGGGGCGCCATTGGTACACTAAGAGAAAACACCATAAGTGTCCGGGGCTCAAAACTGTTCAACAGCCTCCCATCAAGCATTAGGGGAATTGCCAATAAACCCCTGGCTGCCTTCAAGAGAGAGCTGGACAGATACCTAAAGTCAGTGCCTGATCAGCCGGGCTGTGGCTCGTACGTCGGACTGCGTGCGGCCAGCAGTAACAGCCTAGTTGATCAGGCCCTGATCCATCGAGAGGCCTGGTCATGGACCGGGCCGCGGGGGCGTTGATCCCCGGAATAACCTCCAGGTAACCTCCAGGTATCCAGGTAATGGACGACGTGTCCAAGATACACTCGTACTGGTTCATTCATAAGTACGTAGAGATAGAACGATACACAACAAAACTACAAGTACGTGTCACTGCCGTTCATTGATCCTTCAATATGCTGCAATATTCTCTTAGTCCAGGTTCAAGTTTATCAGAGGAGCTGATGTGACAGTCATGGCGGGTTAAACCAGGACCAGAAACACAGGTGAGCTCACTATTATTGAATGAAACCTGGAATGCGTACAAAAAGGGAAGTTAGGGAAAAATCTCTAACTCTCTGAGGAAGTTTTGTCAAATTAATACATTTATACTCTCAAAAAAAGGGATAGCGTGCCAGTGATCCTCTTTAAGTCGCCTGTTCTCTCTAGGCTCGAATATTGTTGTACACTAACATCTTCATTCATGGCACGTATTAGTTAAGTCAAACACTAATAGTTGCAGTCCCTTGACTTGTACTCCCTGGAATGCAGGCAACAAAGATACATTATAATCTACAATTTGAAAATTTTACAGGGCCTGGTCCCAAATCTACACACTGAAACCATCTCTACGAAAGCAGGGTACCATGAGCACACTAAGAGAAAACACAATGAGTGTCAGGGACCCAAGATTATTCAACAGCCTTCCATCAAACATAAGGGAAATTACCAATAGATCCCTGGCTGTGAAGTCTTCAAGAGGGAACTGGACAGACACCTTAAGTCAGTACCTGATCAGACGGGCTGTGGTTCGTACGTTGGATTGCGTGCGGCCAGCAGTAACAGCCTAGGCTCATCAGACCCTGATCCACCTGGAGACCTGGTCAAGGACCGGGCCACGGGGGAGCTGATCCCTGGAACAGCTTCCAGGTAGACTTCATGTAGGTAGAAGGAGAGTTGTTGTTGTAGTTTTTGTTGTTGTTGCGGTGGTGGTGGTGGTGGTGGTGGTGGTGGCTCATAGGGGCAAAGATGAGGGTGAAGGACGACACACGTGGGACTGTGTGACGGCCGCATGCGGTCGCCTTCGTGCACCTTCGGTGGTGGAGGGAGGATGCTGGAGAAAGGTGCTGTGGAGGGATGGTGCTGGTGAAAGATGCGGTGGAGATAGGGTGCTGGTGATAGGTGCGGTGAAAGGAGGGTGCTGGTGAAAGGTGCGGTGGAGAGAGGGTGCTGGAGAAATGTGCGGTGGAGGGATCAGGGCAGTATTCCAGCCTAGAGAGAACAAGTGATTTGAAAAGGATCATCATGGGCTTGGCATCCCTCGTTTTGAACGTCCTCATTATCCATCCTATCGTTTTCTTTGCACGTGCGATCGTGGCACTGTTGTGATCCTTGAAAGTGAAATCCTCAGACATTACTACTCCCAAGTCCCTTACATTATTTCTCCGCTCTATTGTATGGTCAGAGCCTGGAGTACCTGGATACCTGGATACCTCTGTTCTAGTTATTATCTCCTCCAGTTTTCCATGACGGAATAGTTGGAATTTGTCCTCATTGAACATCATATTGTTTACCGTTGCCCACTGGAAAACTTTGTTTATATCTTCTTGGAGGTTATCCGCGTCCTCAGCAGATGACAGCCTCATGCAGATCCTAGTATCATCCGCAAAGGATGATACGGTGCTGTGACAGCCTCATGCAGATCCTAGTATCATCCGCAAAGGATGATACAGTGCTGTGATGTATGTCTCTGTCTATGTCTGATATGAGGATAAGGAATAAGATGGGGCGAGTACTGTGCCTTGTGGAACAGAGCTCTTCACTATGGCAGCCTCCGATTTAACTTTGCTGACCACTACTCTTTGTGTTCGATTTGTTAGGAAGTTGAAGATCCATCTCCCCACTTTTCCAGTTATTCCTTTAGCACGTACATGTATTTTATGGGCTATTACGCCATGATCGCATTTGTCAAATGCTTTTGCAAAGTCTGTGTATATTACATCTGCATTCTGATTTTCTTCCAGTGCATCCAAGGCCTGTCATAGTGATCCAGTAGTTGTGAGAGGCAGGAGCGACCTGCCCTGAACCCATGTTGCTCTGGATTGTGCAGATTTTGGGAATCCAGGTGATTTGCAATCCTGCTTCTTAGCACTCTTTCAAAGATTTTTATGATGTGGGACGTCAGAGCTATTGGTCTATAGTTCTTAGCTAATGCTTTGCTGCCACCTTTATGGAGTGGGGCTATATCCGTTGTTTTAAGTGGTGGTGGAGGTAGGGTGCTGGAGAAAGGGGTGGTGGAGGTTGGGTGCTGGAGAAAGGGGTGGTGGAGGGAGGGTGCTGGAGAAAGGGGTGGTGGAGGTAGGGTGCTGGTGAAAAGGGGTGGTGGAGGGAGGGTGCTGGTGAAAGGGGGGGTGGAGGTAGGGTGCTGGTAAAGGGGGTGGTGGAGGTAGGGTGCTGGTGAAAGGGTGGTGGGGGGTAGGGTGCTGGTTGAAAGGGGTAGTGGAGGTAGGGTGCTGGTGAAAGGGGTGGTGGAGTGAGGGTGCTGGAGAAAGGGGTGGTGGAGGTGGGGTGCTGGTGAAAGGGGTGGTGGAGGTAGGGTGCTGTGAAAGGGGTGGTGGAGGTAGGGTGCTGGTGAAAGGGGTGGTGGGGGAGGGTTGCTGGAGAAAGGGTGGTGGAGGGAGGGTGCTGGTGAAAGGGGTGGTGGAGGGGAGGGGGCTGGTGAAAGGGGTGGTGGAGATAGGGTGCTGGTGAAAGGGGTGGTGGAGGTAGGGTGCTGGTGAAAAGGGGTGGTGGAGGGAGGGTGCTGGAGAAAGGGGTGGTGGAGGGAGGGTGCTGGAGAAAGGGGTGGTGGAGGCAGGGTGCTGGTGAAAGGGGTGGTGGAGGTAGGGTGCTGGTGAAAGGGGTGGTGGAGGTAGGGTGCTGGTGAAAGGGGCGGTGGAGGTTGGGTGATGGAGAAAGGGGTGGTGGAGGGAGGTTGCTGTGAAAGGGTGGTGGAGGTAGGGTGCTGGTGAAAGGGGTGGTGGAGTTGGGTGCTGGAGAAAGGGGTGGTTGGAGGTAGGGTGCTGGTGAAAGGGGTGGTGGAGGTAGGGTGCTGGTGAAAGGGGCGGTGGAGGTTGGGTGATGGAGAATAGGGGTGGTGGAGGGAGGGTGCTGGTGAAAGGGGTGTGGAGGTAGGGTTTCTGGTGAAAGGGGTGGTGGAGGTTGGGTGCTGGAGAAAGGGGTGGTGGAGGTAGGGTGCTGGTGAAAGGGGCGGTGGAGGTTGGGTGATGGAGAAAGGGTGGTGGAGGAGGGTGCTGGTGAAAGGGGTGGTGGAGGTAGGGTGCTGGTTGAAAGGGTGGTGGAGGTTGGGTGCTGGAGAAAGGGGTGGTGGAGGTAGGGGGCTGGTGAAAGGGGTGGTGGAGGTAGGGTGCTGGTGAAAGGGGCGGTGGAGGTTGGGTGATGGAGAAAGGGGTGGTGGAGGGAGGGTGCTGGTGAAAGGGTGGTGGAGGTAGGGTGCTGGTGAAAGGGTGGTGGAGGTTGGGTGCTGGAGAAAGGGGTGGTGGAGGTAAGGGTGCTGGTGAAAGGGGCGGTGGAGGTTGGTGTGATGGAGAAAGGGGTGGTGGAGGTAGGGTGCTGGTTGAAAGGGGTGGTGGAGGTAGGGTGCTGGTGAAAGGGGCGGTGGAGGTTGGGTGATGGAGAAGGGGTGGTGGAGGGAGGGTGCTGGTGAAAGGGGTGGTGGAGGTAGGGTGCTGGTGAAAGGGGTGGTGGAGGTTGGGTGCTGGAGAAAGGGGTGGTGGAGGTAGGGTGCTGGTGAAAGGGGCGGTGGAGGTTGGGTGATGGAGAAAGGGGTGGTGGAGGTAGGGTGGGGTGAAAGGGGTGGTGGAGGTAGGGTGCTGGTGAAAGGGGCGGTGGAGGTTGGGTGTGGAGAAAGGGGTGGTGGAGGGAGGGTGCTGGAGAAAGGGGTGGTGGAGGTAAGGGTGCTGGTGAAAGGGTACTGTTTTTTAGACACATCATACCGTCTGAACTTATTTGACAAGGATCACATTGCTTACCAAGACAGATTATATTTTTTGTTTGCTGGAACTCTGCGAATTTTTCTCTGAACGCCACGAAATTAATCTCCTCTCTCTCTCTCTCTCTCTCTCTCTCGCTCTCTCTCTCTCTCTCTCTTTTTTTTTTTTTTTTTTTTTTTTTTTTTTTTTTTACACAGGGTTTGACAAGGTTAAGGATCCCTAGCTTTATTGACAGCTATTTACAGGTTAAGGATTCCTAACTTTATTGGCAAGCTAAGAGCTGTTACCTACATCAGCTCATTTGAAAGCATTTTTGTTATGAGACATACAAGTAGGGAACAGGATGAAGTTGGAGCCATCTGTGGCCAGCATTTTCATTTTTCTCTCTCTCCTCTCTCTCTCTCTTCCTCTCTCTCTCTCTCTCTCTCTCTCTCTCTCTCTCTCTCTCTCTCTCTCTCTCTCTTTCTATTTTTTTATACAGGGTTTGACAAGGTTAAGGATCCCTAGCTTTATTGACAAGCTATTTACAGGTTAAGGATTCTTAACTTTATTGGCAAACTAAGAGCTGTTACCTACATCAGCTCATTTGAAAGCATTTTTATTGTTATGAGACATTCAAGTAGGGAACAGATGAAGGTGGAGCCATTTGTGGGCCAGCTTTTTCATTTGATCAACTGACTTTATCTCTCTCTCTCTCTTCTCTCTCTCTCTTTTTTTTTTTTTTTTTTTACACAGGGTTTGACAAGGTTAAGGATCCCTAGCTTTATTGACAGCTATTTACAGGTTAAGGATTCCTAACTTTATTGGCAAACTAAGAGCTGTTACCTACATCAGCTCATTTGAAAGCATTTTTATTGTTATGAGACATACAAGTAGGAAACAGGATGAAGTTGGAGCCATCTGTGGGCCAGCATTTTCATTTGATCAACTGACTTTATCTCGTTGACATCATTATCCTGTACGAATGTGTTCCATACTCGAGTCATCCTGGGTATATATGATCTCAGATGGAGTGATGTTCTGGAGAAGGGTACAGCCAGAGTGAAGTTGCTGCTTTCTGCCCGTCTTGTGGCATAAAAGCTTGTTTCACGCTGTCCTCGAAGTGGATCCAAGTGTGGTATTTTGACAATATTGGCCTTGTACATAACAGTAAGGCCACCCACATCCCTCCTATGTTGAAGGCTCTGCTGAAATGACAGATCTATCCAGGAGGGGTCCGGGCGAGAGATGAGACGTCTTGCTCTGTTCTCTACTCTGTCAAGCAGTCGCAGATGAGAGGGGGGGCAGGCAAACCAAGAAAGTGGAGCATACTCAAGGTGCGAGCGTACTTGTGCCTCGTACAGGATCTTGCAACCCCTACTGTCAAGCAGATGGGAGATACGGCGAAGTGCTGTAAGCTTCCTGGCTGCCTTGTTTGCAAGATTTACAACATGGTTCTTCATGGTTAGTTTGGAGTCAAATTTCACCCAAGGATATCAACTTCTTCTCCAGGTGCCAACATCCTCCCATTCATCCTTACTACTGCACCAGCATTACCATCATGGTGCCTAGAGACGATCATCATTTGCGTTTTCTCAGGTGCAAATGTTACTTGCCATCTATTTCCCCAAGCTGATATAGCTTTCAGCTGGTGATTGATGTAGCTTAGAGCAGCTGGCATTTCTTCTCTTGGATAAGTGAATGTCAGTGTACAGTCGTCTGCATATGCATGTGATTCTGGGATGAGATGAAGAAGGTCGTTGAAGTAGACATTCCATAACAATGGACCCAGCACGCTTCCTTGTGGAACACACACACACTCTCTCTCTCTCTCTCTCTCTCTCTCTCCTCTCTCTCTCTCCTCTCTCTCTCTCTCTCTCTCTCTCTCGCTCTCCCTCTCTCGCTCCCTCTCCCTCCCACACCTCACCTGCCCTACTACCTCGTTACCTCCAGAACTGACACAATCTGCTCCCATAACATGATTAGTCCGCCTTGTGGGTCCTCAACTCTCCTCAAAGGGGAAAAGGGGGGGTGCAGGAGGGAAAATAGAGGGAGAGAGAGAGAAGGAAGGGGGAAGAGAGAGAGAGGGTGCGACTACACATTCCCACGCTGGTGGAGTTGCCTATGAGAAGAGAGGGGAAACAAGGGGTCAGTACGTGAGGGGAGGAATAGAGAGATAGAGAGAGAAAGAGAGGAAGGAGGGGTGGAGGGCAGAGGAGGCAGGGGCACTGGGTAAAGAGTAACTTTATGGGGGCAGTTGACCGACTCGTTCTGGTCATAAAATGTGTAGCAAGAGAGGGATATTTTGTCTTCAAGGTCTCCAGGTGTCTCCCTGGGACAGTGTCTCCCTGGATGACACTGTCTCCAGGTGTCTCCCTGGATGACACTGTCTCCAGGTCTCCCTGGATGACACTGTCTCCAGGTGTCTCCCTGGATGACACTGTCTCTCCTGTGTTGTGATCACGCCGGGGTTGGCGCACCTATATAAGGAAGAACTTGAATAAAAGGGATTAGAAAAACCGACGAGTTGATAAATAAGACTTATATTTCATTTGAGTATCTTTATTCTGTGAACGTTTCACCAGCCAGTGGTGTCTTCAGTCCAATGCAGAGAAGAACGGTGGATGAGGAGTTTGAGGTAATCAGTCTGCTACTGGTAGTCATGGCAGGCCCGTTTAGAATATAAGAAGGAGCACTGCCGAAGACCTATTGGTCATGTTAGACAGGTCCAAGTCACCTACTAGCCCAAGCCACTTGCCCAAGCCTGTCAGGTCCGACTCACCCACCCACACCTGTTACGCAGGTTCTCCTTACACCCTGCAACACCCACTTGTATACTTGCATAATCTTGGCGTTATTCAGCACTTTGCACCACTCATCCACAACTTTATTGCCCAGGTTTTTCCATACAGTTTAACGATACACAGTCTTGTGGCTGACTGGCGCCTCTGGTTAGTGACGACGACGCTTACTTCACTACAAAGATCACAATTCTTTTGTACACAAGAAAACAGTGATTGTAAAAGGACTCGATTGGTAAACACTAGGACGTGGTTAACCATGTTTTATGTATATCTTGCAGTTGTGGGAAACAATGGGGAAACGATTCTCCTTCCGCCGGGTCACCATCTGGAAAAACCCTGGCCGGGACAAGACCGGTAAACTTGCAAGACGAAGATCCTCCTTCCGGAGATTTATGCTTGTTTTGTCCCCGTGTCAACCTTGATAACTGATACCTCAGCAGACACTAGGACATTTCTATTAGATAAACAAAAATATATTTTTCGATCCTAAATGCCTTAAATTAAAGGTTTTCAGGCCCCCGGGATCAGGGTATCAAACTTTGATCAAGGTACTTGTCCCGTTGCTCGAATTTTTTCGCACTCAGCAAACACTTTTGAGGTCCGGGGTACGAATTTTTTCCCTTATGGCGGGAAAAACCTTGGGGAAACGTTTTTCCCATAAAACACTTTGCTTTTTCCTGTCCTTTTTAAACTCATCAGTAAAAAATGGGTACCTGGGGTTAGGGGGACTGGTGTGGGTCGCATCCGGGGAACAAAACTGACCTAATTTGCCCAAAAATCCCTCAGCAAAAAACAAGGGGCTTTCTAAAAAGTATATGTTATGATCCCAAATTTTGGTCTTTTATCCCTTGTAAATGTACTTGTAGAAAAAAAATAAACATTATTATTATTTTTTTATTTTATTATTATTATTATTTTTATTTTTTATTTTTATTTTAATTATTATTATTATTTTTTATTATTTTTTTAAAGGGATCAAGGAAATCAGAACTTTGATCCCCCGGTTTATCAAAAAAACCTTTGATAAAGGGTTTAACAGAACATTGTTAAAGGGTTATCGGGAACCTTGATCAAAGGTATCAAAACCTTGATCAAGATTTTCATATCGAAACTATCTTCATTTTTCCCAAATAAAAAATTCCCCAGGTATAAATTTTCCCAAGGTTAAACCACGGAGACAAAACACGCATCAATCCCCGGGAAAAGGGGATCGTTTCCCCCCATTGTTCCCCACAATTCCACCTGCATATAAAACGCTGTTAAACAAAACTGATAATTTTTTTATTTGGCTGCTGTGTGCGGTTAATATCTCAAACCCTCTCTCTCTCTCCTGACTCTCTCTCTCCCCTTCTCTCTCTTCTTCTCCCCTCTCCCCTTCTCTCTCTCTCTCTCCCCAAGGATTAACAGGGAAACTTTAAAGGCGCAACATGTTTAAAACAGGACAAAAAATATTCGGGTACTTGAATTTTGAGAACAAGGGCACTTGTTGACCCAGGGAAAAAAGATGGCAAAGCAGGGGTTTTTCAACTCTAAAACCGGAGGGAAAACCGGATTCGTTTCCCTGGCTGGGCGGGGCCCAAAAGAAAAAAATCTCTCAAAATCATTTTTTCCATTTTCACCTAACAATAAATACATGTCTGGGGTTTTTTTTTTAACTGTTGGGGGATGGCAGGTTTTGGGTGGCGGGGTTTGGGTGTCAGGTGGATGGCAGGGGGGGTGGAAGGCGGGGTTTTGGGGGCGGGGTGGCAGGCTGGTGGCACCCGGTGAAAACTGTTTCTGAGAAATTTTTAAAAAATAAAACCCCGGGAACGAGTCGGGGTTTAAACCACTTAGTGAAAGCTACAACAGTTCGCATTTTTGCGGATAGGTACGATACATACGGATCGAGTCACCCAAAGGGAAAGCCGAAGCTTAAAAACCCTTAAAAAATCATCCAGGAAATTAAAAGGTGGATAATTACACCTACACACGCGCCCCAAAACTACCCCAAAATACAACTACCACGCTGCTAAAAACCTACCAACATGGTCCCCCCAACCACAACTACCACAATTGCCACACCAAAACCCCAAAAAAAACCCCCCAACCAAACTAACCCCAGCTACAAAGAACTACCAAAATTACCCCACCCATCTCAACTAACACACCACCACAAAATACATCTAAACCCCACCACCCAACCCACCACAACTAACCACACCCCACCAAAAACTTTCCCCCAACTACCACAAAACCCCCCAACCCACCACACCTACCAAGCTAAACAAATACCCCAAAACCCGCCACCCTCCACAACTACTACAATTTCCCAACTACCACACCTACCCCAACTAAAATTTCAAATAAAACCCCAAAATACCGCACCCCACCCCACCTACCACAATACTAAACTACCGCAACTAACAAAACCTAACCCCATCTACCCACAACTGCCCACAACTACTAATCTACCACAACTACCACACCTACCACAACTAACACCCTACCCTTTCTACTACAATTACCACAAGTTTAAAAAACCCACCACACCTACCACCCCCCCTACTCAAACCCCCCACAACTAACACAAAAATACCACAAAATACCCAACTAAACCCCACCTACCACACCCACCAAAATAACAAACTTTCCCCACCTAAACCCCATTTTACCACACCCCCACAAATTTAAAACAAAAATACTACACCTACCACCCAAATAACGCACTTACCACAACTACCACACCTAAAACACCTAAACCCCAACTACCACCAAACCCACCCCCCAAAATAACTCAACTACCACACCCCACCCCCAACTACCACACCCCACCCAACTAAAACCCAACCCTACCACACCTACCACAACTACCAACAACTAAAACAACTCCCACACCCACCAAAACTACCACAACCCAAACCCCAAACCCACCACAACTAACACAAAATACCACACCTACCACAAAATAAAAACACCCCCACAACTTTCCACACCTACCACACCCACCACAACAACCACACCTACCCCCAACCCAAAAACCCCAAATACCACACCTACCACAACTACCAAAACCTACCCCAACTACACACCAAACCCCAACTACTTCAAAAAACAACTACCCCACCTACCCAAACTACCCCCCTACCACAAATACCACCCCTACCCCAACTTTAAAACCCCAAATAACCCCCCCAAACCCCAACTAAAACACCTACCAAAACACTTTAAAATAAACAACTTTCCACACCTACCACAAAAATTTCCACACCTACCACAACAACCCCAACTACCACACCTACCACAACAAACCCCAAAACCCACCCAACAAAAACAACACCCAACCCCCCTCCCCCAAACCCAAAGATACCTACCCCAAATACTACAACTAACACAACACCACACCACCCCCCTAAACAAAACCAAACCCCAAACTACAACTACCACAACTAACACACCTACCCCACCTTTCCCCAAAAAACCCCCCCTACCACAACTAACCCACCACAAACCCACCCCAAAAACACACCCATCACAAAATATTAAACTAACACAAAATACCACAACTACCAAAAAAATTTCTCAACAACTTAACCAAGAAAAGTTAAAAAAATCTCTCGAAAAACCCCAGGAAAAACGTTACTTTAACCACAAAACCATTTACCCCAACACCATTTCACCAACACCTTTTACACCAACACCCTCACACCAAACCCTTACATAAACACCATTTGGGGTTTGAAAGACACGTAAGCAAAACACCCATAACAAAAATTTTTTAAAACGTTTTTGGGCCTTTTGGGGCCTTGGATCACTTCTAACATACAGAGGTAAAAAACTTTTTATATATAGGCGGAGAGTGAGATTTGACGCAAAAAGTGACCTGAGGAATGTCATAAGAACATAAGAATGGGGGAAAAACTGTAGAAAAGGGCCCATGGCCCATGCCGGGGGGCAGGTCCTTATCAAAACAACCTCTGTCTATGATGAGGGCCCGTAGACGATGAAAAACACGTGACTTTACAGGGGTCCCCGTGATTTTTCGTCCCACCCCCTCATCCCAAAACCCGAGGGGGTTTTTACGAATGGGTTTTAAAAATACCGACAAGATGAGAGTAAACACATGTGCAACATCTGGGTTTTCTTTTTTGTAGAAGTTTTGCCTCCCGTTGGGTTTAAACAATTTCAAATTCCAGGACATAAATTTTAAGGGCAGTAGAAAATATCTTCTGTACATAGTTTTTAAATGTTTTTCAAATTTTGTCCCCAAAATTTGTATTTATAAAACCCCTGGATGGGAAACTTACAATAAAGATACCCAGATGTTTTCACATGTGGTTTACTCTCATTTTGTCGGTATTTTAAAACCCTTTTTGTACACAACTTTTCAGAAAAACTGCAACATCATGGAAACTTAATTCTTTAGGGGAAAGTACATAACCCTTTCCCCACTACGGCAATATACTACAAATAAACCCCATCTCTTTGGGAAGGGGGCCTACTTTCCACTGGGGGGAAACCCCCCCTACCAGTGAAATTTTCCCTCGTCTGCTTCAAACCCGACGTTACTATATAAGGCGCCAGGGGTTCTTTCTTCCCTTTCCCGAATCTCCAGACTATGGCTCTGTTCGCACCTAATTTCCCAGGTTGAGGGAAAATGATTACCCATCTTCTGTTTCATAGTTCAAATGTCTTTAAGTTATGTCCTGGAATTTGTAAATTTATAAAAGGGTATGGATTGGGGGAAAAGTCTACAATAAAGATACCCCGATGTTGCAACTGTGTTTTTCTCTCAGACAGAGGTTTATTTGGGGTAAGGACCCTGCCCGCCCTGGGGCCCGTAGGGGGCCCTTTTTAACCCGTGTTTTTCCCCCATTCTTATGTTTTTTATGACATTTCCCCAGGGCACTGCGTTCCCCATCTTTAACCCCTCCGCCCATATATATAATGTCTTTCTACCTCTGTATGTTAGAAGTGATCAAGGTCCCAGAACCGAACATGTTTCTAAAAATATGTTATAGTGTTTGCTTACGTGGCTTTCTAAACCAACTTGTCGGTATTTATTACCAAGGTTTATACCTCCAACACCATTACACCAACACCATCAACCAACACCATAACTCCAAACACCATTACACCAACACCATCACATCAAACCATTACACCAAAACCATCACAAAACACCATTACACCAACACCATTACACCAACACCATCACATCAACACCATCACATTAACACCATTACACCAACACCATCACACAACACCATTACCCAACACCATTAACACCAACACCATCACACCAACACCATCACATCAACACCATCACATCAACACCATCACACCTACACCATAAACACAAACACCATTAACACCAACACCATCAAAACCAACCCAACACACCAACACCATCACACCAACCACCCTTTCACACCAACACCATCACATCAACACCATCACACAACACCATTACACCAACACCATCACACAACACCATTACACCAACACCATTACACCAACACCATTACACCAACACCATCACATCAACACCATCACACCAACACCATCACACCAACCCCCATCACACCAACACCATCACATCAACACCATCACACAACATCATTACACCAACACCATCACACAACACCATTACACCAACACCATCACACCAACACCACCCCACACCAACACCATTACACCAACACCATCACATCAACACCATCACACAACACCATCACACCAACACCATCACACCAAACCATCACACCAACACCATCACATCAACACCATCACACCAACACAATCACATCAACACCATCACACCAACACCATTACACCAACACCAAACATCAACACCATCACAACAACACCATTACACCAACACCATTACACCAACACCATTACACCAACACCATTACACCAACACCATCACACCAACACCATTACACCAACACCATCACATCAACACCATCACACCAACACCATTACACCAACACCATCACATCAACACCATCAAACCAACACCATCACACCAACACCATTACACCAACACCATCACACCAACACCATACACCAACACCATTACACAACACCATTACACCAACACCATCACACCAACACCATTACACCAACACCATCACATCAACACCATGACTTAAGAAATCGTAATGACACGATTGCAAATAAACCATACCCCATACACCATCACATCAACACCATTACACAACACCATTACACCAAACACCATCACATCAACACCATCACATCAACACCATCACATCAACACCATCACATCAACACCATCACATCAACACCATCACATCAACACCATCACATCAACACCATCACATCAACACCATCACATCAACACCATCACATCAACACCATCACACAACACCATTACACCAACACCATCACACAACACCATCACATCAACATCACATCATCACCATCACACCAACACCAACACACCAGCACCATCACACCAACACCATCACATCAACAACATCACATCAACACCATCACATCAACATCACATCATCACCATCACACCCAACACCAACACACCAGCACCATCACACAACACCATCACATCAACAACATCACATCAACATCATCACACCAACACCATTACACCAACACCATCACATCAACACCATCACACCACCATCATATCAACACCATCACACCAACACCAACACACCAGCACCATCACACCACACCAACACACCAGCATCATCACATCAACCAATCACACCAACACCATTACACCAACACATCACATCAAACACCATCACACCACCATCATATCAAACACCATCACACCAACACCATCACACCACCATCATGTCAACACCATCACATTACCACCATCACATCAACACCATCACATCAACACCATCGCATCAACACCATCACACCACCACCATCACACCACCATCATCATAACAACATCACACCAACACCATCACACTACCACCGACACGCCAGTATAGACCAGTGTTACTAACATGGACAGTATGAAAGGTTAATTAAGGGGAAGATTGTCAGGAGAGTAGTAGTGGTTTAGCAGGATCGGGCACACGAACCAATACCATGGTTCTAGAGATGGTTCTCGAGATGGTTCTCGAGATGGTTCTCGAGATGATTCTCGAGATGGTAAATTCTGTCTCAGAAAATCTGCTCGAGTTGTGTGACAAGGTAAAAAAAAAGTTAGGAAGAAGAGAGTGGAACTAAGTCTGACGACATTATGGAAGAGAAGAACCAGAGGTGACACGATTACGACGTACATAATGAAAGGAATTGACAGGGTGGTCATTGTGAGTCTGTTTGAGAGGCGGGACTCAGGTACACGAGGGCACAGTTGGTAGTTTAAAACAAATGAGTCAAAGGGATGTCAAGAAATGCTTCTTTTGCCTTAGAGTGGACAGGAGTGACAGAGTAGGGATCTATACACAGTCTCCTCCACTACTGTCTCCACCACAACCTCCTCCATCACAACCTCCTCCACCACAACCTCCTCCATCACAACCTCCTCCATCACAACCTCCTCCATCCAACCTCCACCATCCAACCTCCTCACCACAACCTCCTCCACACACTCACCATCACACCTTCTTCATCACAACCCCTTCACACAACCTCCTCATCACAACCTCTCCTCCACACCTCCCCATCACAACTCTCCATCACAACCTCCACCAATCACACTCCTCCACCAAACCTCCTCCACCCCCACCTCTCATCACAACCCTCCACCACACCTCCAATCACACTCCCAATCACAACCTCCTCCATCACACCTCCTCCATCACAACCTCCACCATCACAACCATCCAAAATCACAACCCCACCATCACAACCTCCTCCACCACCACCTCCCACCCCCATCATCCACCTCCCTCCACAACTCCTCCAATCACCACCCACCCATCACAACCCCTCCACCAACCTCCTCCATCACAACCTCCTCCATCACAACCACCTCCCCACCCAACCTCCCCACAACCTCTCCCCACCACCCTCCACCTCCTCCACACAACCCCCCATCACACCCCTCCACACAACTCCCCCACAACCTCCACCACACACCTCACATCACACCCCCACCACACAACTCCTCCACCAACACACCAACTCCTCCATCCCACCTCCACCATCACAACCTCCTCCATCACAACCTCCCTCACAACATCCTCCTCCACAACCTCCTCCCATCACAACCTCCTCCATCACAACTCCTCCCCACACACCTCCATCACAACCCCTCACACAACCTCCTCCATCACAACTCTCCTCACAACCTCCTCCATCACAATCTCACAACCCCTCCATCACAACCTCTCCATCACAACCTCCTCACACTCACAACACCTCCTCACAACCTCCTCCATCACAACACCCTCCACACAACCTCCTCCATCACATACCTCCTCCACCACAACCTCCTCCATCACAACTCCTCCACCACAACCCCTCCCACAACCTCCTCCATCACAACCTCTCCCCACTAACCTCCTCCATCACAACCTCCTCCATCAAACCTCCTCATCACAACCTCCTCATCAAACCTCTCACCCAACCTCCCATCACAAACCTTCCATCACACCTCCTCCATCACAACCTCTCCACCACAACCTCCCCACACAACTCCTCCATCACACCCTCCTCCACCACAACCTCCTCCATCACAACCTCCACCACACCTCCTCCACACAACCTCCTCATCACAACTCCTCCATCACAACCTCCTCCACCACAACCTCCTCCATACAACCTCCTCACCACAATCTCCTCCATCACAACCTCCTCCATCACAACCTCCTCCACCACAACCTCCTCCATCACAACCTCCTCCATCACAACCTCCTCCATCACAACCTCCTCCATCACAACCTCCTCCACCACAACCTCCTCCACCCAACCTCCTCCATCACAACCTCCTCCATCACAACCTCCTCCATCACAACCTCCTCCATCACAACCTCCTCCACCACAACCTCCTCCACACAACCTCCTCCATCACAACTTCTCACTACAACCATCCACCACACTCCTCCACCACAACCTCCTCCACCACAACCTCTCCATCAACAACTCCTCCACCACAACCTCTCCAACACAACCTCCTCCATCACAACCTCCTCCATCACAACCTCCTCCATCACAACCTCCTCCACCACAACCTCCTGCATCCACAACCTCCTCCATCACAACCTCCTCCATCACAACCTCCTCCACCACAACCTCCTCCACCACAAACCTCCTCCATCACAACCTCCTCCATCACAACCTCCTCCATCACAACCTCCTCCATCACAACCTCCTCCACCACAACCTCCTCCATCACAACCTCTCCATCACAACCTCCTCCATCACAACCTCCTCCACCACAACCTCCTCCTCACAACCTCCTCCATCACAACTCCTCCACCACAACTCCTCCATCAAAACTCCTCCTCACACTCTCCATCACAACCTCCTCCATCACAACTCCTCCATCACAACCTCCTCCACACAACCTCCTCCACCACAACCTCCCCCTCCCATCACAACCTCCTCCATCACAACCTCCTCCATCACAACCTCCTCCATCACAACCTCCTCCACCACAACCTCCTCCACCACAACCTCCTCCATCACAACCTTCTTCACTACAACCTCCTCCACCACAACGTCCTCCACCACAACCTTCTCTACCACAACCTCCTCCACCACAACCTCCACCACAGCCTCTTCATCCAAGAAATAATTTGAGTTAGAGGAAATAAAAATGTGGAATTCCATTATGCTGACTGCAGGGCTCCCAGGAAGACTGTCCATTATGCTGACTGCAGGGCCCCCAGGAAGACTGTCCATTATGCTGACTGCAGGGCCCCAGGAAGACTGTCTATTATGCTGCCTGTGGGGCCCAGGGAAGACTGTCCATTATGCTGCCTGCGAGGCCCCAGAAAGACTGTAAATACCACGACTTGAGTGGCCCACATGGGTTTAGCGCTTTCCAAAACAATAATAATTATCCCAAATAACAAAAAAAAAGGGACAATACCGTGACTGGAACGATACAGAAATAACCCGCTGGTAGAAGAGAGGAGCTTAAGGCGACGTTTCGCTCTGAGTTGGACCATTAGTGTGACTTTGTAAATGGTCCAAGTCGGACCGAAACGTCGTCGTGAGCTCTTCTCTCCTATGTGCGGGTTGTTTGTGTATAATTATCCCAATCTCTCCTGCGATAATATGCAGCCTTGATGTTGGAGAAGGGCTCTTGAGCCAAGGAATTGGAGCTATCCTCCCTTACCTTGGTTAAATATGATTGCCTCACATCACCCAAATGCTATTTGAGCCCTACGGATTTAGCGCATCTCCTTGAATATAATAATAATAAAATAATAATAATAATAATAAATTAAAATAATAATTTTTAATTTTAAATTTAATAAAATAATAAAAAATAATAAATAATATAATAATTTATTAAAAATTATATAAAATAAAAGAACATTACTATGGATGGTAAGAATGAGGAAGTGGAAGACATTTAAGGAGGAACAAGTGAATGCTAAGTGAACTACGGAAAAGAGAGCTGCATTGGAAGCTCTTATTGCGATTAGTTTCGCTCTGTATAGAGCTTTTCTCAAGTCACTGATGCCTTGAGCGAAACGTAACCAGAATCAGAGCTTGTGGTGGAGCTGTAAGTGACCTCGGCTACCGTCAGGTGCGCGTCTCTGTGCGCAGTGACAAGCATTCGTCACTTGTGACGGTAGGAAGACAACACAGTGGCATCACATACGTAGGTTACCTAGCCAGAGACGGGATTCAAGAGCTAGAGCTTGTTTGGCTTGTTGGTGTACTGTACTTAAAGCCTCTCGACCACATGAGGGTCAATGAGGGTGTATGTAACCTGCACACATCCGCTCAGGTATTCTTCAATCACTGTAACGGCCATTAAAGCATACTTTTAGTGTACAAACCACACACACACACACACACACAACACCCCACACACACACACACACACACACACACACACACACACACACACACAGTGGAAAGATTTATTCCCAAAGGCAACAGAAACAATGGGAAGACCAGAACGAGCCCCTGGTTTACCCGACGGTGTAAGGAGGCAAAAACAAAGTGTAATAGAGAAGGGAAAAAAAAGTACGAAGGCAGAGAACACACAAAAATAGGGAGATCAGTCGCAGACCCAGGAATGAGTAGCACAGGTAAGGAGGGAGGCCAACGATAGTATGAAAATGACATAGCATCGAAAATCAAGACTGACCGAACTGGTGTTATAGCCACATCAGGGGGAAAGACAACAGTCCAAAGACCAGGTGATCAGTTTGAGGACAGAAGGTGGAGAACTCACAAAAAATGATTCAAGAGGTATGTGAGGAGCTAAACAGGAGATAAGGAAGTTTTTACAGTAGAGACGGGAAAGGGGCTTTGGGAAGACAGCCCCAAAAGGGGAACATCAAGAGGGAATATACCAACAAGTGTTGGATGACATACGAAACACGAGAGGAGGTGCAGAAGCTGCTAAGTGACCTTGATACCTCAAAGGCGATGGGACCGGACAAAATCTCCCCATGGGTCCTTAGAGAAGGAGCAGAGATGCTGTGCGGCCCCTAACCACAATCTTCAACACATCCTTGAAACTGGGCAACTCCCTGAGAAATGGAAGACAGCAAATGTAGCCCCCATATTTAAAAAAGGAACAGAAATGAGGCATTAAACTACAGCCCTGTGTCTCTGGAAAATGTATTGTGTGCAAAGTCATGGAGAAGATTATCAGGAGGAGAGTGGTGGAACACCTGGAATGGAACAAGATTAAAAAGAAAACCGGGCATGGGTTCATGGAAGCAAATCCTGTGTCAAAACCTTTCTGGAGTTTTATGACAAGGTAACAGAAGAAAGGGCACGAGAGAGAGGGGTTGGTTGATTGCGTTTTCCTGGGGCCCCTTTGACACAGTTCCCCACAAGATTAGTGCAGAAGCTGGAGGTCAGGCGCATTAACAGGGAGGGCACGAAATGGATCAGGGAATACTGACAGGGAGGCAACAACGAGTCATGGTACGTGAAGAGGTACCCAAGTGGGCGCCTGTGACAAACGGGGTCCCACAGGGGTCAGTTCTAGGACCTTGCTATTTTTGATATATGGAACGACATGAGGGAAAAGGAAATTAGACTCTGAAGTGCCCCTATTCGCAGTTTGAGTAAAGGTTGATGAGAAGAATTAAATCGGATGAGGATGAGGCAGGACTGCAAAGAGACCTGGACAGGCTGGACATGTGGTCCAGAAATGCTTCTCGAATTCAACCCTGCCAAATGAAAAGTCATGAAGATTGGGGGGGGGCAAAGAAGACCACGACAGACTATAGGCTAGGTGGACAAAGACTAAAGGCCTCACTCAGGGAGAAAAGACCTTGGGGTGACCATAACACCGAGCACGTCACCGGAGGCCACATAAACCAAAAAACCCGCTGCAGCATACGGGCGCCTGGCAACCTGAGAATAGCGTTCCGATACCTTAATAAGGAATCGTTCAAGACATTTAAAATTGTGTATGTTAGGCCCATACTGGAGTATGCAGCACAGTCTGGAACCCACACCTGGTCAAGCACGTCAAGAAGTTAGAGAAAGTACAAAGGTTTGGCAACAAAGGTTATTTTTGGAGCTAGGAATGTCCTCGAGGGAAAAGGTTTAAGGGAAATCGGGCCCGACGACACTGGAGGACAGAGGGTTAGGGGAGACTGATAACAATACAAATACTGCGGGAATTTGACAAGGTGGACAGAGAAGGATGTTCCAGAAGGGACACAGAAACAAGGGCACAACTTTAAAATGAAGACTCAGACGAGTCAAGGGAGTTAGGAAGTATTTCTTCCCGTCATAGAGTTGTTAGGAAGTGGAAGCTAGCGTGAAGTAGTGGAGGCAGGAACCATACATAGTTTAAGAAGAGGAAAGAAAACTCAGGAAACAGGGAGGAGAGGACCTAATAGCAAACAGTGAAGAGGCGGGGCCAGGAGCTGAGTCTCGACCCCTGCAACCACAATTATGTGAATACAATTAGGTGAGTATACACACACACACACACACACACACATAGGTTGGGAAAAACCGAACTACAAAAGGGGGAACTACTCAGGCTTGAGGAACTTCCTCAAAATTCAGTGGGAGAGGGAACTGACAGGAAAACCAGTACAAGAAATGATGGACTATGTGGCAACAAAATGCAAGGAGGCAGAGGAGAGGTTTTTCCCAAGGGAAACAGAAATAATGGGAAGAACAGAACGAGTCCTTGGTTCACCCTAAGGTGTAGGGAGGCAAAAACTAGGTGTACTAGAGAATGGAAAAGGTACAAAAGACAGAGAACTCAGGAAAATTAAAAAGATTACCGAAGAGCCAGAAACGAATATGCCAGATAAGAAGGGAGGCTCAGCAACAATATAAAAAAGACATAGCATCGAAAGTCAAGTCTGACCCGAAGCTGTTGTACAGCCACATCAGGAGGAAAACAACAGTCAAGGACCAGGTAAACACACTGAGGAAGGGTGAGGGGAGTCACAAGAAACGACCAGAGGTATGTCAGGAGCTCAACAAGATTTAAAGAAGTATTTACAGTGGAAACCAGTAGACTTTTAGGAAATCATAACAGGGGAGTACACCAGCAAGTGCTGGATGAGGTTTCATATAACCAAGGAGGAGGTGAAAAAGCTGTTTTGCGAACTTGACACCCCAAAGGCGGTGGGACCAGACATCTCTCCGTGGGTCCTTAAAGAGGGAGCAGAGATACGGTTTTGTTTCCATTAACAAAGATCTTCAACACATCATTGAAATGGGCAACTCCCCGAGGTATGGAAGATGGCAAATGTAGTCCCAAAATTTTTAAAAAGGGAGACAGACATGAGGCACTAAACTACAGACCTGTATCACTACGTGTATAGTATGCAAGGTCATGGAGAAGATCATCAGGAGGAGAGTGGTGGGGCACCTGGAAAGAAACAAGTGTTAATTGACAACCAGCACGGTTTCAGGGGAAAGGAAAATCCTGTGTCACAAAAACCCACTAGAGTTTTATGACAAGGTGGGAGAAGTAAGACAAAAGAGAGAGGGGTTTGGTTTGACTGATTTTTTTGGACTGCAAGAAGGCCTTCGACACAGTTCCTCACAAGAGGTTATGCAAAAACTAGAGGATAGGCACACATAACAGGAAAGGGACTGAATGGATCAAGAATATTTTACAGGGAGGCAACAACAAGTCATGGTACGTGACGAGGTGGGCAGAGTGGGCGCCAGTGACAAGCAGGGTTTTTACAGGGGTCAGTCCCAGGACCCTTTCTGTTCTTGGTATGTTTTGGAACGACATAACGGAAGGGATGACTCAGAAGTGTCCTTGTTTGCAGATGATGTGAAGTTAATGAGAAGAATCAAATCGGATGAGGATCAGGGAGGACTACAAAGAGACCTGGACAGGCTATAAGCTGGTCCAGCAACTGGCTCCTTGAGTTTAACCTGCCAAAAATGCAAAGTTTATGAAGATTGGGGAAGGGCAAAGAAGACCGCAGACACAATATAGTTTAGATGGCCAAAGACTGCAAACCTCACTCAAGGAAAAAGATCTGGGGGTGAGTATAACACCGAGCATATCTCCTGAGGCGCACATCAATCAGATAACTGCTGCAGCATACGGCGCCTGGCAAACCTACGGATAGCGTTCCGATACCTCAGTAAGGATTCGTTCAAGACTCTGTATACCATTTACGTCAGGCCCATACTGGAGTATGCAGCACCAGTTTTGGAATCCACACCTAGTCAAGCACGTCAAGAAATTAGAGAAAGTGCAAAGGTTTGCAACAAGACTAGTCCCAGAGCTACGGGGATTGCCCTACGAAGAAAGGTTGAGGGAAATCGGCCTGGCGACACTGGAGGACAGGAGGGTCAGGGGAGACATGATAACGACATATAAAATACTGCGCGCGGAATAGAGAAGGTGGACAAAGACGGGATGTTCCAGAGAAGGGACACAGACACAAGAGGTCACAATTGGAAGTTGAAGACTCAGATGAATCAAAGGGATGTTAGGAAGTATTTCTTCAGTCATAGAGTAGTCAGGCCGTGGAATAGCCTAGAAAGTGACGTAGTGGAGGCGGGAACCATACATAGTTTTAAGGCGAGGTATGATAAAGCTCATGGGTCAGGGAGAGAGAGGACCTAGTAGCAATCAGCGATGGGGCGAGGCCGGGAGCTATGGCTCGACCCCTGCAACCACAAATAGTTGAGTACACACACACACTGCAAGACATGCAACTCTCAAAGTGGGCCATCTCCCTGTGGTTCGACCCCCACACACAAACACAGGTAAACACTCAAACAAACATTAAACAATAGAGTAAACACAAATTATAGACAAAAGGCAGGTGCAATAAATTCTCAGTTTGGGAGGAGGGGCCAGCGAAGCGAGTTCCGGTGCCACAACTCAGGAAAAATCTTTTGGAAAGGTCCAGGTTTGAGTGCCCGGGAACGATAAATTTCGTGTCATAATAGAATTTATTTGGAAAAAAGCCGCTGGTCGTGGGTGCCGCCATGAAGCTGGTGCATTACCATGGAGCCGCACTCGGGCAAGATGACCCCCCGCTAATGACACCAGGAAGAGTGACACCATCCACCCGCCTGTTGACGCTAGAAATGTTGACAATTCACTATAGTAGCTCAAGAACAGTGACACAGAAGTTTCTTGAGGCGATTTATATCTGTAATCCTTGTTGCGAGGAGGGGGAGTGGGTATATCCTGTCATTCAGAATCCAAATGTAAACATACAGACTTAGGATAATTACACTACATGTGCAACATTTGGGTATTTTAATAGAAACTACAAAGCAGGAAACCCAGATGCTGAAAAAAAGCACCTATGTGTAATTATTCGTCATGCCACCGTCCTTCCACTGCTTCAATCGTCCTCATATAAGTTAGATAATTGTGCACGTCCATGATACTGTCCTGTAATTCAGAGCTGTTCTATCTGTCCCAGTGTTTTAATAATTGATGAAGTCATAACTAGCTTACCGCCAGGTCACCCCCCCCCCCCCCCCCCCCATGTCCTTCAATAACTTGTTGGACGTCCTTTAGTATTCCAGACACCAGCCTCTGCTCCTCCCTTCAAGGTCAGGCAAAAATACACAAATAACCCGGGACAAAGGCGAGAGAAGCTTACCGACGAACGTTTTCGGTCCGACCTGTACCCATTACAAAGTCAAAACGCTAACCACATAAGGAGTAGTGACCAGTATAATACGGCGAGTGGCCAGGGACGGGCAAATGAAGAGGAAGAAAAAGAAGTAGTGTAGTGGTAATGCTGATAGAGGAGAAGTAGTAGAATAGTTGGAAGGAGTAGTAGTAGTAGGCCACGCCGTTAGTGGACAGGGATAAGCATTAGAAGGATGTAAGTAGAAGGGAGAGCAGTTATTGAATCCAGTCACTGTATTGTGTCCTCTTTGTTCGTCAAAGCAAAGAAACAACTGCCGGGTCCAGTGCACTCGACAGATTCCCCACTTTACTAGCAACCTCTTATGCTTTGATCCCTCTTGTTGTTATCCATTCCTCTGCTGGTCACTTCTTTCTCTCCTGGTCATTGGCAGTGTCCCCGATTCTCTGAGAATGTCCTCCTTCAGACACTTGCCCCCCCCTCGCATTACACATCTTCTGTTAATCCTCGTAGGGTAGAGTGTCTTGTGTACAGCCACTTAAATCTTCACTCTTATCTTCTGTATAATATATGCTTGCCTTTTCCTTGCCAGAAGCACTCCTGCAATTCCTCATCTCTTCCCAGCTAGCAGAATTCGTTTCCTCCCCATTTGCTCACTTACGTATTGTCTTCTATCCTCTGTTTTCCTGCATCATTTCCTTGTTCCAGTCTGGACTTGTATGCGAGGGACTTGCAGAACAAATGTTTAGTTGATAATTTGTATACGTCCTTGTTATGAACCTGTGTGGTGTATGTGTGTGTGTTTTGTGTGGTGTGTGGTGTTGGTGTGTGTGTGTGTGTGTGTGTGTTGTGTGTGTGTGTGAGTGTGTTGTGTGTTGTGTGTGTATGTGTGTGTGTGTTGTATTGTGTGTGTTGAGTATGTGTTGTGTGTGTGTGTGTGAGTTGTGTGTGTGAGTGTGTATTTTATGTGTGATTTTGTTTGTGCTGTGTGAGGTGCACGCTTGATACTTGATACAGGCCCGTCTGTGGTAACAGCTCGGTCTTTGGTACGACCCATATTGATACATCCGGACTGGTAGTACAGCTCCGTCTGTGGTAACCACCCCGCTGTATCATCCCGTCTTGTGAACAGCCCGTCTGTGATACATCCCGACTGATGGTACAGCCTGTCTGTGGTACATCCCTTCCTGTAGAACAACCCAACTGTGATACAACCCGTTTGCGATACAGCCCGAAATACTGGTACACTCGTCTGTGGTACAAACCCATCGTGATACAGCCCGTCCTGTTATATAGCCCATCTGTGGTCAGATGGAAACAAGAGGTAAAAAAAGGGGGGGATGAGGGGAACGATTGCAAACAAAACAGCTCACTTGGTAAAGTAAGCTGTTTGCCTCACTGCAAGGACGATGACAGTGCAAACAATAACCTCCTCGCGATTTGCAAACCGTATTGCTCCACCTCGCTGAGACACACACCAACCACCGTTATTATTACCCTACATAACTTCTGTTGCGTTATGCTTCTGTACCTACGCCACTTCTTGCCTTCTTTACACATGACTAAAGGAAAGTGGTTCTTACATACCCCTTAAAGAAAAACGGGGTTTGGCCGACCACTTTCATTTAATACGAAGATTTTATTGGCAATTATCTGTCAGAAAATGTTATTATAAACCGCTTAAAGAAAGTGAACTTTTCTCTACCACTGATTAATGAAGTTTTTTTTTTCACTCATAGAGAGTTTATTTATAACCAAATGGTTTTAAAAGAAGGAAAAGGCCGCCTTTTATTGAGGTATTGATTAAGGTAACACTGGACCAGAGTGAAGGTAGAGTGCGTGGTGAGACACACTGGACCAGAGTGAAGGTAGAGTGCGTGGTGAGACACACTGGACCAGAGTGAAGGTAGAGTGCGTGGTGAGACACACTGTGCCCCATTTAAGTAGAGTGCGTGTTGAACACACTGGACCAGTAGTGAAGGTAGTGCGTATGAACACAATGCCCAGAGTGAAGTAGAGTGCGTGGCGAGACACACTAGGACCAAGTGAACGTAGTAGCGGTTGTGTAATATCCCACGCAAGATGAAAGGAAGAGTGCCGTGTGAAATACACTCCACAGAGTTGAAGGTATAGTGCGTGGAGAGACACACTGGCCCAGATGTGAAGTTAGTGCGTTGGTGAGACACCAACACTGGACCAAGTGAAGGAAAGTGCTGAAGTGAGACACTCTGGACCAAGTGAAGTTAGTGTCTTGTAGAAACACATCTGGACCAGAGTGAAGGTAGTTGCATGGTGAGACACACTGACCATAGTGGAAGGTAGTGCGTGGAGAGACACACTGGACCAACGAGACAGGGTAGTGCATGGTGAGACACACTGACCAGAGTGAAGTAGAGAGCGAGGTGAGACACACTGGACCAGATTGAAGGTATGATTGCGTGGGTGGAGACACCCTGGATGGACCCAGAGTGGAAGTAGTGCGTTGGTTTATACACCCTGACCAGAGTGAATGTAGAGTGCGTGGAGAGACCCGACTGGACCAAGTGAAGGTAGAGAGCGTGGAGAGACACACTGGACCCAGAGGACAAGGTATAGTGGCGTGGTGGAAACATTGGACCACAGTAGAAGGTAAGAGCGTGGTGAGCACACCCTGGACAAATGACGGTAGAGAGCTGTGTGTGCTACACACTGGAAACAAGTGGAAGTAGAGTGCGTGGTGAACACACACATGACCAGAGTGAAGGTAGAGAGCGTGGTGATTACCCCCTTACCAGAGAGAAGGAAGTGCGAATGTGAGACCCACTGTACCAGAGTGAAGGTAAAAAGAGTGCGTGAAGAACACACTGTTACCAGAGAGAAGGTAGTGCGTGGTGAGTACCCAAAAACACTTGGCCCAGAGTGAATGGGTAGAGTGCGAGGAGATACACACAGGCCCAAGTGAAGGAGTAGATGTTTGGTGATACCCACTGTACCCGAGTGAAGTAATAGAGCGTGGTGAGACACACTGGTAATCGAGTGAAGGTAGATGCGTGGGTAGACACACTGGACCATAGTGACGGTAGAGTGCTTGGTCCACACACTGGACCAGAAGAATGGTTAGAGTTCTGAGTTGCGATACACACTGGGACCAGAGTGAAGGAAATGTATGGTGATACACACTGTACCAGAGGTAGAAAGGTAGAAGATCTGTGTGAGACACCCTGAACCAGAGATACTTTATGAGTGCGTAGTGAGACACTGGTCCCATAGTTAGAGTGACGAGTATTCGATGGAACATATGGACCAGAGTGAAGGTAGAGGTGCGAGGTGAGACAACACTGGACCAAGAGAAGGTAGAGTGCGAGGGAGACACACTGGACCCAGTAGCAGGTAAGTGCGTTTGAGACACACAGGACCAAGAGAAGAAGAGTGCGTAGTTAGACACACTGGACCAGAGAGAGTGAAGGTAGAGGCGTTGGTAGCCACCCCTAGGACCAGAGAGAAGGGTAGAATGGCGTGGATAGACACACTGAACCAAGCTGAAGGTATATGTGCTGGTGAGACACACTGGACCAGATGGAAGGTAGAGAGCTGTGAGAACTGTGTCCTTAGAGTGAAAGAAGTGCGTGGAAGCGACAACACAGACCAGAGTGAAAGTAGTGCGTGGTGACACACAACTGGACAATAGTGAAGGTATTCGTGTGCGACACACTGTCCAAGAGTGAAGGTAGTGCGTGGTTGAGACACACTGGACCAAGTGAAGGTGTGAGTGGTGAACACACTGGGACCAGAGTAGAATGTAGAGAGCGTGGTGAACACACTGGACCAGAGTGAAGGTATAGTGCGTGGTGAGACACACTGGACCAGAGTGAAGGTAGAGTGCGTGGTGAGACACACTGGACCAGAGTGAAGGTAGAGTGCGTGGTGAGACACACTGGACCAGAGTGAAGGTAAGTCGTGGGTGAGACACACTGGACCAGAGTGAAGGTAGAGTGCGTGTGAGACACACTGTACCAGAGTAAGGTAGCGCGTGGTGAGACACACAGGACCAGAGTGAGGAAGAGTTCGTGGAGAGACAACTGTACCCGATTGAAGGTAGAGTGCGTGGTGAGACACCCTGTGGCCCGAGTGAAGGAATAGTTCGTGTGAGACATCAGGACCAAAGTGTAAGGTAGTGCGTGGTCGAGACGCACTAGGACCAGATTGAAGGTAAGTGCGGTGAGACCCTGGACCATAGTGAAGGTAGAGCTGCGTGTGAGACCCTAACCCAGAGTGGAAGGTAGAGTATGCGTTTTGTGTGAGACACAGCAACCAAAGTGAAGGTAAGTGCGGAGAGACCCACTGCCCATAATTAAAAAAAGGTATAGTGGCGTGGAGAGACACACTGAACTCAGAAGAAGGTAGCAGCGTGGTGAGACCCACTGACCCTAGTGAAGGTCGAAGTGCGAGGTGAGACAACACTGAGCCATAGTGAAGTAGAGTGCGTGGTGAGACAATCTGGACCAGCGTGAATGGAATTGGCGTTGGTGAAACACCACTGGCACCAGTGAGAAGTAGAGTGTCGTGTGAGACCCTAAGGGACAAGATGCAGGTATAGTGTGTGTGAGACATTGGACCAGATGAAGGTAGAGTGAGTGGTGAGACACTGACTAAGTGAATGGATGCGTGGTGAGACACACAGGACCATAGTGAAAGTAGTGCGGGTGAGACACCCAGGACCAGAGTGAAGGAATTGTGTGGTGAGACACACTGCCGCAGAGTGAAAGAGTGCTTGGTAGACACCCGACCAGAGTGAAGAGTACAGAGCTGTGTGAGACACACAGGACCAGAGTGAAGTAGATATGCGTGGAGAGACACAGGACCAGAGAGAAGGTAGAGTGCGTGGTGCGACACACTAGGACCAGATTGAATGGTAGAGAGCGTGTGATGAGACACACTGACCAGAGTGAGAAGGAAGAGTGCGTGGTTGATACACACTGGGGCCATAGTGAAGTAGAGTGCGTTATGGTGAACACACTGAGCCAGATTGAAGTAAGACTGCGAGGTGAGACAATCTGGACCAGATTGAAGGTAGTGATGGTGAACACCCTGGGACCAGTGTGAAGAAGAGTGCGTGGTGAGACACACTGGACCATAGTGAAGAAATTGCGTGGTTGATACACTGGCCCATAGATAAGAAGAGTGCTTGGTGAAGACACACAGGACCAGAGTGAAGGTAGAGTGGCTGGTGAGACGCACTGGACCAGAGTCAGGTAGAGTGCGTGTGAGGACCCACTGACCAGAGTGAAGTATAGTGCTGGAGGGTGAGACACACCTGGACCAGAGTGAAGTAGAGTGCGTGGTGAAAGACACTGGACCAGAAGAAGTAGAGTAGCGTGTGAGTACACACGTACCAGAGAGACTGTAGAGTGCGAGGTGAGACGCACTGGACCAGAGTTGAAAGGAAGAGTGCGTGGTGAGAACACACTGACCAGATTTGAAGTGTATGCGTGTGAGACACACTGGACCAGAGAGAAGGTAGAGAGCGTGGGGAGACACTGGACCAGATAGATGGTGGGAAGATTGCGTGGTGAGCCCACTGGACAGAGTGAAAGTAAGTGCTGTGAGATACACTGGACCAGAGTGAATGTAGAGTGCGTGGATGAGACACACGTACCCGAGTGAAGGTAGAGTAGCGTGAGTGAGTACACCACAATGACCAGAAGATAAGTTAGCGTGCGTGGTGCGAACGCACTGGACCAGAGAGCAAGTAGAGTGCTCAACATTTGGCACTTGGTTAGCTTTTACCCAACGCAAAGGTGGTAGTAGTAGTAGTAGTAATATGTTCAATAAAGTAGAAATAGAAACAGTAGTAGTAATAGTAGTAGTAGTAGTGTAATAGGTATTAGTAGTTAATAATCTTAGTGTATAGTAGTAGATACTAGTAGTAGTAGAACGTAATAGTATTAGTTAAGAGAAGTTGTAATAGAATAATAGAGATAGTAGTAAAAATAGTAGTATAGAATGATAGTAGTAAAAAAATAGTAGTAGTAATAATAGTAGTAGTTAGTAGTAGTAGTAATTATTAGTATTAGTACAATAGCAATATAAATAGTGGTGATAGTAGCAATAATAGTGTAGTAGTAATAGTAGTAGTAGTGATAGTATAAAAATAATAGAAGTAGTATAGTAGTAGTAGTAAAATAGTAGTAGTATAGTATAAGTAGTAGTAGTAACAGAAGTAGTACAAAGTAGCAATAGAGTAGTAGTGGGGTGATAGTATAAATAAAAAAAAGTTATATAATTGTAGAATTAGTGATAGTAGTAATATGATAGTAGTGTAGTATGTATTAGTAGAAGTAATCGTCAATAGTTGGTGAGAAATGTAACAGTAATAGTAATAGGTATAGTAGTGGTGGTAATAGGTAGCCATAGAAATAAATGTAGTGTATAGTATAGTAGTAATAGTATTAGTAGTAGTAGTAGTAAGAAAAAAGTAAGTAGTAACAGGGAGTAGTAATACATAGTAGTAGTGATAGTATAGTATAGTAAGTAGTAGTAGTAGTATAGTATAATGTAGTAGTAGTAGAAGTAGTATACTGGTAGCAATAGTAGTAGTAAGAGAAAAGTAGCAAAAATATGTAGTAGTAGTAGTAATAGTAGTAGTAGTGATAGTAGTACTAAAGAAGTAGAAGTAGTAATAGTCGTATTGACGTCAATCACAAAGACACAGGACAATCAATAATACACTTAAAGAAAAAAAGCTGAAGTCCTTAAGATTGTTGCCACTTTTTTATGACACTACGTAATTACCAAAGAGACACTTTGTCACTGATACGCTCCAACAAGAGACACACTCGAGATTGTTAGTGTGTGTGAAGTGTGTGTGTGTGAGTGTGGTGAGTATTGTTATGTAGTGTGTGTGTGTAGTGTTTGTGTTTGTATAGTGTGTGTTGAGAGTTGTTTGTGTTGTGTAGTGTGAGTGTTGTTGAGTGTGTTGATGTACTCACCTAGATTGAGTTTCGGGGTCGAGTCCGAGCTCCTGGCCCCCGCCTCTTCACACTGCTCTGCTACTCTAGACACACACCCAGAGCCGTGAGCTTTATCATAACCTCTCTACTAAAGCTATGTAGTGGAACCCTGCCACCACTACATCGCTAATCCCACACATATCCACTTACTGCTACTCAGTGGCTGAAGAAATACTTATCCCAACAATCCCTGTGAAACATCTGTTCCATCAGCTTCCAACATGTCCCCTTGTTACCTGTTTCCAATATCTGGATCATCCTGTCTATGTCCCACTGTCCAATTCCCTCTCAGTATTTTGAATTCCCGTCATCATTTCCCCCTAACTCTCCTGTCCTCCATGTTCGGCAGTTTTGATTTCCCTAACATCTCCTCGTATGGACTCCTCTTAGGTCTGTACAAGTCATGTTTGCAAACCCTTTGCACATTCTCTAGTTTCCTTTACGTTCTTGTCTAGGTGTGGGGTATCCAAACTGGTGCCGTGCATACTCCAATATGGGCCTAACTTACACGGTGTACAGGGTCCTGAAAGAATTCCTTATTAAGATGTCGAATGCTGTTCGGAGGTTTGCCTGCTCCCATTATGGCAGCAGCATGTTATTTGGTTGATGTGCCTTCAGGAGATGGCCTGGTGTTTATACTACCCGGCAAGATCTTATTACCTTGAGTGAGTTTTTGTCTCTGACCCCCTAGACTGTACTCCGTCTGCGGCCTTCTATGCCTTCCCCAATTCTATCATTGACTTGCACTTGGTTGGATGGATCTCCAGGAGCCAATGCTGGACCAGACTGCAGAGCCTGTCCAGACCCTTTGTAGTTCAGCTGGTACTTCGATCGAATGAAATCTTCTCATCGAACTTCACATCAACTGCAAACAGGTACACCTCAGAGTTTTAATCACCTCTCTCATGTCTTTCACAAACACCAAAACCAGCCTGTGTCCTAGGACAGGACCCCTGTCGGACCCCGCTGGGTCACAGGTGCCCCACTCTGACCCTCTCCACGTACCATTACTTTAACTCGCTGCTGTCTTCCAGACAAATATTCCCTGATCCATGAAGTCTTCCCTGTTATCGCTGCTTTGTCCCTCCATTTGTGCACTAATCTCTAGTGTGGTTACTCGTGCAAACGCCTTCTGCAGTCCAAGAAATGCAACCACCCAACCCCTCTCCCTCTTGTCTTACTTCTGTGTGTGTGTGTGTGTGTGTAGTGTGTGTGTTGTGTTGTGTGTGTGGTGTGTGTGAGTGTGTGTGTGTGTGTTGTGTTGTGTGTCTGTGTGTGTGTGTGTGGGTCGGTGTGTGTGTGTTGTGTGTGTGTGTGTGTGTAGGTGTGGTGTGTTTGTGTGTAGTGTGGTGGTGTGTGTGTGTGTGTGTGTGGTGTGTGTGTGTGTGTGTTGTGTGTGGTGTTTAGTTGTACTCACCAAGTTAGGATAACATACCTGTGTTTCGTTAAAACCTGTTGATGGGCTCCGAGGGGATCACCGCCCCCTCAGGGGTTTACGGACCAGTCCCTCCTGACTCACGAAATCGAATCCCAAACACGACTTACAGCAAACATACGAATCACATTGCCTAAACTCACAAACTAGTATTTAGTCACTTATCCCCTAATACCATCATACCTCAAATTTGTAATATTTTAAATTTGAATTAATACTAATTCTTCCCGAAATGCCTATCCATGCTAGGGTGTTCTAGTGTACACTCTTAAATTATTATAACTCAGCATTGTAAACTATTAAAGAGAATAACATTGAATTAGAATTTGAAATTTGAACTGACGAAATCGAGAAGCAAATAGAATGCCAAGGCGAGTGATTTATCAGAACACACATCGCCGTGGAGTTCAGAACCCACGCTCGCACCATGATAGCCTCTCCTGCCTTGACTACGGCCTGTCGTGCCAGGCTGTCAGTGCAGCCAAAAACAACGCAGGAGCCTGGTGGAGCCACAGCAGCCCTAGCATAAGGCCTCTATAAACTTAAAATTTCTAAATTTAATTTCTTAAAACAAGATATGATACATAAAGATTACATTTTTAAAACTCTCTTTAATTAATTCATTGCTTTAAGGATGATTTTTTAAAATAATACTTTGTGTACTATTACTTTCAAGATAATTATTAATACTGATATATTAATGATACTTGACGATAATTATTGATACTGATGATAATTAATTAATAACTGATGATAATTAATGATACAGATGAAAAATTAATATGATACAGATGATAATTAATGCTACTGCAGATAAATATATAAGAAACTTGAAGACGATTACCATGTAATGATTGAAGATATTATTGATACTTAAGATAATTATTGATACTGAAAGATAAATAATGATACTGAAGATAATTATTGATACTGAGGATAAAAAATTGCTACAGATGATGAATATTGAGATACTGATGATCATTATTTGATGGTGCACTGATGAAGATACTTGATACTGTAGAAAAAAAATTAATACGAAGATAATTATTGATAACTGCTGATGAAATAACTAGAAGAGAAGATAATTATTGATACTGATTGATAATTATTGATACTGGAGACGAATACATCTGATGATTATAATTAATTAATACTGATTATACTTATTGAAACTGATGAAATTATTGAAACTGATGATAAATCATGATACTGATGAAAATTAATGATACTGATGAAATTATTGATACAGAATAATAAAAAAATCTGATGAAAATTATTGATACTGATGATAATTATTGATCCTGATGAATAATTATTAAAACTGATGATAATTATTGATACAGATTTATGACGATTTATTGATGATGAATATAATTATGATACTGATATAATTATTGATACTGATGATCATTATTGATACTGAAGATAATTATATATACTGATGATAATTATTGATACTGATGAAAATTATGGAAACAACGATTGATTCCTGAGATGATGATAATATATGATACTGAGATATTTAATGAACCTGATGATAATTATAGATCTGAAGATGATTAATACTGATGATGAATGATAATTATTGATACTGTGATAAATTATTGAATACAGATGATAAATATTGATACTGATGAAAATTATTGAACTGATGAAATTATGATACTGATTAAAATTATTAAAACTGATGATAATTATTGAATACTGATGACGATTACTGAGAGATGAAAATTATTGATAACTGCAAGATAATTATTGATACTGGAATGAAATTAATGATACTGATGATAATTATTGATACTGATGATAATTATTTGGGAAAAAAATACTGATTAATATATTGATACTGAATGATAATTATTAATACAGATGATAATTAAGTGATACGTGATGATGATCACAGAATGCTGATGCAAAATAATTAAACTGATGATATTATTGATACTGATTGATAATTAATGAAACTGATGACGATTAACTGATGATGATGATGAAAATTATTGATACTGATGATAATTATTGATACTGAAGATAATTATTGATACTGATGATAATTAATGAAACTTGATATAATTATTGATAAACTGATGATAATAATGATACTGATGATAATTAATGATACTGATGATAATTATTGATACTGATGATGAATACTGTATGATGATTTAATAAATATAAGATACAGACGAAATTTTGATACAGATGATAATTATCGACTACTGGATGATGATTACTAAGATGATGAAAATATTGATACAGATGATAATAGATTGAATACTTAATAAAATTATTGATAGATGATAAATATTGAACTGATTAAATTATTGAAACGAATGAATAATTACTGATACTGATGAAGATTACTGATGATGATGAAATCTAAAGATACTGATGCTAATTATTGATACTGATGAATAATTATTGGATACTGAAGATAATTATGATTACTGATGATAATTATTGAATCCAGGATGAAATTATTGATACTGATGATAATAATTGATACTGATAAAATTATTAAAACTTGATGATAATTATTGATCACATGATGAAGATTAACTGATGATGATGATAATTATTGATACAGATGATACTTATTGATACTGATGAATATTATTGATACTGATGATGATAATTATTGATACTGATGATAATTATTGATACTGATGATAATTATTGATACTGATGATAATTATTGATACTGATGATAATTATTGATACTGATGATAATTATTGATACTGATGATGATTACTGATGATGATGATAATTATTGATACTGATGATAATTATTGATACTGATGATAATTATTGATACTGATGATGATTACTGATGATGATGATAATCACTGATACTGATTATAATTACTGATGATGATAATTACCGATACTGATGATAATTATTGATAATGATGATGATTACTCATGATAATTGCTGATGCTGAAGATAATTGCTGATATTGATGATAATTACTGTTACTGATGATAATTGCTGATACTGATGATAATTGCTGATACTAAAGATGATTACTGATGATAATTACTGATATTTATCTATAATTAATTGATACTGATGATGATTACCTGATGCTGATAATATTACTAATACTTTATGATAATTACTGATACTGATGATTACTGATAATTGATGCATAATTATACTGATAATTATTGATAATTACTGATATTATTGATAATTACTGATGATTATTGATATGGATGATAATTACAATAATGATAACATTATTTAACAAAAGCACCTGAAAAACGCCACTTTTACAAACCTGTGATGTGATGTTGAATATTTTTTTGTTAAATAAGAAAAAAAGAGAGGGAGAGAGATGAGAGAGAGGAGAGAAGAGAGAGAGAGAGAGAGACTTACACATGGCCAGCAGCCAGACGGAGGAATTATGTAAGCAGAAATTGTGTGTGGCAGAAACAGGAAGTGGAGAAAGGGGAGAAAGAGAGAGAGAGCGAAAGAGAGCAGTTGTAAGTGAAGGAGTGTGGTGAGAGGTGTTAGGTCAGCTTTAGAGTTCCAGCCCCCCCCCCCCCATATTCTCTCTCTCTCTCTCTCTCTCTCTCTCTCTCCCTAGGTATTTATCTATTACTATTATTATTATTATCAATAGTGGTAGAAGTAGCAATAATAATAATATTGATATAATAATAATAATAATAATAATAATAATAATAATAATAATAATAATAATAATAAAATAATAATAATAATAATACATAATAATATATAATAATAATAATAATATATAATAAATAATAATAATAAATAATAAAAAAAAATAATAATAATAATAATAAGTATAATAATAGTAATAATAATTAATAATAAATATAATAATAAAATAATAATAATAATAAATCAAATATAAATTGTTAAAATATCATGGAGAAGTCACAACCCACATAAAGTCATAATACAGTGCAGGGAAGTGGGAGACAATTAGGATGAACCAAGGGAAGGTCTACTGAAGGATCAGAGTCTCACAGTCATGGAACAAGTTGACAACAATGGATAACATTGGGGTTACGTTCTTGAAAAGGGCGCGTTAAGTGAAGTGAATTGCGTACAGGAAAACTTGGGTTACGTTCTTAAAAAGGGCGCATGAAGTGAAGTGAAGAGTGTACAGGAAAACTTGGGTTACGTTCTTAAAAAGGGCGCATGAAGTGAAGTGAAGAGTGTACAGGGAAACTTGGGTTACGTTCTTAAAAAGGGCGCATGAAGTGAAGTGAAGAGTGTACAGGAAAACTTGGGTTACGTTCTTAAAAAGGGCGCATGAAGTGAAGTGAAGAGTGTACAGGAAACTTGGGTTACGTTCTTAAAAAGGGCGCATGAAGTGAAGTGAAGAGTGTACAGGAAAACTTGGGTTACGATCTTAAAAAGGGCGCATGAAGTGAAGTGAAGAGTGTACAGGGAAACTTGGGTTACGTTCTTGATATTGCCAGTAATGCCACATTTTTACTTTTACAAGTTTCGTAATTCGTCAAAAATAATAGTTTTTCAGTTTTATAACTGCATTGTCGTAAGGAATCACCTACTATCATCACTATCACCTACCACTATCATCACTCTCACCTACCACTGTCATCACTATCACCTACCACTATCATCACTATCACCTACCACTATCATCACTATCACCTACCACTATCATCACTATCACCTACCACTATCATCACTATCACCTACCACTATCATCACTATCACCTACCACTATCATCACTATCACCTACCACTATCATCACTATCACCTACCACTATCATCACTATCACCTACCACTATCATCACTATCACCTACCACTATCATCACTATCACCTACCACTATCATCACTATCACCTACCACTATCATCACTATCACCTACCACTATCATCACTATCACCTACCACTATCATCACTATCACCTACCACTATCATCACTATCACCTACCACTATCATCACTATCACCTACCACTATCATCACTATCACCTACCACTATCATCACTCTCACCTACCACTATCATCACTATCACCTACCACTATCATCACTATCACCTACCACTATCATCACTACACCTACCACTATCATCACTATCACCTACCACTATCACACTATCACCTACCACTATCATCACTATCACCTACCACTATCATCACTCTCACCTACCACTATCATCACTATCACCTACCACTATCATCACTATCACCTACCACTATCATCACTATCACCTACCACTATCATCACTATCCCTACCACTATCATCACTATCACCTACCACTATCATCACTATCACCTACCACTACACACTCTCACCTACCACTATCACACTATCACCTACCACTATCATCACTATCACCTACCACTATCATCACTATCACCTACCACTATCATCACTATCACCTACCACTATCAACCTACCACTATCATCACTCTCACCTACCACTATCATCACTATCACCTACCACCATCATCACTATCACCTACCACTATCATCACTATCATCCACCATAAACCTACCACTATCATCACTATCACCCTACCACTATCATCACTATCACCTACCACTATCATCACCATCACCTACCACTATCATCACAAATCACCTACCACTATCATCACAACCCCTACCACTATCCTCAATATTCACCTACCACTATCATCACATCACCTACCACTATCATCAACTATCACCTACCACTATCATCACTAATCACCTACCATTATCATCACAAATCACCTACCACTATTGTCACTCTCATCTACCACTATCATCATCACAATCACCTACCACTATCATCACATCTACCACTGTCATCACTATCACCTACCACTATCATCACTATCACCTACCACTATCATCACTATCACCTACCACTATCATCACTATAAACTACCACTATCATCACTATCACCTACCATTATCATCACTATCACCTACCACTATCATCACTATCACCTACCACTATCATCACTATCACCTACCACTATCATCACTATCACCTACCACTATCATCACTATCACCTACCACTATCATCACTTTTCACCTACCACTATCATCACTATCACCTACCACTATCATCACTATCACCTACCTTTATCATCACTATCACCTACCACAAATCATCACTATCACCTACCACTATCATAACTATCACCTACCACTATCATCACTATCACCTACCACTATTGTCACTCTCATCTACCACTATCATCATCACTATCACCTACCACTATCATCATCATCTACCACTGTCATCACTATCACCTACTATCATCACTAACATCCTACCACTATCATCACTATCACCTCCCCACTATCATACTATCACCTACCACTATCATCACTTCACCTACCACTATCATCACTATCACCTACCACTATCATCACTATCACCAAACCACTATCATCACTCTCACCTTCCACTATCATCACTATCACCCTACCACTGTCATCACTATCACCTACCACTATCATAAATATCACCTACCACTATCATCACTATCACCTACCACTATCATCACAAATCACCTACCACTATCATCACTATCACCTACCACTATTGTCACTCCATTTTACCATATCATCATCACTATCACCTACCACTATCATCATCATCACCACTTTCATCACTATCCCCTTTACTCACACACTATCACCTACCACTATCATCACTATCACCTACCACTACATCACTCTCACCTACCACTATCATCACTATCACAACCACAAATCGTCACTATCACCTACCACTACCCATCACTACACCTACCACTATCACCAACACTATCACCAAACCAAACTTTTCATCACTATCATCTACCACTATCATCACTATCCCACCACTATCACACAATCCCCTACCACTATCATCACTATCATCTACCACTATCATCACCATCACTTACCACACATCACTGTCATCTACCACTATCATCACCATCACCTACCACAATCATCACTATCACCTACCACTATCATCACCATCACCTACCACTATCATCATTTATCACCTACCACAATCATCACTATCACCTACCACTATCATCACTATCACCTACCACTATCATCACCATCACCTACCCCCTATCATCACCATCACCTCCCACTATCATCACTATCACCTACCACTATCATCACTATCACCTACCACAAATCATCACCATCACCTACCACTATCATCACCATCACCTACCACTATCATCACTATACACCTACCACAATCATCACTATCACCTACCACTAATCATCACTATCGCCTACCACTAACATAAACCATCACCTACCACTATCATCACTATCACCTACCACTATCATCACCATCACCTACCAACAAAATTCATCACTATCACCCTCCCACAATCATCACTATCACCTACCACTACATCACTATCCCCTACCACAATCATCCCATCACTACCACTACATCACCATCCCCTACCACAAATCTTCACTATCTCATACCACATCATCACTATCACCTACCACTATCATCACCATCACCTCCACTATTCCATCACCATCACCTACCATTTATCATCACTATCCACCTACCACTATCATCACTATCACCTACCACTATCATCACTAACCATACCACTATCATCACTATCACCTACCACTATCACACCATCACCAAACCACTATCATCACCATCACTACCACTATCATCACTATAAACCTACACTATCATCACTATCCCCTACCACTATGCATCACCATCACCTACCACTATCATCACCATCACCTACCACATCAATCACCTATCACCTTCCACAACCCATCACCATCACCTACCACTATCATCACTATCACCTACCACTATCACACCATCCCCTTTACCACTATCATCACCATCACCTACCACAATCATCACTATCACCTACCACTATCATCACTATCACCTACCACTATCATCACCATCACTACCACTATCATCACCATCACCTACCACATCATCACTATCACCTACCACTATCATCACTATCACCTACCACTACCCATCACCCCATCACCTACCACATCATCACCATCACCTACCACTATCATCACTATCTCATACCACTATCACCACCATCACTCATCATTATCACCTATAACTATCATCACCATCACCTACCATTATCATCACCATCACCTACCACTATCATCACTATCATCAATCACTATCATCACTGTCACCTACTTTCTTAAGCCATATTCTCTTACCAATCATCCCAAACATACACTAACTCACCACACATATGCAAAATATATACGAATAAATTCACCTGATAAATAAATAACGAAGAAAATTGCAGTACAGTAATGGTGTATACCTAGAGTTCACCTGGAGAGGGATTTGGGGCTCAACGCCCCCGAGGTTGTTGGTTATTAAGGTCCCCGGCTGCACGAGCCGTACAACCCTTGGTCCCAGCAGCGTGCAGGAACAAATACCTTGATAATAATAAAAATAATAATAATAATAATAATAATAATAATAATAATAATAATAATAATAATCTTCATTTCTACAAGTATATATGCAATATATACAGACCATAGTTGATATCAGTGACATACTGTATAGGAAGCCCCATATTATGCAGAGCATTTCGGGCAAATTAGGTTAATTTTGTTTCCAGGATGCGATCCACACCAGTCGACTAACATCCAGGTGCATACCTTACTGCTAGGTGAACATGGACAGCAGGTGTCTTAAGGAAATACGTCCTAATGTTTCCACCCGTGCTGGGAATCAAACCACGGACCATAGTGTGTGAGCTAAGTGTGCTACCAACCGAGCTATGGAGTGACACCATTTCTTTGCTCTCTCGTTTAATGACCTTTACACACATTACTACCATCCACCAGCAAATTTAACACCTGTACCGTGACGACGTTTCGGTCCGACTTGGACCAGTGAAGGCAGGTAAATAACCTGCAGAGAACCGTCAACTAAACAGTGTAATCTAGAATTAGTAAGATTTCAGGCACTACCTTCTAGTCTATTTTCTGTTAGACTCACAGTGTTCTTGTTCTGTCATGCGGCCTACTCAAAAACTGAGTAGGCAGAGAGGGCCTACGTGTTGAACGTGTTATTGTCGCGTTGGTTAAACATGTTATTGTCGTGTTGGTTGAACGTGTCATTGTCGTGTTGGTTTGAACATGTTATTGTCGTGTTGGTTGAACATGTTATTGTCCCTGTTGGTTTGAACATATTATTTTCGTGTTGGTTGAACATGTTATTGTCGTGTTGGTTGAACATATTATTGTCGTGTTGGTTGAACATATTATTGTCGTGTTGGTTGAACATGTTATTGTCGTGTTGGGTTTAACATTTTTATTGTCGTGTTGGTTGAACATGTTATTGTCGTGTTGGTTAACATATTATTGTCGTGTTGGTTTTAACAGTTAAATTTTCGTGTTGGTTGAACAAATTATTGTCGTTTTTGGTTGAACATGTTATTGTCGTGTTGGTTGAACATGTTATTGTCGTGTTGGTTGAACATGTTATTGTCGTGTTGGTTGAACATGTTATTGTCGTGTTGGTTGAACTGTTTTTTGTCGTGTTGGTTGAACAGTTATTGTCGTGTTGGGTGAACATGATATTGTCGTGTTGGTTGAACATGTTATTGTCGTGTTGGTTGAACGTGTTATTGTCGTGTTGGCTGAACATGTTATTGTCGTGTTGGTTGAACATGTTTTTGTCGTGTTGGCTGAAAAATGTTATTGTCCGTGTTGGTTGAACGTGTTATTGTCGTGTTGGCTGAACATGTTATTGTCGTGTTGGTTGAACATGTTATTGTCGTGTTGCTTGAACATGTTATTGTCGTGTTGGTTGAACGTGTTATTGTCGTGTTGGTTGAACATGTTATTGTCGTGTTGGTTGAACGTGTTATTGTCGTGTTGGTTGAACATGTTATTGTCGTTTGGCTGAACATGTTATTGTCCCTGTTGGTTGAACATGTTATTGTCGTGTTGGTTGAACATGTTATTGTCGTGTTGGTTGAACGTGTTATTGTCGTGTTGGTTGAACATGTTATTGTCGTGTTGGTTGAACGTGTTATTGTCGTGTTGGTTGAACATGTTATTGTCGTGTTGGTTGAACATGTTATTGTCGTGTTGGCTGAACATGTTAATTTTCGTGTTGGTTGAACGTGTTATTGTCGTGTTTTGGGTTTAACATGTTAGTGTCGTGTTGGCTGAACATGTTATTGTCGTGTTGGTTGAACGTGTTATTGTCGTGTTGGTTGAACATGTTAATTGTCGTGTTGGTTGAACGTGTTATTGTCGTGTTGGTTGAGGGTCTGGTTGTTGTACTTAAAATAAGTCTTGTGTGAGGAATGGTGGTGGTGATGATGGTGGTGATGGTGGTGATGGTTGTGATGGTGGTGGTGGTGGTGTTGGTGGTGGTGGTGGCGGCTGGTGGTTGTCATACACCTAACAACAACAATCCCCTCCTCTCCCCTCTCTCCCTCCTCTCCCCTCCTATCCTCTTCTCTCACATATCTTCCCCTGTCCCCTCCCTCCCTCGTCCCTCCCTCTCCCCTCCCTCTCCCTTCACACCTATTCCCCTCACCTCACCTCAGTCAGGCTACCCAAACCTTCTTCCCCTCAGATTAAATTATTCTAGTCTGTGAAACGAGGGGAAGTGATGCGAAGGAGTGATCAGTACCAGTCTGTTTGGTCTCCATGTACTAGCTTCCCTTCCTACCTCCTCTCTCAACCTTCCCTCTCAAACGTCCCTCTCAACCTCCTCTCTCTATCTCCCCTCTCATCCTCCCCTACCTACCTGCAGTGCATTCCGGGGATCAACGCCCCCGCGGCCCGGTCCACGACCAGGCCTCCCGGTGGATCAGGGCCTGATCAACGAGGCTGTTACTGCTGGTCGCACGCAATCCAACGTACGAACCACAGCCCGGCTGATCCGGCACCGTCTTTAGGTATCTGTCTAGCTCCCTTTTGAAGACAACCAAGGGTTTTCACGTAATGCCCCTTATTGCTGGTGGAAGGCTGTTGAACACTCTTGGGATCCGGACACTTATTGTGTTTTCTCTTAGTGTACCAGTGACGCCCCCTACTTTTCACTGGGGGTATGTTACCTTGCCTGCCAAGTCTTTTTGTTTTCGTATGGAGTGATTGCTGTGTGCATATTAGGGACCAGTCCCTCCAGAATCTTCCAGGTGTAGATTACGATATATCTCTCTCGCCTGCGCTCTAGTGAGTACAAGTCAAGTGCTTTCAAGGCGCTCCCAGTAGTTAAGGTGTTTGATGGAACTTATACGTGCAGTAAAGGTTCTGTGTACATTATCTAGTTCTGCAATTTCACCTGCCTTGAATGGAGATGTTAATGTACAGCAGTATTCCAGCCTAGAGAGAACAAGTGATTTAAAAAGGATCATCACTGGCTTGGCATCTATTGTCCTGAATGTTCTCATTATCAGTACTATCAGTTTCCTCGCAGATGTGATAGTGGCATTGTTGTGATCTCTCTTGAAGGTGAGATACTCAGTTCTAGTTATTATTTCCTCCAGTTTTCCATAACGGAGTAGTTGGAATTTGTCTTCATTGAACATTATATTGTTCTCTGTTGCACATTGGGAAAATTGGTTTTTATCTTCTTGGAGGTTAACAGTGTCCTCAATGGATGACACTCTCATGCAGATCCTAGTATCGTCTGTAAAAGATGATACAGTGCTGTGGTTTACATCTCTGTCTATGTCTGATATGAGAATAAGGAACAGGATAGGTGCGAGTACTGTGCCTTGTGGGACAGAGCTCTTCACTATGGCAGCAAACTGATTTAACCTCCGATACCCCTACTCTTTGTGTGCTATTGGTTAGAAAGTTGAAGATCCATCTGCCTACTTTGCGGGTATCCCTTTAGCACGCATTTTGTGTGCTATTACACCATGGTCGCACTTGTCAAATGCTTTTGCAAAGTCCCGTGTATACTACATTCTGTTGTTTTCCAGTGCATCCTAGGACCTTTTCATAGTGGTCAAGCAGTTGCGAAAGGCAGGAGCGACCTGCTCTGAAACCATGTTGCCCTGGGTTTTTGCAATTTTTGGAGTCCCGGTGGTTTTCTATCCTGCTTCCAGAACTCTTTCCCAAAAATTTTTATGAGTGGACGTTAAAGCTATTGGTCCATAGTTCTTAGCTACTGCTTTGCTGCCACCTTTATGGGTTGGGGCTATATCTGTTGTTTTTAGGGCTGTGGAATCTCGCCTGTGTCTAAGCTCCTTCTCCATAGCATACTTAGGGCCCGTGAGAGGGGTTCTTGCAGTTCTTAATGAACACCGATTTGCAACGAGTCTGGGCCTGGGGCTGAGTGCATGGGCATGTCGTCGATGGGTTTCTCAAAGTCTAGTGGAGTTAAAGTTATGGTCATAAATCTGGCCTACATTGGCAGGGTTTTGAGGCTCATTCATGAAAAAATTGTTTGAATCGTCTATCTTTAAACTGGTTAGTGGCTCGCTGAACACTGAGTCATACTGCAATTTCAGTATCTCGCTCATTTCTTTGTTGTCGTCAGTGTAGGATCCATCTTGTCTGAGCAGGGGCCCTATACTAGAAGTGGATTTTTACTTGTTTTTGGCGTATGAAAAGAAATATTTCGAATTTCTTTCAATTTCATTAATCGCTTTTAGCTCCTCCTGAGGTAACTTAGGCTGGGTTAAGTTATCCTGGGGTAAGTTAGGCTGGGTTAAGTTTTCCTGGGGTAAGTTAGGCTGGGTTAAGTTATCCTGGTTACCTGGAGGTTACCTGGAGGTTATTCCTGGGATCAACGCCCCCGCGGCCCGGTCCATGACCAGGCCTCCCGATGGATCAGGGCCTGATCAACTAGGCTGTTACTGCTGGCCGCACACAGTCCCCAAAGTACACCCCAGCCCGGCGATCCGGCACGACTTTAGGTATCTGTCCAGCTCTCCTTGAAGGCAGCCAGGGGCTTATTGGCAATTCCCCTAATGCTTGATGGGAGGCTGTTGAACAGTCTTGGGCCCCGGACACTTATGATGTTTTCCCTTAGTGTACCAATGGCGCCCCTACTTTTATTGGGGGTTTTTTTGCATCGCCTGCCCAGTCTTTTACTTTCGTAGGGAGTGATTTCTGTGGCAATTTGGGACCATTCCTTCCAAGATTTTCCAAGTGTAGATTATGATATATCTCTCCCTCCTGCTTTTCCCAAAGAGTACAAGTCAAGTGCTTCCAACGTTCCCAGTAGTTAAGGTGCTTGACAGAACTTATACGTGCAGTAAAGGATCTCTGTACACTCTCTAGATCTGCGATTTCACCTGTTTTGAATGGAGATGTTAATGTACAGCAGTATTCCAGCCTAGAGAGAACAAGTGATTTGAAAAGGATCATCATGGGCTTGGCATCTCTCGTTTTGAAAGTTCTCATTATCCATCCTATCATTTTCTTTGCACGTGCGATCGTGGCACTGTTGTGATCCTTGAAAGTGAGATCCTCAGACATTACTACTCCCAGGTCCTAGGGTAAGTTAGGCTGGGCTAAGTTATCCTAGGGTAAGTTAGGCTGGGCTAAGTTATCCTGGGGTAAGTTAGGCTGGGCTAAGTTATCCTGGGGTAAGTTAGGCTGGGTTAAGTTATCCTGGGGTAAGTTAGGCTGGGTTAAGTTATCCTGGGTAAGTTAGGTTGGTTAAGTTATCCTGGGGTAAGTTAGGCTGGGTTAAGTTATCCTGGGTAAGTTAGGCTGGGTTAAGTTATCCTGGGTAAGTTAGGCTGGGTTAAGTTATCCTGGGGTAAGATAGGCTGGGTTAAGTTATCCTGGGTAAGTTAGGCTGGGTTAAGTTATCCTGGGGTAAGTTAGGCTGGGTTAAGTTATCCTGGGGTAAGTTAGGCTGGGTTAAGTTATCCTGGGGTAAGTTAGGCTGGGTTAAGTTATCCTGGGTAAGTTTAGGCTGGGTTAAGTTATCCTGGGTAAGTTAGGCTGGGTTAAGTTATCCTGGGGTAAGTTAGGCTGGGTTAAGTTATCCTGGGGTAAGTTAGGCTGGTTAAGTTATCCTGGGTAAGTTAGGCTGGGTTAAGTTATCCTGGGGTAAGTTAGGCTGGGTTAAGTTATCCTGGGGTAAGTTGGGCTGGGTTAAGTTATCCTGGGTAAGTTTAGGCTGGGTTAAGTTATCCTGGGGTAAGTTAGGCTGGGTTAAGTTATCCTGGGGTAAGTTAGGCTGGGTTAAGTTATCCTAGGGTAAGTTAGGCTGGGTTAAGTTATCCTGGGGTAAGTTAGGCTGGGTTAAGTTATCCTGGGGAAAGTTAGGCTGGGTTAAGTTATCCTGGGGTAAGTTAGGCTGGGTTAAGTTATCCTGGGGTAAGTTAGGCTGGGTTAAGTTATCCTGGGGTAAGTTTAGGCTGGGTTAAGTTATCCTGGGTAAGTTAGGCTTGGTTAAGTTATCCTGGGGTAAGTTAGGCTGGGTTAAGTTATCCTGGGGTAAGTTAGGCTGGGTTTAAGTTATCCTGGGTTAAGTTAGGCTGGGTTAAGTTATCCTGGGTAAGTTAGGCTGGGTTAAGTTATCCTGGGGTAAGTTAGGCTGGGTTAAGTTATCCTGGGGTAAGTTAGGCTGGGTTAAGTTATCCTGGGTAAGTTAGGCTGGGTTAAGTTATCCTGGGGTAAGTTAGGCTGGGTTAAGTTATCCTGGGTAAGTTAGGCTGGGTTAAGTTATCCTGGGGTAAGTTAGGCTGGGTTAAGTTATCCTGGGGTAAGTTAGGCTGGGTTAAGTTATCCTGGGGTAAGTTAGGCTGGGTTAAGTTATCCTGGGGTAAGTTAGGCTGGGTTAAGTTATCCTGGGGTAAGTTTGGCTGGGTTAAGTTATCCTGGGTAAGTTAGGCTGGGTTAAGTTATCCTGGGTAAGTTAGGCTGGGTTAAGTTATCCTGGGGTAAGTTTGGCTGGGTTAAGTTATCCTGGGTAAGTTAGGCTGGGTTAAGTTATCCTGGTAAGTTAGGCTGGGTAAGTTATCCTGGGGTAAGTTAGGCTGGGTTAAGTTATCCTGGGGTAAGTTAGGCTGGTTAAGTTATCCTGGGGTAAGTTAGGCTGGGTTAAGTTATCCTGGGTAAGTTAGGCTGGTTAAGTTATCCTGGGGTAAGTTAGGCTGGGTTAAGTTATCCTGGGTAAGTTAGGCTGGGTTAAGTTATCCTGGGGTAAGTTAGGCTGGGTTAAGTTATCCTGGGGTAAGTTAGGCTGGGTTAAGTTATCCTGGGGTAAGTTAGGCTGGGTTAAGTTATCCTGGGGTAAGTTTGGCTGGGTTAAGTTATCCTGGGTAAGTTAGGCTGGGTTAAGTTATCCTGGGGTAAGTTTGGCTGGGTTAAGTTATCCTGGGGTAAGTTAGGCTGGGTTAAGTTATCCTGGGGTAAGTTAGGCTGGGTTAAGTTATCCTGGGGTAAGTTAGGCTGAGTTAAGCTATCCTGGGTAAGTTAGGCTGGGTTAAGTTATCCTGGGTAAGTTAGGCTGGGTTAAGTTATCCTGGGTAAGTTAGGCTGGGTTAAGTTATCCTGGGGTAAGTTAGGCTGGGTTAAGTTATCCTGGGGTAAGTTAGGCTGGGTTAAGTTATCCTGGGGTAAGTTAGGCTGGGTTAAGTTATCCTGGGGTAAGTTAGGCTGAGTTAAGTTATCCTGGGTAAGTTAGGCTGGGTTAAGTTATCCTGGGTAAGTTAGGCTGGGTTAAGTTATCCTGGGTAAGTTAGGCTGGGTTAAGTTATCCTGGGTAAGTTAGGCTGGGTTAAGTTATCCTGGGTAAGTTAGGCTGGTTAAGTTATCCTGGGTAAGTTAGGCTGGGTTAAGTTATCCTGGGTAAGTTTGGCTGGGTTAAGTTATCCTGGGTAAGTTAGGCTGGGTTAAGTTATCCTGGGTAAGTTAGGCTGGACATTGATTGATCTTTATCTTCTGTTCAGTTTTAATTATGTCTGTTGTCGAGTTACAATGATAGTTTTGTTATCATATTATGGCAGGATAACCTAAGATAACGCGGTGTAACTCAGGATAACCAAGGATAACCCAGGATAACCCAGGATAACCTAGTTTATCCCAGGATAACCAGGATAACCCAAGATAACCCAGGATAACCTAGTGTAACTCAGAATAACCCAGGATAACCCAGGATAACCCAGGATAACCAGGATAACCCAGGATAACCCAGGATAACCCAGGATAACCCAGGATAACCCAACAGACGCACCTATATATCGTTTATTTCCACCAGTCTACACCAGACTACCACCTGCGGCACACGACTGACACCTGTGCACCTATTTATCACTAGGTGAACAAGGAAAATAGGTGCGGTTAGAAGACGCTGCCACCGGGGAAGACTAAGCCAGGTTCTTCCTTTTGTGAACCCGGGGCTTCCAACACTCAGCTGAACTGGCAGCGTTTCCTGCACGTTATAACAGTGTTGTGTTATCTCACCAGTCTCTCTCTCTGTCTCTCTCTCTCTTTCTTTCTCTCTCTCTCTCTCTCTCTCTCTCTCTCTCTCTCTCTCTCTCTCTCTCTCTGAAGTCTAGGGGAATTATTTTTTATGTACATTAAATTGGACACTAATAAACTAGTAATAAAGACTATTATTATTATTATTATTATTATTATTATTATTATTATTATTATTATTTATTATTATATTATTATTATTATTATTATTATTATTATTATTATATTATTATTATTATTATTATTATATAATTATTATTATTATTATTATTATAATTAAATACGTTCATTAGACATACCTGGAGCCTGGATACCTGGAGGTTACCTGGAGGTTATTCCGGGGATCAACGCCCCCGCGGCCCGGTCCATGACCAGGCCTCCCGATGGATCAGGCCTGATCAACTAGGCTGTTACTGCTGGCCGCAACGCAGTCCAACGTACGAGCCACAGCCCGGCTGATCCGGCACTGACTTTAGGTATCTGTCCAGCTCTCTCTTGAAGGCAGCCAGGGGCTTATTGGCAATTTCCTTTATGCTTGATGGGAGGCTGTTGAACAGTCTTGGGCCCCAGACACTTATGGTGTTTTCCCTTAGTGTACCAATGGCGCCCCTACTTTTTAATGGGGGCATTTTGCATCGCCTGCCCAGTCTTTTACTTTCGTAGATAGTGATTTCTGTGTGCAGATTTGGGACCATTCCTTCCAAGATTTTCCAAGTGTAGATTATGATATATCTCTCCCTCCTGCGTTCCAACGAGTACAAGTCAAGTGCTTCCAAGCGTTCCCAGTAGTTAAGGTGCTTGACAGAACTTATACGTGCAGTAAAGGATCTCTGTACACTCTCTAGATCTGCGATTTCACCTGCTTTGAATGGAGATGTTAATGTACAGCAGTATTCCAGCCTAGAGAGAACAAGTGATTTGAAAAGGATCATCATTGGCTTGGCATCTCTCGTTTTGAAAGTTCTCATTATCCATCCTATCATTTTCTTTGCACGTGCGATCGTGGCACTGTTGTGAATCCTTGAAAGTGAGATGCTCAGATATTACTACTCCCAGGTCCCTTACATTATTTTTCCTCTCTATTGTATGGCCGGAGTCAGTAGTATACTCTGTTCTAGTTATTATCTCCTCCAGTTTTCCATAACGGAGTAATTGGAATTTGTCCTCATTGAACATCATATTGTTTCCGTTGCCCACTTGAAAACTTTGTTTATATCTTTTTGGGAGGTTAACCGCGTCCTCAGCAGATGACAGCCTCATGCAGATCCTAGTATCATCCGCAAAGGATGATCCCGGTCTGTGGTGTATATCTCTGTCTATGTCTGATATGAGGATGAGGAATAAGATGGGGGCGAGTACTGTGCCTTGTGGAACAGAGCTCTTCACTATGGAAGCCTCCGATTTAACTCTGTTGACCACTACTCTTTGTGTTCGATTTGTTAGGAAGTTGAAGATCCATCTCCCCACTTTCCCAGTTATTCCTTTAGCAATTATTTTATGGGCTATTACGCCATGATCGCATTTGCCAAATGCTTTTGCAAAGTCTGTGTATATTACATCTGCATTCTGATTTTCTTCCAGTGCATCCAAGGCCATGTCATAGTGATCCAGTAGTTGTGAGAGGCAGGAGCGACCTGCCCTGAACCCATGTTGCCCTGGATTGTGCAGATTTTGGGAATCCAGGTGATTTGCAATCCTGCTTCTTAGCACTCTTTCAAAGATTTTTATGATGTGGGACGTCAGAGCTATTGGTCTATAGTTCTTAGCTAATGCTTTGCTGCCACCTTTATGGAGTGGGGCTATATCCGTTGTTTTAAGTGACTGTGGAATTTCACCCATGTCCAAGCTCCTCCTCCATAGTGTACTCATGGCACGGGAGAGGGGTTTCTTGCAGTTCTTAATGAATACAGAGTTCCACGAGTCTGGGCCGGGGCTGAGTGCATAGGCATGTTGTCAATGGCTTTTTCGAAATCTATCGGAGTTAGTTTAATGTCGGAAATCTGGCATACATTTATGGAGTTTTGAGGCTCATTCGTGAAGAAATCATTTGGGTGGTCTATCCTCAGACCGATTAGTGGTGATAAAACAAGTGCAGGAGGCCTATTGAACTATGATAGGCCTCTCCTGTCCTCAGCTCTTATCACTCATGTATTTGTCTGAGTGATGGAGGATGGAGTGAGGTGGAGGAGGATGAAGGTAAAGGAGGGGGTAAGATGGAGGGTTTGTCTGGGTGGGGTATTGAGGGGGTGAGGGAGAAATAAGTGGGGCAGTGTGTGGGGGGGGAAGACGGTGGATGGTGGAAGGGGAAGAGAGGGAGGGAGGGAGGGAGGGAGCGTGGTTGGAAACCTCTGTGATGGAGAAATTTGACACTCTCCATCACGTCAATGTGAGTACCTCCCTCCCTCCTACCTTGTCTCACCACCTTTCCCTCCCTCCCTCCCTCTCTCCTCTCCTCTCTCTCTCTCTCTCTCCTCTCCTCTCTCCCTCTCCTCTCTCCCCTCTCTCCCTCTCTCTCTCCTCTCTCTCATACTCGCTCTCTCTCTCTCTCTGCTCTCCTCTCTCTCTCTCTCTCCCTCTCTCCTCACTCCTCTCTCTCTCTCTCTCTCTCTCTTTTCTCTCTCTCTCTCTCTCTCCTCTCTCTCTCTCCTCTTCCCAGTTTGTGGTACACTCCACACTGTGGAACGGAACTCTCCTCCAGGCTGAGGGACTGGCCACCTGAAAGCTACGTCTTGTCTAAGCAGGGGCCCTATACTAGAAGTGGTTTTTGACTTGTTTTTGGCATACTGAAAAAAAGTATTTCTAATATCTTTCAATTTCATTAATCGCTTTTAGCTCCTCTTGTCTCTCCTGGATCCTGTATGAGTCCTTTAACTTCAGCTCAATATTTTCCACTTCCCTGGTTAGCACTTCCTTCCGTGTTTCAGATAATCTGGCATTCTTAAGGAGCTCAATGATTCTTCGTCTTCTCCTGTAGAGGGAGCGTCTCTCTCTCTCCAGTTTACTTCTTCTTTTCTTTTGCCTTATGGGAATATACCTTGAACATACTTCATCTACCAGGAGGGTGATCTTATCGAGGCATTGAATAGGGGCCGTGTAATTTAACATATCCTCCCAACATGTTTCATTTAGGGCATAGTTTACCTGATCCCAGATGATGTTCTTGTTGTTGAAGTTGAATTTGGCAAAGATAGCCTCATAGCTGTATGCATCTTGCCGATCAGGACTCCTGTGCATGCAAGTCTGGACTTCGATTAGATTGTGATCAGAATTTGTTGTTTTTGATATTGATATATTCCTCACCAGGTCCTAATTATTTGTGAAAATAAGGTCCAGTGTGTTCTCCAGTCTTGTTGGCACCACTATCTGCTGACTAAGGGTGTGTTTGTTGCAGAAATTCAGCAGCTCCTGCGTGTGTGACCTTTCATCTGACCTACCTCCAGGGATTATTTCCGCTACGACATTATTTGCTATATTCTTCAATTTTGTGTGTCTTAGATTGAAGTCACCAAGTCACTTAGCATACGTGCTAAAGGAATAACTGGGAAAGTGGGGAGATGGATCTTCAACTTCCTAACAAATCGAACACAAAGAGTAGTGGTCAACAGAGTTAAATCGAGGCTGCCATAGTGAAGAGCTCTGTTCCACAAGGCACAGTACTTGCCCCCATCTGATTCCTCATCCTCATATCAGACATAGACAGAGATATACACCACAGCACCGTATCATCCTTTGCGGATGATACTAGGATCTGCATGAGGCTGTCATCTGCTGAGGACGCGGTTAACCTCCAAGAAGATATAAACAAAGTTTTCCAGTGGGCAACGGTAAACAATATGATGTTCAATGAGGACAAATTCCAACCCACTCCGTTATGGAAAACGCAGGAGATAAGAACTAGAACAGAGTATAATACAGACTCTGGCCATACAATAGAGCGGAAAAATAATGTAAGGGACCTGGGAGTAGTAATGTTTGAGGATCTCACTTTCAAGGATCACAACAGTGCCACGATCGCAAGTGCAAAGAAAATGATAGGGTGGATAATGAGAACGTTAAAACGAGAGATGTCAAGCCAATGATGATCCTTTTCAAATCACTTGTTCTCTCTAGGCTGGAATACTGCTATACATTAACATCTCCATTCAAAGCAGGTGAAATCGCAGATCTAGAGAGTGTAGAGAGATCCTTTACTGCAGTATAAGTTCTGTCAAGCACCTTAACTACTGGAACGCTTGGAAGCACCTGACTTGTACTCGTTGGAACGCAAGGGGGAGAGATATATCATAACCTACATTTTTAAAATCTTAAAATTCCCAAATCTCCCAAAATCACCCCCCAAAAATTTAAAACTCGGCATCAAACCCCCAAAATTTCCCATTTAAACCCCTCACCTTTCCCCCAAAACTTTCCACCTCCCATCCATTTTTCCCCAAAAAAACCCCTCTCCTTCAAAATGGAAAATCCTTTCCCTCCCTCCCCCTTTTACTTACTCTCCCACAAACATCTTTACCCCCTAACCTCCCTCCCCATCCCCCCTTAATTTCCCAAAACCCCAAAACTCCGGATCCTTTCGTTTTCCCCCTATTTCCTTTTACAACCCCCAAATTTGTTTTCCCATTTGTTTTTCTTACAATCCGGGGTTTTTCCCTTTTAATTTTTTTCCCTACTCCTCTCCCCTACCCCACCCCACTTTTCATCCCCCCAACATTTTCTCCTAAAACCCCCCACTCATCTTACTCCTTACTTTTTTAAGGGCCCAAACTAATCTATTTTCACTCTCTCCCCCCTCCCCCCCCTTTTCCCTCCCCCCCCCTCCCCTCCCTCCCTCCCCCCTCCTCCCTCCTTCCCTCCCTCCCTCCCTCCCTCCCTCCCTCCCTCCCTCCCCCCCTTTTCCCCTCCCTCCCTCCCCCTTCCCCCCTCCCTCCCTCCCTCCCCCTCCCTCCTTCCCCTCCCCCCTCCCTCCTCCCCTCCCCCCTCCCTCCCCCCCTCCCTCCCCCCCCTCTCTCCCCCCCTTAACTCCCTCCCTCCCTCCCTCCCCACCCTTTTCCTCCCTCCCCCCTCCCCCCCCTCACTTCTCCTTTCCCCCCTCATTTCACTCCCTCACTCTCTCCCCCCCCCCCCCTTTTACCTCCCTCCTTCTCCCCCTCACTTCTTACCACCCTCCTCCCCCCTCCCCCCCCTCACTTTTTCCTTCTCCTCTCTCCCCCCTCACTTCTTACCTTCCCCCCACCTCCCCCTCCCCTCACTTCTTCCCCCCAATCTCTCCTCCTCACTTCTTACCCCCCCCACTCTCTCCCTCCCCTCCTTCTTCCTCCCCCCTTCCCCCTCCCCACTTTTTACCTTAAACACTCCCCTCCCCCCCTTTCACTTTCTTACCTTCTCACTCTCCCCTCCCTCACCCTTCTTACCCCCTCACTCTCCCCCTCCTCACTTCTTCCTCCCTCACTCTCTCCCCCCTCCCCTTCTTACCTCCCTACCCTCCCTCCCACATTCTTCCTTCTCACCTCTCCCTCCCCCCACTTTTTCCCTTCGTCACTCCTCCCCCCCCTCCCCTTTTTAAAACCCTCCTCACTCCTCTCTCCCTCACTTCTTTACCTCCCTCACCTTCCCCCTCACTTTTTCCTCTCACTCTCCCCTCCCCCATTTCCCCACGTCCCCTCCCTCCCTCACTTCTTCCTTCGTCAATTCTCCCTCCCTCACTTCCTACCTCCCTCCCTCTCTCCCCCCCCCTTTTTTTTTTCCCCTCCCTCATTCTACCCCTCACTTTTTCCCCCCTCACTCCTCCCTCCCTCACTTCCCCTACCTCCCTCACCCCCTCCCCTCCCTCACTTTTACCCCCCCAAACTCTCCCCCCCTCATTTCTTCCCCTCACCTCTCCCTCCCTCACTTCTTACCTCCCTCACTCTCTTCCCCCTCCTCACTTCTTCCCTTCTCACCTCTCCTCCCCACTTTTCCTCCCCCCATCCTCCCCCCCCTCATTTCTTCCTTCTCACCCCCTTCCCTCCCCACTCTCCTCCCTCACTCCCCCCCCCTCATTTCTTCCCCCTCATTTCATCCTCCCTCCTTCTTCCCCTCCCTCCCCTCTCTCCCTCCCTCATTTCTTACCTCCCTCCCCCTCTCTCCCCCCTCACTTCTTACCTCCCTCATTTCACTCCCCTCCCTCATTTCTTCCCCTTCTCACTCCCCCCCTCCCTTTCCCTCACTTTTTTTCCCCCTCCTCAATTCTCTCCCTTCCCTCCCTCACTTCTTACCTTCTCACTCCCCCCCATTCCCTCCCTCATTTCTCTCCCCACTCTCCCCCCCCTTCACTTCTCCTCCTCACTTTCAAACCTCCCTCATTTCTTCCCCCTCCCCCCTCTCCCCCCTCACTTTTTCCCCCTTTCCACTCCTCCCCCCCCCTCACTTCTTACCTCCCTCACTTCTCCCTCCCTCCCCCTTTCCTCTCACCTCTCCCCCTCACTTCACTCCCTCACCTCCCTCCCCTCCCCCACTTCTTCCTTCTCCCCTCATCCTCCCTCCCTCCCCCCTTTACCTCCCCTCCCCTCTCTCCCCCCCCCTCTACTCCCTCATTTCTCCCCCCACCTTCTCCCTCCCTCTCCCCTCCTCACTTTTTACCCCCACCTCCCCCCCCTCCCTCACCTTACCTTCGCACTTTTCCCCCTCTCCCTCATTTCCCCTCCCTCACTCCTCCCCCCTCACTTTTTACCTCCCCATCCTCCCCCTTCACTCTTCCTCCCTCACCTCTCCCTCCCTTTCTTACCTTCTCCCCTCCCCCCCCTACTTCTCCCCCTCACTTCTCCCCTCCCTCACTTTTTACCCCCCTCACTCTCTCCCCCTTCACTTCTTCCCCCTCACTCCTCCCCCCCCCCTCCCCCTCCCCCAAACTTTTTCCCCACTTTCTCTCCCCTCTTCCTTATCCTCCTCTTTCCCCTTTTCTATTTTTTTCCCCTCACTCTCCCCTCCCCTCCTTTCTCCCCCTCCTCTTTTCCCCTCACTTTCCCCCCCCTCCTCACTCCCCCACCCTCCCTCACTCTCTCCCTCACTTTTTTTCCTCACTCCTCCCCTCACCACTCCCTACTCTTTCCCCCACCCCCCTCTCCCCCACTCTCTCCCTCACTCACTCCCCCACTCTCCCCCCCTCACTCCTCCCTCACTCACTTCCCCCCTCCTCTCCCCCCCCTCACTCTCCCCCTTCACCCTTTCCCCCCACTCACCCCCCTCATCTCCCCTCCCCTCCCTCTCCCCTCACTCCCCCCCTCACTCACTCCCCTCACTCACCCCCTCACTCTCCCCCCTCATTCCCCCCCACTCTTCCCTTCACCACTCCCCCCCCCCCTCACCCCCCCTCACTCCTCCCTCCCCCACTCACTCCCCTCACTCCTCCCCTCACTCTCTCCCCCCCCCCCCCTCCCCCCTCCCCTCACTTCTCCCCCTACTCACCCCCCCTCACCCTCCCCCCTCCTCACCCCCCCCACTCCTCCCCCTCACTCCTCCCCTCACTCTCCCCCCTCACTTCTCCCCCACTCACTCCCTCACTCCTCCCCTCACCCTCCCCCTTTCCCCCTCACTCTTCCCCCACTCACCCCCACCTCCCCCTCCCCCCCCACTTCTCCCCCCCTTCTCCCCTCCTCATTTCCCCCCTAAACCACCCCCCTCACTCTCTCCCCCTCACTCCCCCCTCACTTCCCCCCCCCACCCCCTTTTCCCCTCACTCCTCCCCTCACTCCTCCCTACCTCCCTCACCCCCCCTCACTCTCCCCCCCTCCTCCCCTCACTCCTCCCCCTCACCCCCCCTCCCCTCCCCCCCACACACTCCCCCTCACTCTCATCCCCTCACCTCTCCCCTCACTCCTCCCCCCCTCTCCTCCCTCTCTCCTGCTTACCTCATCAGTCCACTTTTCATTCTTCCATCCTATCACTTCTCTTACATTTTCTCTCTCTCTGTACTTTTTCCATTTATTTGAAGCATCTTCCACCAGACAAGCCTGACCCCAGGCCGGTTTCCGCGAGCAGAAAGACCTCAAATTATAAAAGGTTTAATCAAAGGATTACGCCCATTCGCCCTATCATGGCCTTTTCCATCCATAAATGCGGCAGAGAAGCTCCTTACCTTTAAGTACTGCTCACTTGTATGCTCGATATAATAATACTAAATAGTTATAACTATGACCATAAGCCATAACCGGTAAGCCAGCGGAAGGCCTCGGTCAGATGACTAGAAGCTCCAATGGCGGGTCATCATATGTCTAAGACCCGCGTCAGGAAATACTTGTCCTGTTTACTGACGAACCTTACCTAACCTAACTTGTAAGCTTCAGGCGACATGCTCGACACATCCCCTACCCTTCCTGTAAACCTCTTTCTCCCTTCAATAACAATCCTACATTACATTTTAAACAGTTCCTTCAATAGGTTTATTACATTTTCTTTTCATTTGTTTCTTTTATACACCTTCTTGTCTCCCTTTTCGCTTATACGAAGGAATTACGCTGCTCTCTGCCAGTCCTGACGTATCTTCCGTCGTTCATCATATACTGAACAAATGCACCTCTCATTCCCAACACTATATCTCTAGTTGTTAGGTAAGACACATATGCAACAGTTAGACAACTTTATTCCGAAACGTTTCGCCTACACAGTAGGCTTCTTCAGTCGAATACAGAAAGTAGGCAGGAACAGTAGAGATGTGAAGACGATGTAATCAGTCCATCACCCTTAAAGTCGTAGAATTTGAGGTTGTCAGTCCCTCGGCCTGGAGAAGTTCAGTTCCATAGTCAGGAACTATCTGAAGATCATTTTGATGTTCACTATATCTCTACCTGCTGTCCCTGAGGTCTACCTACCTAGAGGGTATTCCAGGGGTCAACGCCCCCTCGGTCCAGTTCTTGACCAGGCCTCCCAGCTGCTTTACTCACTTTATTCTCCCCACTGCCTCTCACCCTTCCCTTCCCTACATTCATTACTTGCAACAATGTGTCTCAGTGCTTAGCATATTGTATCAATGTCTTACTTCATAACCAACATTTTAACAACTCGAAATATTCTCTTTTTCTCCTGGCATCAACAGCCTGATAAATCAGGTCAGCAACAAGGAGGCCTGGTGTGGGACCAGGCAGCGGGGGCGCTGACCCCCCAGGAAACGACTGTAGGTAACCTAGAGATAAGTGCCTCCTCCTCCTCCTCCTCCTTCCACTCTTTCAGCTTTTTCTCAACTTATTAATCTCCCTCTCTAAAACTGTCTTATTCTCAGCAAAACTTGATGATAGAGACACACTCATGGGCTCTCCTTTTGGACTCATTCATCACTCGTTTTGCCTTTCTCTTTTCCTCCTCTCCATTTACTCTACGTTCCCAATGTTATTTATACATAGTAAAACCTGCTTATGTGTTAGCTATTTCTCCTTTATCGCTCTCTTTACTTCTTCAGTCCATCACCCACTCTCCCGTAACCCACCAACATCCACATTATCCACCAACACTGCACATCATCCACCAACACCACATCATCACACATCTCCACCAACACACATCACCAACACAATCATCCACCAACACCACACATCATCCAACACCACACATCATCCACCAACACCACACATCATCCACCAACACCCACACATCAATCCAACCAACACCACACATCTCCACCAACACACACATCATCCACCAACACCACACATCATCCACCAACACCACACATCATCCACCAACACTATCATCCACCACACAACAACATCCACCAACACCACACATCATCCACCAACACTGCACATCATCCACCAACACCACACATCATCCACCAACACCACACATCATCCACCAACACCACACATCATCCACCAACACCACACATCATCCACCACATCATCCCCCAACAACACATCATCCACCAACACCACACATCATCCACCAACACTCAACATCATCCACCAACACCACACATCATCCACCAACACCACACATCATCCACCAACACCACACATCATCCACCAACACTGCACATCATCCACCAACACCACACATCATCCACCAACACCACACATCATCCACCAACACCACACATCATCCACTATCCAGTAACCACAAACTTCTGCTCGCTCTACTGCTTCACTCTTAAATCTTCCCTCTAGCAGCAACAGCCTGGTTAATCAGACCCTGATCCACCACGAAGCCTGGTCTCAGACCGGGCCGCGGGGGCGTTGATCCCTCTCCCGGTATCTCCAGGTATACGTATCTTTTTCAGCCTCATTACCTGTACTCTCTCTACCCCCCTTATTTCTGTTTATGTCTCAAATTAAACCTTTCCTTCGTCATTTACTTTCACTTCTCTCTTACCCACTAATGTCATTCTCCTTACACTCTTCCCGTCATTTACTCTCACTGTAGCTATCACTAAATGTTGAGCTGATACGTCAGTCGCTCCTGTGGAAGCATAAGGATGTCTGCCCACCAGTCTTTCTTTTCTATTACTAGGAGTTTGTACTCGTATGATAAATTGGTGTCACTGCGCATTACATCATGTATCGATAATTTATTTATTCTCTAGTTCTTACAATATGTATTACCTGTTCCCGACCTTCTTTTTCTGTACAATTCAGTTCGTGGTCCAAATTAAAATTCCCCCTGGTGTTCCAAACTTACCTACTACTACGCCCTTTACACCTGTAAGTAAATGGTACGGAGAACCCACAAGTTGATAAATTAGACACATGTGCAATGCTTGGGTAGCTTTATTGAGGGACTGATTACCTCAAACTCCTGTTTTTTACCATTCTCCTTTGTATTGGGCTGATGAGGCCACTGTGTAGCAAAACGTTTCCTCAGTAAAAATACCTAAGTGTTGCACATGTGTCTAACTTATCAACTATAAGGACCTCAATAAATGTTCTCCCACATGGTTCAAAACTCCTTAAGCATTCATCTAACACCTTCCAAGTTCTCTCGTCTACAGGTGCATAACTATAACCCACTTTTCATATTCCACTTTTAATCTAATCCACATAATTCTTCACTTTAAACACTTGTACGTCTCTTCCTTCCCTTCTATATTTGATAATTTCACATTACTGCTACCGCCTTTACCACTAGTTCACTCTGGTATACCCGATTTAACCCCATTACTCCTCTTTGGAATTCTACCAACCTTTCGGCTTTGTTTCGCTTAGTGCTACGACATTCAGCTTGTCTATTTTAGTGACTGCATAGCTTTCCAAGACAAGTATTGCTTATAGACGGAGGAGTGTGACCCACTTTCCCGTCGAACTGACAGGAAAAACTACAAGGGAAAGAACTGATAGGTAATTCAGCAAAAAACATAGTTGAGTGTGAATAGACACACTTGTATTTACTCATTTAAATCCAAGTATTGTATATCAGATGTAAGTAGTAGTAGTAGTTGCAATAGTAATAGTAGTAGTACTAGTAGCAGTAGTAATACTAGTAGTACTAGCAGCAGCAGCAGCAGCAAGAGAGCAAGATGTGCTTCTCATCTCTCATATTTACGATACAGAAAACACCAGCAGTGTCGCCAGAGTGTAAAATATTCAACAAGCTTCTGTTTCACCTATTACAACAGGACCTTAATACCTGCCTGGCTGGTTGCTGTCTACCATTGTTCTATATTATTATTATTATTATTATTATTATTATTATTATTATTATTATTATTATTATTATTAAATCTTGTTTCTTAGTGTGAATAAAGAAAGCTCTTAGTTGACTTCATCGCCGCTGAATAACAAAGGCGCTGCGGTGGGCGGCTGTTCTGTCACTCATATTACTATACAATAATCATGGGAGGGGCGGCAGCGGCTGTAAATCACAGAACATAGTGGCTATTGTCGTTATTACGACCATACTCCATCACCATACCACCACCACCACTGCTACCACCACTACTGTCACCACTGCTACCACCACTACTACCACCACTACTATCACCACTATCACCACTGCTACCACCACTGCTACCACCACTACTGTCACCACTGCTACCACCACTACTACCACCACTACTATCACCACTACCACCACTGTTACCACCACTGCTACCACCACTACTGTCACCACTGCTACCACTACTATCACCACTGCTACCACCACTGCTACCACCACTACTGTCACCACTGCTACCACCACTACTACCACCACTACTATCACCACTACCACCACTGTTACCACCACTGCTACACCACCCACTGCCACCACCACTATCACCACTGCTACCACCACTGCTACCACCACTACTGTCACCACTGCTACCACCACTACTACCACCACTACTATCACCACTACCACCACTGTTACCACCACTGCTACCACAACAACTACCACCACTACTACCACCACTATCACCACTGCTACCACCACTGCTACCACCACTACTGTCACCACTGCTACCACCACTACTACCACCACTACTATCACCACTACTACCACCACTTCTACCACCATTACCACCACTGCTACCACCACTACTTCCACCACTACTACCACCACTACTATCACCACTACTACTACCAATACCATTACTACCACCACTACTACCACCACTACTACCACCACTATCACCACTGCTATCACCACTACTGTCACAATTACTATCACCACCACTATCACCACTACTACCACCACTACCACCACCACTATCACCACTACTAACACCACTACTACCACCACTATCACCACTGCTATCACCACTACTGTCACCACTGCTACCACCACTGCTACCACCACTACTATCACCACCACTACCACCACTACCACCACTGTTACCACCACTATTACCACCACTATTATCACTGCTACTATCACTACTACTATCACCACTACTACCACCATTACCACCACTGCTACCACCACTACTATCACCACTACTATCACCACTACTATCACCACTACAACTACCAATACCACCACTGCTACCACCACTACTATCGCCACTATCACCACTACTGTCGCCACTACTACCACCACTACTACCACCACTACTATCACCACTTTTGTCACAACTACTACCATCGCTATCACCACAACTACCGCCACTACTTCCACCATTACAATCACCACTACTATGTCCACTGCCGCTGCTGTTGCTGCATGTGATGTTTGGGAGCGTTAATGTGACCGCAGGATGGTGGTGGTGTTAAAGGTGATGGTGGTGGTAAAGGGGATGGTGGTGGTAAAGGGGATGGTGGTGGTAAAGGGAATCGTGGTAGTAAAGGGGTGGTGGTGGTAAGGGAGATGGTGGTGGTAAAGGGGATGGTGGTGGTAAAGGGAATCGTGGTAGTAAAGGGGTGGTGGTGGTAAGGGAGATGGTGGTGGTAAAGGGGATTGTGGTGGTAAAGGGAATCGTGGTGGTAAAGGGGATGGTGGTAGTAAAGGGATGGTGGTGGTAAAGAGGATGGTGGTGGTAAAGAGGATGGTGGTGGTAAAGGGATGGTGGTGGTAAAGAGGATGGTGGTGTTAAAGGGATGGTGGTGGTAAAGAGGATGGTGGTGGTAAAGGGATGGTGGTGGTAAAGGGATGGTGGTGGTAAAGGGATGGTGGTGGTAAAGGATGGTGGTGGTAAAGGGATGGTGGTGGTAAAGGGATGGTGGTGGTAAAGGGATGGTGGTGGTAAAGAGGATGGTGGTGGTAAAGGGATAGTGATGGTAAAGGGATGGTGGTGGTAAAGGGATGGTGGGGGTAAAGGCATGGTGGTGGTAAAGGCATGGTGGTGGTAAAGGATGGGGTGGTTTTGATGGGGGTGTTGATGGTGGTGGTTGGGGTGGGGTGTTGTGTGGTGGTAAAGGCAGGTGGGGGGTAAAGGTGTGGTGGGTTATGGTGGGTTTTGATGGGGGTTTTTTAAAGGGTGGTGGGGGGTTGGGAGGTGGTGGTTGATGGGGGGTTGTGGGGGGGTTTATGGTGGTGGGTTGTGGTGGGGGTGTTGATGATGGTGGTGTTGATGGTGGTGGTGTTTGATGGTGTTGGTGTTGAGTTGTGGTGTTGAGATGGTGGTGTTGATGGTGGTGGTGTTAAATGGTGGTTTGTTGATGGTGGGGTGTTGATGATGGTTGGTTTGTTTGATGTGGGGTTTGAGGGTGTGGTGTGTGGGGGGTGTGTATGTGGTTTGAGGGGGTTTAAATGTGGGGTGTTGGAGGGGTGGTGGTGTTGAGAGGGGTTGTTGATGTGGTGTTTAAGGTGTGATGGTGGTGGTGTGGGTGGTGGTGGTGGGTTGAGGGTTGGTGGTTTTGAGGTGGTGGTGTTGATGTGGTGGTGTTGGGGTGGTGGTGGGTGTGGGATGGTGGTGTTAGGGTGTGGTTTTGATGGTGGTGGTGTTGTGGGGTGGTTGAGGGGTGGTGGTGTTGTGGTGGTGGGTGTTGAGGTGGTGGTGTTGATGATGGGGGTGTTGATGGTGGTGTTGATGGTGGTGGTGTGGGGTGGGTTTGGGTGGTGGTTGAGGTGGGGGGTTATGGGTGGTGTTGAGGTGGTGGTGGTGATGGTGGTGGTGTGGATGGTGGGTTATGTTGGTGGGGGTTGATGAGGGTGGGGGTTGATGATGGTGGTGGTGATGGGGGTGTTATGAGGGTGGTGTTTGATGGTGGTGGATGTGGATGAAGGGTGGTTTGTGTGGATGGGGGGTTAGTGGTGGGTTGAGGGTGGTGGTGTTGATGGTGGTGGTGTTGATGGTGGTGGTGTTGATGATGGTGGTGTTGATGATGGTGGTGTTGATGGTGGTGGTGTTGATGGTGGTGGTGTTGATGGTGGTGTTGATGTGTGGTGTTGATGGTGGTGTTGAGGGTGGTGGTGTTGATGATGGTGGTGTTGATGTGGTGGTGTTGATGGTGGTGTTGATGGTTGGGTGGTGGTGTTGATGGTGGTGTTGTGATGTGTGTGATGTGGTGGTGTTGATGATGGTGGTGTTGATGGTGGTTTTTGATGGTGGTGTTGATGTGGTGGTGTTTGATGATGGTGGTGTTGAGGGTGGGGGTGTTTGAGGGGGATGGTGGGTGTTGATGATGGTGGTGTTGATGGTGGTGTGTTGATGTGGTGGTGTTGTTTGGTGTTTGATGTGGTGGTTGATGATGGGGGTTTGTTGATGATGGTGGTGTTGATGGTGGTGGTTTGATGGTGGTGGTGTTGATGATGGTGGTTTTGATGATGGTGGTGTTGATGGTGGTGGGGTTGGTGGTGTTGATATGGTGGTGTTTGATGGTGGTGTTGTGTGTTTGATGTGGTGGTGTTGATGGTGGTGGTGTTTGGGGTGGTGTTGATGGTGGGGTTGATGGTGGTGGTGTTGATGGTGGTGGTGTTGATGTGGTGGTGGGGGAGGTGGTGTTTGGGGGTGGTTGTTGATGTGGTGTTTGATGGTGGTGTGTTGATGATGGTGGTGTTGATGAGGGGTTTTGGTGTTTTATGAGTGGTGTTGATGGTGGTGGTGTTGAGGGTGGGGTTTTGTGATGGTGGTGTTGATGTGGTGGTGTTGAGGGTGGTGGTTTGGGAGGGTGGGTTGATGATGGTGGTTTTGAGATGGTGGTGTTTGAGGGGGGAGGTGGGG
>NC_069402.1:57992737-58056479 GCF_026875155.1 Cherax quadricarinatus
AAAACCAAATTAGTATCGGGCCCTTACTCGCAGGATGGATTACACAACGACAAAAGGAAATGATTTGAAATATTAAAAATCCCAGTACGACTCTGTTTTTAGTGGAACCACTAATCGGTCTGAGGATCGACGACCCAAATGATTTCTTCATGAATGAGCCTCAAAAACTCCATAAATGTATGCCAGATTTCCGACATTACCCTAACTCCCATAGATTTCGAAAAAGCCATTGACAACATGCTTATGCACTCAGCCCGGGCCCAGACTCGTGGAACTCTGTTTTCATTAAGAACTGCAAAGAAACCCCTCTCGCGTGCCCTAAGTACACTATGGAGGAGGAGCTTGGACATGGGTGAAATTCCACAGTCACTTAAAACAACGGATATAGCCCCACTCCATAAAGGTGGCAGCAAAGCATTAGCTAAGAACTATAGACCAATAGCTCTGACATCCCACATCATAAAAATCTTTGAAAGAGTGCTAAGAAGCAGGATTGCAAATCACCTGGATTCCCAAAATCTGCACAATCCAGGGCAACATGGGTTCAGGGCAGGTCGCTCCTGCCTCTCACAACTACTGGATCACTATGACATGGCCTTGGATGCACTGGAAGAAAATCAGAATGCAGATGTAATATACACAGACTTTGCAAAAGCATTTGACAAATGCGATCATGGCGTAATAGCCCATAAAATACGTGCTAAAGGAATAACTGGGAAAGTGGGGAGATGGATCTTCAACTTCCTACAAATCGAACACAAAGAGTAGTGGTCAACAGAGTTAAATCGGAGGCTGCCATAGTGAAGAGCTCTGTTCCACAAGGCACAGTACTCGCCCCCATCTTATTCCTTATCCTCATATCAGACATAAACAGAGATATACACCACAGCACCGTATCATCCTTTGCGGATGATACTAGGATCTGCATGAGGCTGTCATCTGCTGAGGACGCGGTTAACCTCCAAGAAGATATAAACAAAGTTTTCCAGTGGGCAACGGTAAACAATATGATGTTCAATGAGGACAAATTCCAACTACTCCGTTATGGAAAACTGGAGGAGATAATAACTAGAACAGAATATACTACTGACTCCGGCCATACAATAGAGCGGAAAAATAATGTAAGGGACCTGGGGAGTAGTAATGTCTGAGGATCTCACTTTCAAGGATCACAACAGTGCCACGATCGCACGTGCAAAGAAAATGATAGGATGGATAATGAGAACTTTCAAAACGAGAGATGCCAAGCCCATGATGATCCTTTTCAAATCACTTGTTCTCTCTAGGCTGGAATACTGCTGTACATTAACATCTCCATTCAAAGCAGGTGAAATCGCAGATCTAGAGAGTGTACAGAGATCCTTTACTGCACGTATAAGTTCTGTCAAGCACCTTAACTACTGGGAACGCTTGGAAGCACTTGACTTGTACTCGTTGGAACGCAGGAGGGAGAGATATATCATAATCTACTCTTGGAAAATCTTGGAAGGAATGGTCCCAAATCTGCACACAGAAATCACTCCCTACGAAAGTAAATGACTGGGCAGGCGATGCAAAATGCCGCCAATAAAAAGTAGGGGCGCCATTGGTACACTAAGAGAAAACACCATAAGTGTCCGGGGCCCAAAACTGTTCAACAGCCTCCCATCAAGCATTAGGGGAATTGCCAATAAACCCCTGGCTGCCTTCAAGAGAGAGCTGGACAGATACCTAAAGTCAGTGCCGGATCAGCCGGGCTGTGGCTCGTACGTCGGACTGCGTGCGGCCAGCAGTAACAGCCTAGTTGATCAGGCCCTGATCCATCGGGAGGCCTGGTCATGGACCGGGCCGCGGGGGCGTTGATCCCCGGAATAACCTCCAGGTTCTAAGTCTCTTAAGTCTTTTACATTAATGACGCAAACTAGACCTTGCTTCCTCAGGTTAAACTCTCAGGTAGTACCACTTTGAGTCGAGAACTTTGGGTAGCTTTAAATATAGCTTGGATAGGCATGACTGGGTTTGATTGGGTAGGAGCTGAACCTACTTAGCATAGGCCAGTAGGCCTACCTCGGTCTTATATTCCTCAATTAGCGCCTCGATTAACCAGGCTGTGGCCCCCTTTGTTGACTTCTAAATCAATATATCCTGACTGAGGAGCTTAGGCCAGAAGGTGACTTGGACCTGCCTAGCACGGGCAGGTAGGCCTACTGCAGTGCTCCTTCTTTCTTATGTTCGTATCAGGCTGTTAACCAGGATGCATGGTCTTTGACCGGCTCTCGGGAGCACCCGTAGCCATCCTCAGATACAAACAGACAGGGATGGTGGCAGTGACAGAATAGTGACAGCAACACAGACTGCTGGGTGTTTATGGTTGAGTGTTGCTGAGTGATGTTTAGTGCTGCTGGGTGCTACTGAGTGTTCCTTCTTATCTACCTCTCTCTCAGTTTCTTTTTTGTTTACCCTCTTTCTCTCTCTTCCATTCTACCTCATTCCAATTTTCCCTCAGTCCTTTCCTCCCGTCATCCCAAGATACTCCCGTGCGTCTGACTTTCACCTTTTGCTCCTTTTCCCCGTTCTCTCACTCTCTTTACGTTTCTCTCACCTATCCTCCCTCGCTCTCCCACCCTCCCTCCTTGAATATCCAACCTTCCCTCAATCTCACGCCCTTCTTCCCTCCCTCTCTCACTCTCCCTCTCTTTTGTGTAACCACGGGGAGGGTTGGCTGCGGTGCTGGGAACACAGGAGACGGTGAGTGGCGGCTCTGAGTCAGGGAGTGATATGTGTTAGTGAATGCTGCCTCTCCTCCTCCATCTCCTCCTCCTCCTCCTCCTCCTCCTCCTCCTCCTCCTCCTCCTCCTCCTCCTCCTCCTCCTCCTCCTCCTCCTCCTCTTTTCCCTTTCTTCTTCCTCCTGTTCCTCTTTCCCTGACTGCATAACCTGGTTGTCCTGCTTTCCTGGTGCCCTCTCGCCGTTTCTGAAACAACATTATCTAGCGAACCTTAACGAACGAATACTCGACGTTTCGGTCCGCCCTTGATCATTATCAAGACAGAAACATCGTCCAGTTTCCATCTCCAAGACTACCGTGAACGAGTCGTCTTGGAGACAACGACTACGCACCAGCAAGAAAACCTCGTCCGCGGGGGAATTAGAACGTCATCCTGAGCAGCAACTGTGGTCCAGCTACCGAACCCCGGCGTCGTTCAGGGGTACGAACCCCGGCGTCGTTCAGGGGTACAAACCCCGGCGTCGTTCAGCGGTACGAACCCCGGTGTCGTTCAGGGGAACGAACCCCGGCGTCGTTCAGGGGAACGAACCCCGGTGTCGTTCAGGGGAACGAACCCCGGCGACGTTCAGGGGCACAAACCCCGGGGTCGTTCAGGGGCACGAACCCTGCCGTCGTTCAGGGGTACGAATCATTGGCGTCGTTCAGGGGTACGAACCCTGGCGTCGTTCAGGGGTTCGAACTCTGACGTCGTTCAGGAGAGCGAATCCTGGCTTTATCGGTCAGTCTTGAGCGAAACGTATTAAAAGGATTCTCTGCTGGCAGTAGTTTCAGTCCTTACTTGTCTCCCAGCGCACCTGGTCACCATACCTGGTCACCATACCTTTTCACCAAACCTGGCCACCATACCTGGTCACCATACCTGGTCACCAAATCTGGTCACTTTACCTGGTCTCCATACCTGGTCACCTTACCTGGTCACTTTACCTGGTCACTTTACCTGGTCACCATACCTGGTCCTTGCCTGGTCACTTTGCCTGGTCATTTTTACCTGGCACCATACCTAGCATTTTACCTGTTCACTGTACCTGTCCCCAAAACCCGGTCCCCAAAACCTAGTCCCCAAACCTGGTCACCACCCAGTCACCATAACGGGTCACCAAACCCATCACCATACCTGGTCACCAAAACCCCCTGGTCTCCAATTTGGGTTTTTTCATAGGCGCAGCTACCCGGCAGGTGTTCCAGGTCACCTGGTTGCCTGAAACCGGGTTGCCTGCACCTCTGTTGCAGGGGGAAACACAAAAGAGGTTTTGTACGGGAAATTCGGGAATTTGGGTTAATTTATGTCTTTTTTTCCTGCTGCTGCCTCTTCAAAAACTTTTCCTTTCCTGCCTTCCTTCTCCCCCCCCTTCTTTCCCCTTTCCCCCCCCCGCCCCCTTTTTTATCTTCTCCCCGTTCGTCCTCATCTTCCTTTCATTGCCACTGCTTCCCCTAACACCCCTGTTAAAAAAGACGGAAGACAAGGGTTTAGAGAAGGCCTACTAAAAAGGGTTTCGCCCCTCCCTGCTCGAAATTTTATTATTATTATTATCAAGGGGAAGCGCTAAACCCGGAGGATTATACAGCGCCTAGGGGGGATGTGGAAGGCATTCAGGCTTAATTCGGGGAACTGGAGCACAGATCCAATTCCCTAAATCAAGAGCCCCTCACCAACATCAAGGAATCTTCCTTGAGGGGTCCAGTGTTCGAAACGTCTTGGGCAAACCATCTCCAATGAAGGAGTCATGGAGCTGCACCTGTGACTCAATTACCTATCATCCCCTATGATTACCTAATATCGGTACCATGGTGTTAATATCATCTAGAAGTAACAACCATCCACGGTGTAGCAACAACCATCCAGGATGTAGTAACAAGCATCCAGGGTGTAGTAGCAAGCATCCAGGGTGCAGTAACAACCATCCACGGTATAGCAACAACCATCCAGGATGTAGTAACAAGCATCCAGGGTGTAGTAGCAAGCATCCAGGGTGTAGTAGCAAGCATCCAGGGTGTAGTAACGACCATCCAGGGCGTAGCAGCAACCATCCAGGGTGCAGTAACAACCATCCACGGTGTAGCAACAACCATCCAGGATGTAGTAACAACCATCCACGGTATAGCAACAACCATCCAGGATGTAGTAACAAGCATCCAGGGTGTAGTAGCAAGCATCCAGGGTGTAGTAACAACCATCCAGGGCGTAGCAGCAACCATCCAGGGTGCAGTAACAACCATCCAGGGTGTAGTAACAACCATCCAGGGTGTAGTAACAACCATCCAGGGTGTAAGCAAACAACCATTCCAGATTATACAACCCCCCTCCAGGGTGCAGTAAAAAACCATCCAGGGTGCAGTAACAACCATCCAGGATGTAGTAATAAACCATCCAGGGTGTAGTAACAACCATCCAGGGTGCAGTAACAACCATCCAGGGCGTAGCAGCAACCATCCAGGGTGCAGTAACAACCATCCAGGGTGTAGCAACAACCATCCAGGATGTAGTAGCAAGCATCCAGGGAGTAGTAGCAAGCATCCAGGGCGTAGTAGCAAGCATCCAGGATTTAGTAACAACCATCTAGTTATTCTAGGGTGTAGCAACAACCATCAAGGGTGTAGTAGCAACCATCCAGGGTGTAGCAATAACCATCCAGGGTGTAGTAACAACCATCCAGGGTGTAGCAACAACCATCCAGGGTGTAATAACAATCCAGGGTGTAGCAATAACCATCCAGGGTGTAGTAACAACCATCCAGGGCGTAGTAACAACCATCCAGGGTGTAGTAACAACCATCCAGGGTGTAGTAACAACCATCCAGGGTGTAGTAACAACCATCCAGGGTGTAGTAGCAAGCACCCAGGGTGTAGTAACAACCATCTAGGGTGTAGTAGCAAGCACCCAGGGTGTAGTAGCAAGCACCTAGAGTATAGTAGCAAGCATCTAGGGTGTAGTAACCATCCGGTGTAGCAACAACGATCCAGGGTGTAATAATACCATCCAGGGTGAAGCAACAACCATCCAGGGTGTAATAATAACCATCCAGGGTGTAGCAACAACCATCCAGGGGATAGTAACAACAATTCAGAGGGTAGTAACAACCATTCAGGGTGTTAGCCACAGCTATCCATGGTGTGGTAAACAAACATCCAGGTGATGTAGTCAACCATCCAGGGGTAGTAACAAGCCCCCAAAGGGGGGGTGTGTCTCAGATGAAGTAACAAGCACCCAGGTGTAGTAACAAGCATACCAGGAGGTAGTAACAAACCATCCAGAGTGTAGTATACAACCACCCAGTGGATAGAAACAACCATTTCAGAGGGGTATGTAAACAACCGTCCAGGGAAAGTAATAAGCAACCAGGGGTAGTAACAACCCTCAGGGTGTAGAGTAACAACCCTTCAGAAAGTATTAACAACCATTCAGGGTGGTAACAACTATCCAGGGTGAAATAACAACCATCCAGTGTGTAATAACCATCCAATGGGTAGTAACAACGCATCCAGGTGTAAGGTATGTTACCCACTCCAGGGGAGGTAACAACCAACCAGGGGGCAGTATCAACCGTTCCGCAGGTAGTATTAAAAGCATCCAGTGAGTAAGTAATAAGCATCCAGGGGGTAGTAACAACCATCCAAGGTGTAGTAACAAGCATCCAGAGTGTAGTAACAACCACCCAGGGTGAGTAACAACCATCCAGGGTAGTAACAACTATCCAGGATGAAGTAACAACCATCTAGGGTGTAATAACAACATCCAGGGAGCATGAACAACCATCCACAGAGGGTAGCAACAACTATCCAAGGGGTAGTCACAACCATCACATACGTGTCCAGCAGAGTTTCTATCTCTGTAGAGAGTAACAGAGGGAGAGTAATGTTTTCTCTTTTCTCCCCTTCGATGCATATTATAACGGAGGGCTAAACCCTTTGTGGTCCATTACAAGAAGAATGAGTGGTGCCTGAGGTCTTGCTTCTCCGTGTTGTATAGTCAGGAATATCTGGTTGCTAGTAGAAACGGTTTCCTACCTTTCCCCTCCGAGGAGGCAGTGGAGTTGAGTTTGAGTGGAAAGTGTCAATGCCTTGATCAGCCTGTTGTGTTCGCACGTTGGACGTGCGTTCGTCGTTCCGGGGTCAACAGCCTGTTTATCAGCCCTGATCACCTACCACGAGGATCTGATCGAGAACCTGGCCACAGGGGCGTTGACGCCCGGAACGACCACCAGGTAGGTAGACACCAGGTAGATAGACTCCAGACAGGGAGACTCCAGGGATGTAGACTCCAGGTAGGTAGACACCAGATTGGTAGACTCCAGGTAGGTAGACAGCAGGTAGATAGACTCCACGTAGGCAGAGTCCAGGTGTGTGACCTCAGCACGGGTTTCAGTGCTCCCTCCCAGCCACTACAACAAGACGTCAGCGATAAGAAAGATCGCCTTATTACGCACCCTGGACGCCGTCTCTACGTCAGGAGTCCAAATATTTAAACGTCATATAATAACAGCACCAACCTGAAGGTTACCTGGAGGTTATTCCGGGGATCAACGCCCCCGCGGTCCCGGTCCATGACCAGGCCTCCCGATGGATCAGGGCCTGATCAACTAGGCTGTTACTGCTGGCCGCACGCAGTCCAACGTACGAGCCACAGCCCGGCTGATCCGGCACTGACTTTAGGTATCTGTCCAGCTCTCGTCTATAGAAGGCAGCCAGGGTTTATTGGCAATTCCCCTAATGCTTGATGGTGAGGCTGTTGAACAGATCTTGGGCCAACCGTACACTTATGGTTTTTTTTCCTTAGTGTACCCAATGTTGGCGCCCCTACTTTTTTATTGGGGGCATTTTTGCATCGCCTGCCCAATCTATGCTTTTACTTTCTAGGAATGATGTTCTGTGTGCAGATTATGGGAGACCATTCCTCCAAGATTTTCCAAGTGTAGATTATGATGTATCTCTCCTCCTGCGTTCGCAACGGGACAAACAAGTGCATCCAAGGCTTTCCAGTAGTTAAGGTGCTTGACAGAACTTATACGTGCAGTAAAGTATCTCTGTACACTTCATCTAATCTGCGATTTCACCCAGCTTTGAATGGTAGATGTTAATGTACACATTATTCCACCTAGAGAGAACAAGTGATTTGGAAAAGGATTCATCATTGCTTGGCAATCTCTCGTTTTGAACGTCTCATTATCCATGCCTAATTCATTTTCTTTGTCACGTGCGATCGTGGGCACTGTTTGTGATCCTTTTGAAAGTGAGATCCTCAGACATTACACTCTCAGGCCCTTACATTATTTTACTGCTCTATTGTAAGGCCAGAGTCCTGTATTAAACTCAGTACTAGTCTATCTCCTCCAGTTTTCCAAAACGTAGTAGTTGGATATTTGTCCTCATTGAACATCATATTGTTTTACCGTTGCCCACTGGAAAACTTTGTTTAAATCTGCGTTGGTAGTTTAAAACGCGTCCTCGAGCAGATGACAGCCTCATGCTGAACCTAGTATCATCCGCAAAGGATTATACGGTGCTGTGATTTAAATCTTCTGTCTATTCTGAGTATGAGGACAAGGAATAAGATGGGGGCGAGTACTGTGCCTTGTGGAACAGAGCTCTTCACTATGACCAGCCTCCGGATTTAACGCTGTTACCACTACTCTGTGTTCGATTTTGTTAGTAATATGAAGATCCATCTCCCCACATTCCCGGTTATTCCTTTTAGTAGCACGTAATTAATGGCTATTACACCATGATCGCATGATGTCAAATGCTTTGCAAAGTCTGTGAATAGTACATCTGCATTCGATTTCCTTCCAGTGCATCAGGCAATCATAGTGATCCAGTAGTTGAGAATGCAGACGACCTGCCCTGAACCCATGACTTGCCCTGGATGAGGCAGATTTTTGGGAAATCCAGGTAGATTTGAAATTCCTGCTTCTTAGCACTTTTTCAAGATTTATATGATTTGGTGACGTCAGATCTAATGGTTCTATAGTTCTACTAATGCTTTGCTGCCACCTTTTTTGGAGTGGGGCTATAACGTTGTTTTATAAGTGACATTGGAATTTCAACCCATGTCAAGCCCCTCCTCCATAGTGTACTTATGGCAGCACGCAAGAGGGTTTTCTTGCAGTTCTTAATTAACACAGAGTTCCACGGAGTCTGGGCCCGGGGCTGAGTGCAAGGGGCAATGTCGTCAATGCTTTTTCGAAATCTATCGGAGTTAGGGTAATGTCGGAGATCCTGGCATAACATTATGGAGTTTTTGAGGCTCATTCATGAAGAAATATCATTTGGGTCCGTTGATCCACAGACATATTAGTGTTCACTAAAACACAGAGTCGTACTGGTATTTCAATATTTCACTCATTTTCATGTAGTCATCTGTGTTAAGTCCCATCCTGTCTGAGAAGGTCCCAATACAGATGTGGAATTTGCCAGTTGCTTTTGCATATGAAAAGAAATAATTTTGATTTCTTTCATTTCACTAATGGGCTTTAAAGCTCCTCCTGTCTCTTCTCCTGGTTCCAGTAAGTTCGATATTTTTCCACTTCCCTGTTCATCGCCTCTATCCTTTCGTGTAACATATATTCTAGCACTCCTGAGGAGCTCAGTGACTCTTCAACGTCTTCTGTAGAGGAAGCTTCATTCTCTCTCCAGTTTACACTCTTGCACTTCTTCTTTCTTAGGGGAATATATCCTAGAACATCTTCGGCTGCCAGGAAGTTAATCCTTTCAAGCACACTGGTTATGGATCCATGTCAAAAAATAGCTAAAACTATAGACCAAATAGCTTCTCTGACGTCCCACATCATAAAAAACCTTTGAAAAGGCTAAGAAGCAGGATTGCAAATCCCACTGTATTCCCAAAACCTGCACAATCCAGGGCAACATTGGTTCCAGGCAGGTCGCTCCTGCCTCTCACAACTACTGGATCACTATGATATGGCCTTGGATGCACAAAAAGAAAATCAGAATAGCAGAATTTAAAAATTAATAAACCACAGACTTATTGCAAAAGCCGATGACAAGTGCGATCATGGCGTAATAGCCCATAAAATACGTGCTAAAGGAATAACTGGAAAGTGGGTAGATGGATCTTCAACTTCCTAACACAGGTCGAACACAAAGAGTAGTGGTCAACAGCGTTAAATCGAAGTCTGCTATAGTAAGAGCTCTGTCCACAAGGCAGCAGTACTCGCCCCCAACTTATTCCTCATCCTCATATCAGACATAGACAAGATAAATATACACCCCACAGCACCGTATCATCCTTTTGCCGATGATACTAAGAGATCATCATGAGGCTTTCATCTGCTGAGGACGCGGTTAACCTCCAAGAAGATATAAACAAAGTTTTCCAGTGGGCAACGGTAAACAATATGATGTTCAATAAGGACAATTCCAACTACTCCGTTATGGAAAACTGGAGGAGATAATAACTAGAACAGAGTATAATACAGACTCTGGCCATACAATAGAGCGGAAAAATAATGTAAGGGACCTGAGAGAAAGTAATGTCTGAGGATCTCACTTTAAAGGATCACAACAGTGCCACGATCGCACGTGCAAAGAAAATGATAGGATGGATAATGAAAAACGTTCAAAAACGAGAGATGCCAAACCAATGATGATCCTTTTCAAATCACTTGTTCTCTCTAGGCTGGAATACTGCTGTACATTAACATCTCCATTCAAAGCAGGTGACATTGCAGATCTAGAGAGTGTACAGAGATCCTTTACTGCACGTATAAGTTCTGTCAAGCACCTTAACTACTGGGAACGCTTGAAAGCACTTGACTTGTACTCGTTGGAACGCAGGAGAGAGAGATATATCATAATCCACACTTGGAAATTCCTGGAAGGAATGGTTCCGAATCTGCACACAGAAATTACTCCCTACGAAAGTAAAAGACTGTGCAGGCGATGCAAAATACCCGCAATTAAAAGTAGGGGCGCCATTGGTACACTAAGAGAAAACACCGTAAGTGTCCAGGGCCCAAGACTGTTCAACAGCCTCTCATCAAGCATTAGGGAAATTACCAATCAACCCCTGGCTGCTTTCAAGAGAGAGCTGGACAGATACCTAAAGTCAGTGCCGGATCATCCGGGCTGTGGTCCGTACGTTGGACTGCGTGCGGCCAGCAGTAATAGCCTGGTTAATCAGGCCCTGATCTACCGGGAGGCCTGGTCGTGGGCCGGGCTGCGGGGGCGTTGATCCGTGGAGATAGCTCCCGTTCCAGCCTCTTCACTGGCCGCTACTGGGTCACTCTGAACTCACCTAGTTGTACTCACCTAGTTGAGGTTGCAGGGGTCGAGTCCAAACTCCTGGCCCCCACCTCTTCACTGGTCGCTACTAGGTCACTCTCCCTGAACCGTGAGCTTTATCATACCTCTGCTTAAAGCTATGTATGGATCCTGCCTCCACTACATCGCTTCCAAAACTATTCCACTTCCTGACTACTCTGTGGCTGAAGAAATACTTCCTAACATCCCTGTGATTCATCTGTGTCTTCAACTTCCAACTGTATCCCCTTGTTGCTGTGTCCCATCTCTGGAACAGCCTGTCTTTGTCCACCTTGTCGATTCCTCTCAGTATTTTATATGTCGCTATCATGTCCCCCCTATCTCTCCTGTCCTCCAGTGTCGTCAGGTTGATTTCCCTTAACCTCTCCTCGTAGGACATACGCCTTAGCTCTGGGACTAGTCTTGTTGCAAATCTTTGCACTTTCTCCTGTTTCCTATTAACCACTTGGATCAATGGTATAACAATTACGAGCCCACTGGCACACAAAAATTTAATGATGATTTAATTACCACTATTGAGAGTGTTCTCACAGATCAAGTGGGCAGGAATAGGAAACAAAGACCCTCCACTATAAATAACAATAAAAACCAATGTAAATACTACAATGATCCACAGCTGCGCAATCTAACACATGCAGCTAGGAGGATTGGTAAAGCATACCGTGAATGTAGAACCCCAGACCTGCTCAGAACGTTCCAAGCTGCACTAACAAATGCAAGGAATAGAAAGGAAGAACTTAGGCAACAGGAATGGGAACAGTTTGTCAGTGGATTAAATAGGTCCACCCCTTTGAGTTTGGCTTGGAAAGGTATAAATAAAATAACCAGGAAAAAGACTGGCAATGTTGCTCACCCCTTTCCTCTTGAAAAAGCAAATGACCTCATAAATGACTGGTCCAAAACATCCAGGCATGAAAGCCTTCCACTCATATTAGAAAAAATTTAGAGAGTACTTCTGAAGAAATGTTAAAACCTGATTAATTTTATGAGCCAAAATATTGATGAGAGTGATGCCCTCTTTACCGAGTATGAATAGAAAATGCATTAACCAAAGGTCGATCAACTGCTCCTGGAGAGGATGTATAACCTATGATTTCTCAGAACTCTAAGGCACGTGCCTGATAACCCTTTGTTGGCACTGTATAATCTCAGTTACATTGAGGGCGTTCTTCCTACTTCCTGGACCAATAGTCTCATTGTGCCTATCCCTAAGTCCCAACAGCCTGATACATTTAGGCCGATCTCCTTAATAGTTGTCTTTGCAAAACTTTTGAAAGATGATGCTTAACAGACTGTACTACAGAATCAGAGATCAACTTTCCCCTACCTCTATGGGTTCATGAAAGGTAAAAGTGTGAGAACTGTATTTCCACTTTCTCACTGAAACACCCCCTCTACTAGTTTTACCATTTTTCTTGATCAAAAAATCTGCATTTGATATTGCAAACAGAACCGTTATACTACATGAACTAGCCAAAATGAATATTGGTGGTAGCTTACTCTGCTGGATAATAGGATACCTTGTCAAATAGATTTAATCCTCTGTCCTTTACCAAGGCTTCAGAAGTGATTCTAAAGAAATGTCTTTAGGTACACCGCAGGGAGGAGTTCTTTAGTCCCATGCTATTTAATATTCTGATTAATGCTCTCCTAAATGCTACCTGCCTCGCTAAACATTTTAAACTATAAGCTATTCTGAAAGATATCATGATCCATACAACAGGGCATAAGAAGATGAATACCATTCTTAATGAAGTTCAAGCAATTTGTAATCGACTAGGCCTCATAAATCTTCCTCTAAAACAAAGATATTAACAAGCAAACGACATCCCCCACCCATCTATTTGCAGGGTGAAATCATTAGCTACGTTAAAACTTACAGATATCTTGGTGTGATGTACCCTTTAACAAATCCACTATACCACAACTAAACAAGAAATTAAAGCTAGGCTAAATGCTCTCAAAGCTGTTGCTGGCTACAATCCCAAACTATGGTGCTAATGTGAGAATCGTTTAGAATGATGTACATAGCCTATGTTAGGTCCTTAAATTTTATTATGCTGCTCCCATGTTGATATTACTAGAGAAAGTTCCCCCCGACCCCTTTGGGGTTAATGCAAAATGAAGCTCTCAGGACTATTCTTGGCTGTCCCAGATCTACAAAAGTTCTTAACATGAGGAAGGAGCTTGGTATTTCTAGTAAACAGTGATAGGATTGTTGAAATTAACCTGTACTCGGTAAATTTGAATGTTGAGAAAGAACCAGACACTGTCACAGTGAATCTTACCAAGTGTCTAGAGGTAAATACACACAGATCTAAATGGATTGTGAAAACGTGCAATTGCATTAAGTTTTATAACCTGCATGAACTGTATCACTGTAGGCAACAAGAGCATTTCACCCCTCCATGGGAAAATGTGTTCATTTAATATCACATACCTACAAGTCCCTCCCAAGAAGCTCATTGCTAGTAATCCCCTTTCCCTTTAAATCTCTTGTTAGAGCAACTGCTCAAGAAGAAATTTTTCGCCTAGCTGGTAGTAATAAGTTATCACAAGTTATATACACTGATGGATCTAAAAAGGAGTCTTCTGGCAGGGCTGCATCTGCTCTTGTTGCCACCTCCCTAGTTAAGAACGATAATAAATTTGTTGAGTTAGGCATAAGAATTAACAACTGGGCGTCACACTGCAAACTGAATTGTTTGCAATCCTTTGGCGCTAAAGCTAACCTATGACACTGAGCTTGACTCTATCATCATTACTGATTCTATGTCATCATTGAAAGGGTCTTGGGTCATATAATGACTCCAACAACATGCTCATTGGGGAAGCCAGGTATAGATACTCAAAAATTAGGGACAAAGGAATTAATGTGCAATTGCTATGGATCCCATCACACATTGGATTACTCCTTCATGATAAAGTTGATATGTTAGCCAAGAAGAGTATCCAGAAGGAGAACGTAGAATATAACTTTGGTAAACTGTGTCTAGCATTAGGAATAATATTAGGAGAGAAGTAAATAATGAAGATGATTGTTATAGGAATGCAGTTAGAAGCCTGAGTAGATCTATAACCCACTATGATAACATGGGAAAGTAGATAAGTATGTTTATGGAGCAACTTGCAATGTGAACGACTGACTGATGTTTGTAGTGGCCAGGGGTTAGGCTTGGTTACAAGTACTTTTTGGCAGTTTTTGGGGGACACACAGATGATGAAACAAACTAAATTAAAATTATGTGATCAGGCATATGGTCACTCCTCTTGAACACTATGTGCTTAATTGTCCACTTATTGAGGAATACAGAGACAGACAGTATAATAACCTATGTGATATGTCAAGATATCTTATTAATGAAAATAAGATACCAGATATACTAAGCAAATTTCCTAAATTTGCTTGTAACAGATAAGTGAACTATAGATATGTAGATATAAATCCATATGTATTCCTGTTAACCCTTTGGGGCCTAGTTCCTAGGCCTTTTGTGTATCCACATGCTCTCGCGCTACCGTCCACAGGATGGATATGGGGTGCACAATAAACTAGCCACTTCGGTGGCAAAATCTAAATCTTAGACTCCAAACTGGTGCTGCATTCTCCAATATGGGCCTAACGTATATAGTGTACAGGGTCCTGAACGATTCCATATTAAGATGTCAGAATGCTGTTCTGAGGTTTGTTAGGCGCCCATATGCTGCAGCAGTTATTTGGTTGATGTGTGCCTCAGGAGATGTGCCTGGTGTTATACTCACCCTAAGAACTTTTTCCCTGAGTGAGGTTTGTAGTCTCTGGCCCCCTAGGCTGTACTCCATCTGCGGTCTTCTTTGCCCTTCCCCAATCTTCATGACTTTGCACTTTGTGGGGCTGAACTCCAGGAGCCAGTTGCTGGACCAGGCCTGCAGCCTGTCCAGGTCCCTTTGTAGCTCTGTCTGGTCCTCGTCCGATTGGATTCTTCTCATCAACTTCACATCATCTGCAAACAGGGACACTTCGGAGTCTATTCCTTCCGTCATGTCGTTCAGAAATTCCAGAAACAGCACCAGTCCTAAGACTGACCCCTGTGGAACCCCACTCGTCACATGCGCTCACTCTGACACTTCGCCACATACCATGACTCGCTGTTGTGTTCCTGACAGGCATTCCCTGATCCATTGTAGTGCCTTCCCTGTTTTCCCTGCCTGGTCCTCCAGTTTTTCCAGTAATCCTTTGTGTATAACTGTGTCAAACGCCTTCTTACAGTCCAAGAATATGCAATCTACTCACCCCTCTCTCTCTCTCTCTCTTGTCTTACTGCTGTCACCCTGTCATAGAACTCCTGTAGGTCTGTGACAGGATTTCCCGTCCCTGAATCATGTTGGCTGCTGTTGATAAGCTCATTCCTTTCTAGGTGTTCCACCACTCTTCTCCTGATAATCTTCTGCATGACTTTGCATATTATACATGTCAGTGACACTGGTCGGTAGTTTAGTATTGTTGTGTGTGTGTGTGTGTGTGTGTGTGTGTGTGTGTGGTGTGTGTGTGTGTGTGTGTGTGTGTGTGTGTGTGTGTGTGTGTGTGTGTGTGTGTGTGTGTGTGTGTGTGTTTGTGGTGTGTGTGTGTGTGTGTGTGTGTGTGTGTGTGTGTGTGTGTGTGTGGTGTTGTGTGTGTGTGTGTGTGTGAGTATGTGTGTATGTGTGTGCGTATGTGTGTATGTGTGGGGTCAGTGTTCTTCCTGAGCACAGGGAACTCCACCAAGCGAGACCTTACTAATCTCTCTCTTCCCACAGGTGTTCCTGAGAACACCTGTGTGTGGGGGAGGGGAGGTGCCTAAGTGTCTGTGAGGGAAGGATAGGTGGGGGAAATGTAGAGTGAGAGATAGAGGTAGATAGATAGATAAATAGATAAAGAGAGAGAGAGAGAGAGAGAGAGAGAGAGAGAGAGAGAGAGAGAGAGAGAGAGAGAGAGAGAGAGACGGAGAGATCACGTGAGAAAGTTATAAAACTGGAACATATATGTGTGGTAATTATGGTGTTTAGTGGTGGTAGTGGTGGTGGTTGTAGTAATGGTGGTCGTAGTGGTGGTTGTTGTAGTGGGGGTTATCGTAGTGGTTGTTGTGGCATCCTAGGAGTGTTACATTTTATTTGGCCTATGTCACCCACCCGTATAGGCTGCCTCCCGACCAGTGAACCAGGTGCTATGGGTTTAACTATGAACAAAAGCCCCGTCGTTATACCAGCACCTCGGTTCACTGGCCAGTTACAGACAAGATCACCAGAGCTGAGCAGCGATGTGGTTTACTTGTGACACGAGTTTTGGCAGACTTGTCTGTGCTGCTGATTGATTACGGTGCTTTGCCTGGCTCCTTGCTGTGCCTGGCTCCTTGCTTTGCCTGGCTCCTTGCTGTGCCTGGCTCCTTGCTTTGCCTGGCTCCTTGCTTTGCCTGGCTCTTTGCTTTGCCTCATCTGATCACCGTGTTGTACACTTGGTCTTAACATAAGAACATAAGAATGGAGGAACACTGCAGAAGGCCTACTGGCCCATGCGAGGCAGGTCCTTATCAAAACGACTACTACCTGAAGCTTCCCTAGAAATAACTCCCATACCCAATGACACCAATCAAACCCAGCCCCTCCCACTCATATATTTGTCCAGTCCCTTCTTAAAGCTACCCAAGGTCCTAGCCTCTATCACCCCACTGGGAAGACTGTTCCACGCATCTACAACTCTGTTAGAAAACAGTACTTACCTATGTCCTTTTAAATCTAATTACCCAACTTTAAATCCATTTTTCCCTGGTTTTTACCTGGTTCGACCCCCTCAGTACTTTATTATTATCTCCCTTGTTTATGCCCGTCATCCACTTATACACTTCAATGATATCTCCCATCATTCTACGCCTCTCCAGAGAGTGGAGATTTAAGGCTTTGAGTCTATCTTCATACGGGAGGTTCCTTACACAGTAAATCATTTTAGTCATTCTTCTCTGTATGTTCTCTAATGAGTCTATATCCATCCTGTAGTAAGGGGACCAAAACTGAGCAGCATAATCTAAATGAGGCCTCACTAGTGATGTATAGAGCTGTAAAATACTTTTGGACTTCTGTTACTTATACTTGTGTTGTTAGGTAAGACACATATGCAACAGTTAGGTATGGTTTAGAAAGACACGTAAGCAAACACTATAACATATTTATTAGAAAACGTTTCGGTCCTGGGACCTTGATCAAGGTCAAGTGATCAAGGTCCCAGGACCGAAACGTTTTCTAATAAATTTGTTATAGTGTTTGCTTACGTGTCTTTCTAAACCACTTGTCGGTATTTATTACCAAGGTTTTTACCAAGTTAGGTACTTTATTTCAAAAAGTTTCGCCTAACAGAGGTTCTTCAGTCGGTACAGAAAATTGATAGAGCAAAAGATATTGAAACATGAAATCGTCCTTCCCCCTTAAATTTTTGGGTGGCAGTCCCCCGCTGGAGAAGAGCATTGTTCCGTTGTCTAAAAAATTTAAGTTAAAAGGACAGAAGGGGGCCTTTTTTTGTGCCAGGAGGTGGCGTAGGTTGTTTTGGGAGGGCAGGTCCCTCTAAAACCCCAGCCGTTCTCACTGTGAGTTGTCGAAGTAGATTGTCTGTAACAAGTACCTTTGTGTTGCGTGTCTGACAAAATGAACTTTTAAAATGGTATAAAATCCCGACAGATTGTTAGGAAAGGGGACACTTTGAAACAGTTAGGTATTTTATTCGAAACGTTTCGCCTACACAGTGGGCTTTTTCGTCGGCAGAAAAGAAACCACGTCTCACCTCCTGGCACTATATAAGGCCCTTTCTGTCATTCAACTTCATATTGTTTTCAGACAACGGAACAATGCTCTTCTCCGACTGGGGACGCCCCCTAAAAATTTTAAAGGGGTGTGGACTATTACTCGTCTTCAAGTATCTCTGTTTTCAATTTTCTTTTACTCCTAAGAAATACGGGGTAGGCGAAACGTTTCGAAAAAAATTACTAATGTTATTGTTTTACCAACTTGTTTTATTTTTAAAATTTTAATTTTTAAAAATAAATTTTTTTGGTTTTCCCAAAAAACTGTTGGCCTTTTTCCCCTGGGGGTTTTTTTTTTTTTAATTTTTTTTTTCTTATTCGCTTATTTCCCAAATTTACTTCGAGGGGGATTTCATTACCGGGGGTTTTCCCTTAAATTATCCCCTTAAACCCGCCCTTTTTTCAACCCCGACTTTAAATTTTTCCAAATTTTGCCGGGGGTTTTTTGAAATTTTCCTGGGGTAAATTTTCCCTAATTTTTAAAATTTTGCAAAATTTTTCATGCACAATCCTTCATCACCCTTAAGAAAATTTTGAAAGAGACCCAAACACCTTTTGGAACGCCATAGTGGGTAATCCCTTTGATTTCACTCCATTAATGGTAACTCTCTGCTTTCTATGGTAAGCCTGCCTCAATCCATGCTAGAACTTACCTCCTATACCATGAGCTGCCATTTTCTTAAGAGTCTCTTGTGAGGTACTCTATCGAAGGCTTTACTAAAATCCAAATAAACAATATCATATTCCTTATCCTGTCAACTGCCTCAAATGTTCTATTGAAGAAAAACCCCCAAGTTTTTCAGGCAGGAACGACCTCCCCGGAACCATTCGAGATTTTATTTATCAAGTTTTTGCCTTTAAAGGTGACTTCTGTAATGTCTTATAATTGATTTTAAAAACTTCCCACTAAGAAGGGCAGGCTTTTTTGGGGGTAATTTTAAGGGGTGGACTTATCCCCCCGGAAAATTTTAATATAGAACCACATTTGCCATCTTCCCCCAACTCTGGCCAACACTGGTAAGGATGGACGCATTGAATACACCGTTTAAAGGCTGAAATAAGCTCCATCCTTCTTTTCCTTAAGTACCCTGGAAAAAAAACCCATCGGGGGCCCGGGGGGCTTTTTTTTGTTTCGGTTTTTCCCCTTTTTTTTAAAACCCTGTCCCCCCGTGAAAAGTAATATTATTTTAAAATTTTAAAATTTTTAGTTAAAATATAGTTAAATTTAAATACCCCCCGAAAGGGAAAAGAAGACCTGAATGTTTCCCTTTTTCCCTTTCATTAAAATTTATCTCATTTCGACAAGGGGTGTAAGCCTTCCCTATACCTGTGTTTGTAATAGTTGGGGGGGGCTGTTGTGGGGGGTGGGGTTTGGTTTTATTTGGGGGGTGGGGGGTTTATTGGGGGTAATGGGGGTGAGGCGTTTTTTAAAGGGGATGGGGTTTTGGGTTTCCCGATCATGGGAAAAAGCCTTTTTTCTCCAAAGGGTAGGGAACCCGACCACCTCAAAACAAAACTACGTCCCCCCAAAGGGGGATGGACCTTTATTACATCGTCTTCACGCCCTTTCTGCTCCTGTCAACTTTTTGTTTCTTTTACCCGAAAAGCCTGCGTTTAGGGGAAACGTTTCAATAAAGATCCCCAAATGTTTTAAAACCCGTGTCTTTCCACCTGCGGAAAATTTTATACCCCCCTTATGATATTTTATAGTAGAAAAGCACAGCAGTGGTAAAATAACAGTAGTAACAGTAGCAGCATTTTATTTTATAGTAAAAGTAAGAGCCCTAGAGTTGTAACAGTACAGCAGTAGTAGTAACATTTTGAGCTTTGTAGTATAAAAAGTAGCGCAATAGTAAAATTCCTCTTTCCCGGAAATTTCCTAATTTTTTTTCTCCCCCATCCCCCTAAAGATCCCCAGTCATCCCTTACCATTTTCCCCCCCAATCCCCCCAAACATCCTTTTACCCATCCCCCTTTAATCCCCCCCACCCAAACTACCCCCCCCACCCCCCCCCTTTCCCCCCACCAGCACAACCAACAAAGGGGGTGTTCTCAAAGGGGGCAGTTAAAACCCCTCCTCCCCCCCCCCCTCCCCCCAAACTTCCCCCCTATTACCTCCCCTTCCAACATTCCTCCTCCCCCCCCTCCCCCCCCCCTTTCACAACTCTTTCCCTTCCTCCTTTTCCCACCCAACCCCCTTTCCCTTTCCCCCCTCTGCCCTCCCATCTCTTGCCTTATTTTCCCCCTTTTTCCCCTCCACAAAAATCTTTTATTTTTTTCCTTTTTCATTTTCCCCCCCTCTTTCCTCTTCCTTGCCTTTTTCCTTTTTTCCCCCCCCCCTCTTTTTTTCCATATTTTTTTTTTCTCTCTTTCCCCGCTTTCCAAACTTTTTTTTTTTTAAAAATTCACCATCTTTTTTTTCCTTGGTTTTTTCCATCCCAATTTTCCTTCCCTCTCTCTCTCTCCTCTTTTCCCCCTCTCTCTGCCTCCTTTTCTCCTCCCCTCTCTCCCCCCTCTCTCCCTCCCCTTTCTTTCCCCCATTTTTCCTGTTCCCGCTTTTCCCTTTGTCCCCCCCTTTTTTCCCCCCCCCCCCCTCCACCACCCCCACCCCCTCCCCCACCTCCCCCCCCCTCCTCTCGACACATAACTGGGATTTTTTTCCCCACTGTTGTACCCAACCACATCCAGACTACCACATACCACAACCACCACATGACTAAAACCACTACCACAACCACCATCCATGACAACCACCACTCCCACAACCCCCATCCATGACTACCACCACTACACAACCACCATCCATGACTCCCACCACTACCACAACCCCATCCATGACTACCACCACTACACAACCCCCATCCATGACTACCACCCACTACCACAACCACCATCCATACAAACCACCACTAACCACAACCACCATCTATGACTACCACCACTACCACAACCACCATCCATGACTACCACCACTACCACAACCCCCATCCATGACTACCACCACTACCACAACCACCATCTATGACTACCCCCACTACCACAACCACCATCCTGACTACCACCACTACCACAACCACCACCATGACTACCACCACTACCACAACCACCATCCATGACTTCCACCACTACCACAACCACCATCCATGACTTCCACCACTACCACAACCACCATCCATGACTACCACCACTACCACAACCCCCATCCATGACTACCCCCAAACTACCACAACCACCATCCATGACTCCACCACTACCACAACCACCATCCATGACTTCCACCATACCACAACCACCATCCATGACTTCCACCACTACCACAACCACCATCCATGACAAACCACCACTACCACAACCACCATCCATGACTTCCACCACTACCAACCACCATCCATGACTACCACCTACCACAACCACCATCCATGACTACCACCACTACCACAACCACCATCCATACTTCCACCCACTACCACAACCCCATCCATGATACCACCACTACCACAACCACCATCCATGACTACCACCACTACCACAACCCCATTCCATGACTACCACCACTACCACAACCACCATCCATGACTACCACCACTACCACAACCACCATCCATGACTACCACCACTACCACAACCACCATCCATGACTACCACCACTACCACAACCACCACCATGACTACCACCACTCCCACAACCCCCATCTATGACTACCACCACTACCACAACCACCATCCATGACTACCACAAACCACCATCCATGATTACCACCACTACCACAACCACCATCTATGACTACCACCACTACCACAACCACCATCCATGACTACCACCACTACCACAACCACCATCCATGATTACCACCACTACCACAACCACCATCCATGACAAACCACCACTACCACAACCACCATCTATGACTACCACCACTACCACAACCACCATCCATGATTACCACCACTACCACAACCACCACCTATGACTACCACCACTACCACAATCACCATCCATGACTACTACCACTGTGTGTGTGTGTGTGTGTGTGTGTGTGTGTGTGTGTGTGTGTGTGTGTGTGTGTGTGTGTGTGTGTGTGTGTGTGTGTGTGTGTGTGTATTCACCTATTTGGTTTAGAAAGACACGTAAGCAAACACTATAACATATTTATTAGAAAACGTTTCGGTCCTGGGACCTTGATCAAGGTCCCAGGACCGAAACGTTTTCTAATAAATATGTCATAGTGTTTGCTTACGTGTCTTTCTAAACCAACTTGTCGGTATTTATTACCAAGGTTTATACCATTCACCTATTTGTTGTCGCAAGGGTCTATTCACAGCTCCTGGCCCCACCTCTTCGCTAGACGCTACTAGGCCCACTCTCTGCTCCAAAAGCTTTGTCGTACCTCTTCTTCAAGCTGTGTATGGATCCTGCTCTAGTGGTTTTAATCAGGTCAACTTCCCTTCTCATCCTTCTTATCTATCCACACCTTCGATTCCCTTTTCCCCTTCCTTTCTCAGCTCTCTCATCTTCTCCTTTTACACTTCCACTCCTCCATCTACTCCAGTTATCATCCTCCTCTACCTCTCTCTCCCTTACCTGGAGGTTACCTGGAGGTTATTCCGGGGATCAACGCCCCCGCGGCCCGGTCCACGACCAGGCCTCCCGATGGATCAGGGCCTGATCAACTAGGCTGTTACTGCTGGCCGCATGCAGTCCGACGTACGAGCCACAGCCCGGCTGATCCGGCACTGACTTTAGGTATCTGTCCAGCTCTCTCTTGAAGGCAGCCAGGGGTTTATTGGCAATTCCCCTAATGCTTGATGGGAGGCTGTTGAACAGTTTTGGGCCCCGGACACTTATGGTGTTTTCTCTTAGTGTACCAATGGCGCCCCTACTTTTTATGGCGGCATTTTGCATCGCCTGCCCAGTCTTTTACTTTCGTTAGGGAGTGATTTCTGTGTGCAGATTTGGGACCATTCCTTCCAAGATTTTCCAAGTGTAGATTATGATATATCTCTCCCTCTGCGTTCCAACGAGTACAAATCAAGTGCTTTCAAGCGTTCCCAGTAGTTAAGGTGCTTGACAGAACTTATACGTGCAGTAAAGGATCTCTGTTACACTCTCTAGATCTGCGATTTCACTGCTTTGTATGGAGATGTTAATGTACAGCAGTATTCCAGCCTAGAGAGAACAAGTGATTTGAAAAGGATCATCATGGGCTTGGCATCTCTCGTTTTGAAAGTTCTCATTATCCATCCTATCATTTTCTTTGCACGTGCGATCGTGGCACTGTTGTGATCCTTGAAAGTGAGATCCTCAGACATTACTACTCCAGGTCCCTTACATTATTTTTCCGCTCTATTGTATGGCCGGAGTCAGTAGTATACTCTGTTCTAGTTATTATCTCCTCCAGTTTTCCATAACGGAGTAGTTTGGAATTTGTCCTCATTGAACATCATATTGTTTACCGTCGCCCACTGGAAAACTTTGTTTATATCTTCTTGGAGGTTAACCGCGTCCTCAGCAGATGACAGCCTCATGCAGATCCTAGTATCATCACCAAAGGATGATACGGTGCTGTGGTGTATATCTCTGTCTATGTCTGATATGAGGATAAGGAATAAGATGGGGGCGAGTACTGTGCCTTGTGGAACAGAGCTCTTCACTATGGCAGCCTCCGATTTAACTCTGTTGACCACTACTCTTTGTGTTCGATTTGTTAGGAAGTTGAAGATCCATCTCCCCACTTTCCCAGTTATTCCTTTAGCACGTATTTTATGGGCTATTACACCATGATCGCATTTGTCAAATGCTTTTGCAAAGTCTGTGTATATTACATCTGCATTCTGATTTTCTTCCAGTGCATCCAAGGCCATGTCATAGTGATCCAGTAGTTGTGAGAGGCAGGAGCGACCTGCCCTGAACCCATGTTGCCCTGGATTGTGCAGATTTTGGGAATCCAGGTGGTTTGCAATCCTGCTTCTTAGCAGTTGTCTTCCAATTTCCTCATCCTTCCTCTTTCTCTCCAGTCTCATGTAGCTTCCATTCACAGTTACTTCTCCTTCCCTACAACCATCTGACCTTCCCCACGACTATCTGACCTTTCCTACAAACTATCTGACCTTCCCTACAACTATCTGCCCTTCTCTACAACTATCTGACCTTCCCTACAACTATCTGACCTTCCCTACAACTGTCTGGCCTTCCCTACAACTATCTGCCCTTCTCTACAACTATCTGACCTTCCCTACAACTATCTGACCTTCCCTACAACTATCAGACCTTCCCTACAACTATCTGCCCTTCTCTACAACTATCTGACCTTCCCTACAACTATCTGACCTTCCCTACAACTATCTGACCTTCCCTACAACTAGCTGACCTTCCCTACAATTTCCCTTGACCTTCATAGTTGTTTTCTTCTGTTATGGAAAGTTTCTGGTGTATTTCTCCTTTCCTTAGCTCTAACCTCCCTCTTTCCCTTCCTCTCCGCCTCTCCCACCCTCCCTTTCTCCCTCTCTTCCTCCCCTCCCTCTCTCCCCACCCTGTCTTTCCCTCCCACCCTCCCTCCATCACTCCCCCGCTTCAACCGTCCACAATTCCCATGTTTCCCCTCTTCGTGCCGTCTCTATGGCCCACTAAACTTCTAAACGGTGGCAAGGGGAAGGGGGAGAGAGGGGAGATAGATGGTAGATGGTAAGGGAGGTTAGCAAGAATAGTGGACGATGAAAGAATGGAATGGAATAGTGAATGACGGGTGAGAGATGTGCAAGGGTGAGGTTTATGGTGAAGGAGAACTTAGTGATGAGGGAGAACTATGGTGAGGGAGAATAAAGATGGTAGAGGACGTAATGGGAGATGGTAAAAGAGAGTTGACGATGTTGGAGATTGTGCGGAGTATGGGAATTAATTCCCCTTCTACACTGACTGATGATTGCAGTATATCGACCTTCAGATAGATACTTATCTATCTGAAGGGTGCTTGGGGGTCAACGCCCCCCGGCCAGGTTCATGACCAGGTCTCCCGGTGGATCAGGGCCTGATCAGCCAGGCCCTTTCTGCTGGCAGTACTCAATCCAGCGTACGAACCACAGCCCGACTGGTCAGGTACTGACTTTAGATATCTGTCCAGATCCTTCTCGAAGACAACCTGGGGTCTTTAAGACAGCCAGGGATCTATTGGTAATCCCCCTTATGTATACTAGAAATCAGTTAAACAACCTTCCAACACTTACTGTGTTTTCTCTGAGTGTATTCACACAACCCCAAGTCTTTTCCTTTTATAGGGAGTGACTCCTGTGTGCAGATTTAAGATTGGTTCCTCTAAATTATAATGTACCTTTCTCGCCTGCTCTCCATGGACGGTCAAGGGAATACAAACGCTCAGAGTAACTGAAGTGCTGTACTGAACCCATTATACCAGCTGCTGTCATCTGTACATTCTCCAGATCCGCAATTTTGTCTGCTTTTGAAGAGGCTGTTAGCGTACAACAGTATTCCAGCCTAGAGAGATAAAGTGCCTCAACGAGGATCGTCACTGGCTTGGCATCCCTTGTTTTGAAAGTTCTCATTACCCATCCTTTCATTTCTCTCGCACTGTGATAATGGCACTGTTGTGGTCCTTGGAGGTGAGATCCACTGACATTATCATTCCTAAGTACTTCACGTTCATTTCTCGTTCTTCTGTGTGGTTAGAATTTGCATTATTTTCCATTCTAGCTTTTAATTCCTCCAGTTTTTCGTATCGAATTAGCTGGAATTTATTCTCAATGAACATCATATTGTTTTCTGCGGCCCATTAGTAGACTTTGTTTACATCCGTCTGAAGATTTACAGTGTCTTCAATACATGGCGTCTCAAGAGTATTATGTTATAAATTTTGGAGATGCTGACAAAATTTTGAGTCTTGTTCTTAAAAAAATCCTTCGGATTATGTGTCTTGAGTGTGATTAATGGCTCACAAGAGTTATTTCGAGATTTTGGAATTTCACTCATTTATTTTCTGTCATCAGTGTAAGTCCAATTTTGTTTAAACAAGGACCCGATACTGGATGTGGCTTTTTGCCTTGTTTATTGCAAATATTTTTGCAATTCAGATAGGTTATCCCCTTGAGAAACTCTCTGAGTCTTTGTCTTTGCCTCATATCCTTATTTTGCTGTTAAAGTGATCTTTTGTGCTGGTCTCTGTGAACGCCATAAACACCGCATTTGACTCAACGAGGATTCCACCGGCTTATTTTAGGTTACTTATCTTCAGAGTTAATAATATGAATAAAACTCTTTTCTTCTTCTTCTTCTTCTTCTTCTTCTTCTTCTTCTTCTTCTTCTTCTTCTTCTTCTTCTTCTTCTTCTTCTTCTTCTTCTTCTGCATCTTTTCTTATATTCAAGCATATCTTGCTAAACAACATGGTGTTATTAGTTACACTGTATGGTTCAATATGACTGATTTCTTCTTGTCTGGATTAACAACACATTACCATTGTTACCAAATCATAAACTTGTAAATAACTCATTACCAGTGTTACCAGATCATAAACTTGTAAATAAGTCATTACCAGTGTGTTTACCCATTAGAATACTGGCGTCCTGTCCTTGGACCTTTGTGCCTGTCATCTCTGGAACACCGTTCACATGATGGGCATGAGTGCTGCAGGATAAGTGGTGAAGTATAAGTGGTGAAGTATGAGTGGTGAAGTATGAGTGACATTAATGTAAACATCAGTTACCTTCGTAATTCTACAAAAGCAACATGTGAAAGACCTGGGGACAATAATGTAGCTGAGCTTTCTTTAAAACAACTCACTAAGACAAATGTCACTACAACCAGGAAACTGACCGGGTGGATAATGAGAACTTTCTGAACAAGGAAAACAGTGACAATAGCGACGCAGTTCTAATCGCTTGTGCCCCCTCGTTTAGAGTATTGCTCAGTGTTGACGGCCCCCGTTCAGGGCAGGAGAAGTATCAGAGCTGGAACAGTGCCAATAAAGAGCTGGAACGAAGTGCCAATAAAGAATTTAAATTACTGGGAACACCTTAAAGCCCTAAATATATACTCACTGTAGGAAAGAAGATAGAGATACAAGGTAATATATACCTTGATTTTTTTTTTACACAAATAAGTTTTACAGCCTAGGATTTGTTATCCTACCTCAGCTCATTTAAAACCCCAGTCCTGAGGTATACTACCACCCCCAGGATGCCACCCACAACAGTCGACTAACACCCAGGTACCTACTTACTGCATAGGTGAAACATGGCTGGCAGCAGTGGTTACGAGCAAACATTGGCTCCAAAATCGATTTTTCAACTCTTGCCGGGGATGCGAACACTATACACTCAAGTATATGAATGAAGGACGCTGCTTCTCACAAGCAGCCACGGAACACTTGAGGGACCTGATCCCAAAATAACCAAAATCAACGTGCCACATTAACAACATACTGGATGTACAGATGTATTTGAACGAAGGTGCATAAACTAATACCCAGTTGCAGCCAAGCAGGGGGCCGGAGGGCCATAAATAAGAGAACACACTGTATCAACATCCATGTCCCAGACTATTCAACATCTTACCAGAAGATATCAGAAACACTGCTGGGACAGGTGTAGAAGTCTTCAAGGGGAAATTGGACATCTCCATCAAGTACTGGATCAACCAGGCTATGATTGATGTGTGGGCCAGCGAACCACCAATAGTAACAGCCTGAATAACAAGACAAACACCAGACAAACCTCAGGCTGACACTGCTAAAATGTCCATCTCAGGCTGACACTGCTGATGTGTCCCATCTCAGGCTGACACTGCTGATGTGTCCCATCTCAGGCTGACACTGCTGAAGTGTCCCATCTCAGGCTGACACTGCTGAGGTACACTGGCTGACTGCTGATGTGTCCCATCTCAGGCTGACACTGCTGATGTGTCCCCATCTCAGGACTGCTGAGTGCCATCAGGTGACGTGATGTGTCCCATCTCAGGCTGACACTGCTGATGTGTCCCATCTCAGGCTGACACTGCTGAAGTGTCCCATCTCAGGCTGACACTGCTGATGTGTCCCATCTCAGGCTGACACTGATGATGGGTCCCATCTCAGGCTGACCACTGCTGAAGTTCCCATCTCAGGCTGACACTGCTGATGTGTCCCATCTCAGGCTGACACTGCTGAAGTGTCCCATCTCAGGCTGACACTGCTGATGTGTCCCATCTCAGGCTGACACTGCTGATGTGTCCCATCTCAGGCTGACACTGCTGAAGTGTCCCATCTCAGGCTGACACTGCTGATGTGTCCCATCTCAGGCTGACACTGCTGAAGTGTCCCATCTCAGGCTGACACTGCTGAAGTGTCCCATCTCAGGCTGACACTGCTGAAGTGTCCCATCTCAGGCTGACACTGCTGAAGTGTCCCATCTCAGGCTGACACTGCTGAAGTGTCCCATCTCAGGCTGACACTGCTGATGTGTCCCATCTCAGGCTGACACTGCTGATGTGTCCCATCTCAGGCTGACACTGCTGATGTGTCCCATCTCAGGCTGACACTGCTGATGTGTCCCATCTCAGGCTGACACTGCTGATGTGTCCATCTCAGGCTGACACTGCTGATGTGTCCCCATCTCAGGCTGACACTGCTGATGTGTCCCATCTCAGGCTGACAACTGACTGATGTGTCCATCTCAGGCTGACACTGCTGAAGTGTCCCATCTCAGGCTGACACTGCTGATGTGTCCCATCTCAGGCTGACACTGCTGATGTGTCCCATCTCAGGCTGACACTGCTGAAGTGTCCCATCTCAGGCTGACACTGCTGATGTGTCCCATCTCAGGCTGACACTGCTGATGTGTCCCATCTCAGGCTGACACTGCTGAAGTGTCCCATCTCAGGCTGACACTGCTGAAGTCTCCCATCTCAGGCTGACACTGCTGAAGTCTCCCATCTCAGGCTGACACTGCTGATGTGTCCCATCTCAGGCTGACACTGCTGAAGTGTCCCATCTCAGGTGACATGCTGATGTGTCCACATCTCAGGCTGACACTGCTGAAGTGTCCCATCTCAGGCTGACACTGCTGATGTGTCCCATCTCAGGCTGACACTGCTGATGTGTCCCATCTCAGGCTGACACTGCTGATGTGTCCCATCTCAGGCTGACACTGCTGATGTGTCCCATCTCAGGCTGACACTGCTGATGTGTCCCATCTCAGGCTGACACTGCTGAAGTCTCCCATCTCAGGCTGACACTGCTGATGTGTCCCATCTCAGGCTGACACTGCTGATGTGTCCCATCTCAGGCTGACACTGCTGCAGTCTCCCAGCTCAGACTGACACTGCTGCAGTCTCCTGGCTCAGACTGACACTGCTGCAGTCTCCCAGCTCAGACTGACACTGCTGAAGTCTCCCATCTCAGGCTGACACTGCTGCAGTCTCCCAGCTCAGACTGACACTGCTGCAGTCTCCCAGCTCAGACTGACACTGCTGCAGTCTCCCAGCTCAGACTGACACTGCTGCAGTCTCCCAGCTCAGACTGACACTGCTGAGGTCTCCCATCTCAGGCTGACACTGCTGCAGTCTCCCAGCTCAGGACTGACACTGCTGAGTCCCAGCTCAGGCTGACACTGCTGCAGTCTCCAGCTCAGACTGACACTGCAGCAGTTTCCTAGCTCAGACTGACACTGCTGCAGTCTCTCCCAGCTCAGACTGACCTGCTGCAGTCTCCCAGCTCAGACTGACACTGCTGCAGTCTCCCAGCTCAGACTGACACTGCAGCAGTCTCCCAGCTCAGACTGACACTGCTGCAGTCTCCCAGCTCAGACTGACTCTGCTGCAGTCTCCCAGCTCAGACTGACACTGCTGCAGTCTCCCAGCTCAGACTGACACTGCTAAGTCTCCCATCTCAGACTGACACTGCTGCAATCTCCCAGCTCAGACTGCCTGCTGCAGTCTCCCAGCTCAGACTGACACTGCTGCAGTCTCCCAGCTCAGACTGACACTTCTGCAGTCTCCCCAGCTCAGACTGACACTGCTGCAGTCTCCCAGCTCAGACTGACACTGCTGCAGTTTCCATCAGCTGACCTGCTGAGTCTCCCAGCTCAGATGACAACTGCTGCAGTCTCCCAGCCAGATGCACTGCTGCAGTCTCCAGCTAACTGACACTGCTACAGTCTCCCAGCTCAGGACTGACACTGCTGAGGTCTCCCATGCTCAGACTTACACTTCTGAAGTTCCCAGCTCAGACTGACACTGCTGCAGTCTCCCAGCTCAGCTGACTCTGCTGCAGTCTCCCAGCTCAGACTGACACTGCTGCATGTCTCCCAGCTCAGACTGACACTGCTGAGTTCCCCAGCTCAGAGGCTCTGCTGCAGTCTCCAGCTCAGATGACTCTGCCTGCAGTCTCCCAGTTCAGCTGACACTGCTGCAGTTCCCCAGCTCAGACTGACACTGCTGCAGTCTCCCACTCAGACTGACACTGCTGAGTCTCCCAGCTCAGACTGACACTGCTGAGTCTCCAGCTCACTGACTCTGCTGCAGTTCCCAGCTCAGACTGACACTGCTGCAGTCTCCCATCTCAGGACTGACACTGCTGCAGTCTCCCAGTCTCAGACTGACACTGCTGCAGTCTCCCATCTCAGGCTGACACTGCTGCAGTCTCCAGCTCAACTGACACTGCTGCAGTTCCCCACTCAGACTGACACTGCTGCAGTCTCCCAGCTCAGACTGACATCTGCTGCAGTCTCCCAGCTCAGACTGAACACTGCTGCAGTCTCCCAGCTCAGACTGACACTGCTGCAGTCTCCCAGCTCAGGCTGGACTCTGCTGCAGTCTCCCAGCTCAGACTGACTCTGCTGCATGTCTCCCAGCTCAGCTGACACTGCTGAGTCTCCCAGCTCAGGACTGACACTGCTGAAGTCTCCCATCTCAGACTGACACTGCTGCAGTCTCCCATGCTCAGACTGACACTGCTGCGTCTCCCAGCTCAGACTGACACTGCTGCAGTCTCCCAGCTCAGACTGACACTGCTGCAGTCTCCCAGCTCAGACTGACACTGCTGCAGTCTCCCAGCTCAGACTGACACTGCTGCAGTCTCCCAGCTCAGACTGACACTGCTGTAGTCTCCCAGCTCAGACTGACACTGCTGCAGTCTCCCAGCTCAGACTGACACTGCTGCAGTCTCCCAGCTCAGACTGACACTGCTGCAGTCTCCCAGCTCAGACTGACACTGCTGCAGTCTCCCAGCTCAGACTGACACTGCTGCAGTCTCCCAGCTCAGACTGACACTGCTGCAGTCTCCCATCTCAGACTGACACTGCTGCAGTCTCCCGCTCAGACTGACACTGCTGCAGTCTCCCAGCTCAGACTGACACTGCTGCAGTCTCCCAGCTCAGACTGACCTGCTGCAGTCTCCCAGCTCAGACTGACACTGCTGCAGTCTCCCAGCTCAGACTGACACTGCTGCAGTCTCCCAGCTCAGACTGACACTGCTGCAGTCTCCCAGCTCAGACTGACACTGCTGCAGTCTCCCAGCTCAGACTGACACTGCTGCAGTCTCCCAGCTCAGACTGACTCTGCTGCAGTCTCCCAGCTCAGACTGACACTGCTGCAGTCTCCCAGCTCAGACTGACACTGCTGCAGTCTCCCAGCTCAGACTGACACTGCTGCAGTCTCCCAGCTCAGACTGACACATTTCCATCCAGTGTGATGGAATGTGACAGACTGACACTGCTAACTAGTTCCCACTGCAACTGACTCAGCAGTAGCTCAACTGACACTGCTGGCATCTCCCTTTTCTAAAGACAAAAATACGTCTCTGCAATCCCCAGTTTCAGCAGTACACTTGCACTTCCCCTCATCACCAAACAACCCACTCACATTTCCTCTTTACCATTTCTCACTCCCTTACCCCCCCTTCCCGTTGGTCTGTGCGCGGCTGGCACCAACATCCGTGAAGATCAGGCCTAGCAACCGGTTGGCCTGGTCTGGGACCGGGAGGCGGAGGTGGGGGGGGGGGACCCCCGTGAAAGAGGACTACCTGGCTACAGGTAACTCACAGGTAACCTTTCCCTCCCTCCCCTCCCATATGCCAGCCGTCCCAATCACCCCTCAACTTCTCCCCTTCCCCCTTTTCCCACCCTTCTCCCCCGATTTTTTTCCACCTCCCCTTAAAATTCATCTCACAGCTCACTCCCACTTCAAACTTTTCTAGCCCAATCACTCGCCCTCCCCTCCCCTCCCATCCCCTCCCCTCCTACCCCTCCCCTCCTTCCCTTCCCTCCCTATTCCACCCTCTCCCTCTCTAATCCCTCTCTCCCCTCCCCACCTCTCTAATCGCTCTGCGTTCCTCATTATACTTCCCAACCTGTTACACTAGTTCGTCCCCCCCCTCTCTCTCTCTCTCTCTCTCTCTCCCCTTCTCTCTCATAATAATAATAATAATAATAATAAATAATAATAATAGTGGTAGTAGTACTAGAAGTATTAACGGTATAAACTTACAAGAACAAGGTGAGACAGGTCAGCAGCAGCACGTAAATTCCTGGAAGAGTCATGATGATACTCGCTCCTTCAGTCTAAGAAGAAGAACAAGAAGAGAAGGAGAGAAGACGATGCCTCCGTGAGTTACTTCTCTCGCACCACACGCCGTCACTCTCTTTCTGTCTCTCTTCTTCCGGAGTTATCACGCACTTCTGAGAACACTTAGCGTCTTTGGCAACTTAAAGAAGACACGGACGACAACCCGCGTTTGCTGTTTATCCGACGACCACAACAAATACCGTATCTTCCTTGTTTTGGTGGGAAGGAGCAAGCAACGGGAGACCAGACCAGAAGAGGCAAGAAATCTTGTACATGCAGATCATGCAAGGTTTAAGTGTGGGAACTTACGGGAAGTTTAAGAGATTGTCTGTCAGGTCCTTACGTATTTGTGTCGCTAGTGCTGCCGTCTGTCCATCGAAGACAAGAAATATAGCACGGGGGATTGGGGAGTTAAGTTAATTAACCTTCCCTAGTGTAACCTAACCTACCTGCAGGTCGTTCCGGGGGTCAACGCCCACGCGACCCGGTGTTTTGACCAGGTCTCCAGGTGAATCACGGCCTGATCAACCAGGCTGTTACTGCTGGCCGCACGTAGTTCAACTTACGAACCACAGCCTGGTTGGCTGATCGGGTACTGACTTTACTAGGTATCTGTCCAGCCCCCTCTTAAAGGCAGCCAGGGATCTATTGTAATACCCTTTATGTATGATGTAGAGTGGAAGAGTTGCAAGAAGAGTTACGGACAATTGACGGAAAAAGTAATCGTGAAGGTAGGAGGTTACCTGGAGTTATTCCGGATCAACGCCCCCGGCCCGAGTCCATGACAGGCCTCCGTGGATCAAAGGCAGATAACTAGTGCATTATCTGGCCGAGCAGTCCAACGTACGAGCCATAGCACGCTGATCCGCAAGTTAAACCTGATACAACTCTCATACGCAATTATTTTCTCGTGAGATATTATCATTAACATGAAATCATGAAATTTTAGCGTCGAGCGAGCCATACAACCCACTTACCGTCGATATTTTACTAACCATCTACATGGACTAACGTTGACCGGACGCAGTCCTTGTGCGATTGCTACACATGTCAGCATATTAACGCCTTGTTAAACAGAGGACAAGCCACACACGCAAAACGATTTTTACTAATGCTGTTTTTTTTTAAAGCGAGCATGTAACAAGGCAGCACATCAGGGTGGAGAGCAAAGAATAGCAATAACGATGTAAAGCTGCGGTATCTTGGACGCTCCGTCGTTCACGGATAATGATGGAGTGTTTGGGCACCTCCTCAGCCATTTTTTTTTTTTCTATATATATATATATATATATATATATATTATATATATATATATATATATATATATATATATATATTATATATATATATATATATATATATATATATATATTATATATATATATAAATCCGGTGAGGAAAACGATAAGTTCTTCCATTCCTGCGTCTAGGGAAGACCTAGATAGATTATTTTTCCTATATACAGGTGGCCTGGTGGCTAAAGCTCCCGCTTCACACACGGAGGGCCCGGGTTCGATTCCCGGCGGGTGGAAACATTCCGACACGTTTCTTTACACCTATCCTGTTCACCTAGCAGCAAATAGGTACCTGGGTGTTAGTCGACTGGTGTGGGTGGCATCCTGGGGGACAAGATTAAGGACCACAATGGAAATAAGTTAGACAGCCCTCGATGACGCACTGACTTTCTTGGGTTATCCTGGGTGGCTAACCCTCCGGGGTTAAAAATCCGAACGAATTCTTATCTTATCTTATCTTAATCAAGGTAAGTTCTTCTTTTCCTATATCCAAGGAGAAAATGATACAGTAGAGAATCTCTGGCAATATTTGTCATGGGGATTCATACTGTGATATTCCAGTGTTACATTGCTGCCACTTTTGCTTCACAGGTGAGTTGATTCCTAATGAAGGCACTTCGCTGTTGACTCAGCATTTATAAGACCACGAGAGGAAGTTCAACTTGTGTATGGAACCTTCCTGTGGATTTGTTCAAGCTGTGGCGTAGTTATTTAAAGTAATTTCAAAACAAGTGTTTACACATGTCTATCCGAAATCCATTTCTTCCCGGACATGAGTACCCAAGAGTGAAGCTCCACGGTGGACTCCATACAGAAGGATCACGTACTAGTCATTGATTTCCCTCATCAATTGACATCAACGTTGTTATTTATAGTGGTCGTCCTGAATAGCGGGTTATTGTTAGGGAACAAGGTGAAGCAGCCTGGGCTGGCGAGGAGCACATATGTTAAGTATTTGCAATCCACAGGTACTGTGCACCAATGTGATACCCTCTGGTAGCCGAACATGTGCTGATGGTCATCAAGGTGTCTTGAGACCGGGGTTAAAACCTCGAGCTGTCCAGACGACAGGAACTACCATACCACCAAAGGGAAAGTAGAGGAATATAGACCCTGACGAGGTAGGACCACGAAAATTAAAATTTCTCTGAAGCATAGATAGCATACGCTAGAACAGACTCTTAACATAAGAGTAACAGAAAGGAGGAAAGACGAGAGACAAATTTGGTCCTTGTATTAGTCTGATACCTAACAAGGAATCGACAGGAAATTCAACGTGATATCACCTTAGCGATCAGAAAGGAAAGAGATGACCCATACACACCTTAGGCACAACCCACGCACCCTCAAATAGGTAACAGGTAATTACACACACAAATACACTGGCGACACACGCCCATATATAAATAGTGATGTGTCTTGTACTGGGAAGATTTGGTACATGTTTATAGTTCATCCTCAACGCCCAGTGATCATCCGTGTAGGGAATCCTGAGGGCCTCAGGTGCCCAAACATGGGTAGAACACACACACACACACACACACACACACACACACACACACACACACACACACACACAGCAATTAAGAAACTGAACCAAACAATGTATACCGTAAGTTAGTTTTCCGAAACTTGAATTATGAGACAAAATGAATATTAGAGTCCCGGCACCAGTAGACGTTTCGAGCGTATAAACATATCTGTTCTTCTGGATCCAGCATCAAGGACGGTGCCTTCCTATATTTTGAAGGGCTCTTGATTCAAAGAATTGGAGCTACATACCCATACCTCGGATCAAACCTGTTTGTATTCCCATTTACCAGGTACTGTATTGCGATAGAGCCTCTCCATCAATAATAATAATAATAATAATAATAATAATAATAATAATAATAATAATAATAATAATAATAATAATAAGGGCAGAAATATTTACATCTCTCCTGGGTCGAAAGGTCTACGACTGTAAAAGTTCCAAGCATGTCGGGTCGAGACCAGAGATGAGTGGCCATGCCCACTTCTGTGCTGGTGTAACCTGTACAGGAGTTAGGTATAAAACACAGGTCAGACCATCCGTGAGAGTGTCAGACCATCCAAGAGAGTGGCAGACCATCTAGGAGAGTGGCAGACCATCCCTGAAAGTGGCAGACCATCCGAGAGAGTGGCAAAGAATCGTAGAGAGTGGCAGACCATCCAGCAGAGTGGCAGACCATCCCCGAGAGTGGCAGACCGTCCCTGAGAATGGCAGACCATCCCTGAGAGTGGCAGACCATCTCTGAGAGTGGCAGACCATCCCCGAGAGTGGCAGACCGTCCCTGAGAGCGGCAGACCATCCCCGAGAGTGGCAGACCGTCCCTGAGAGTGGCAGACCATCCGAGAGAGTGGCAAAGCATCGGAGAAAGCGGCAGACCATCCCTGAGAGAGGCAGGTCATCCGAGATAGTGGGAAAACATCGGGAAGAGTGGCAGACCATCCCTGAGAGTGGCAGACCATCCCTGAGAGTGGCAGACCATCCAAGTGTGTGGTGCATACTCAAGGTAGGAACAAACTGAGCGAGATTTTTAAGGTTTTTTCTCAACCATAGATGATAACTAACGTAATCTTATGACTTACTGATTTGTTCACGTTTCTTGAAGTGTTTGTGGCAGCGGACACACCCACACAGCGACCATCATCATCCCATCTTATTGCCCAGCAATCACTGTGGTCAAACATTTCCTTATCAGAAAACGCAAGCATCAGTTTCCTATTCCAGGCAGCTGTAACTACTTCTCGATACCTGTAACTGCTCCTTGATGCCTGTAACTGCTGCTTGATGCCTGTAACTGCTGCTTGATGCCTGTAACTGCTGCTTGATGCCTGTAACTGCTGCTTGATGCCTGTAACTGCTGCTTGATGCCTGTAACTGCTGCTTGATGCCTGTAACTGCTGCTTGATGCCTGTAACTGCTGCTTGATGCCTGTAACTGCTGCTTGATGCCTGTAACTGCTGCTTGATGCCTGTAACTGCTGCTTGATGCCTGTAACTGCTGCTTGATGCCTGTAACTGCTGCTTGATGCCTGTAACTGCTGCTTGATGCTTGTAACTGCTGCTTGATGCCTGTAACTGCTGCTTGATGCCTGTAACTGCTGCTTGATACCTGTAACTGCTCCTTGATGCCTGTAACTGTTGCTTGATGCCTGTAACTGCTGCTTGATGCCTGTAACTGCTGCTTGATGCCTGTAACTGCTCCTTGATGCCTGTAACTGCTGCTTGATGCCTGTAACTGCTGCTTGATGCCTGTAACTGGGAGAGTTCTCGTTTGTGGATAAGTGAGGGTTAGATTCGAGTCACTGACCGGTCTATGAGTATTTTTCCGTGTCAGTTCCTACATTGAAGATGAGGTTCATGTGTTGGTTATTGAAGACAGGGATAAAGAGCCGGTAATTCGACGCTAAGCATCCATGTCCCCAAGTCTTGTAAACTGGTCTCTCTCTCTCTCTCTCTCTCTCTCTCTCTCTCTCTCTCTCTCTCTCTCTCTCTCTCTCTCTCTCTCTCTCTCTCTCTCTCTCTCTCTCTCTCTGTTCAGGTTTTCGGTAAGGATAGACAACATTGTTAACAACTCTGCTCTATACCTAAATTTCTGTGATCCATCATATGAAAAGCGACCTAGAGACATTAACTCTGTGTGTGTGTGTGTGTGTACTCACCTAGTTGAGGTTGCAGGGGTCGAGTCCGAGCTCCTGTGTGTGTTGTGTGTGGGGTGTGTGTGTGTGTGTGTCCTTTTTCTTGACAAGCCTTCCCTAACCTAACCTTGAAATTTAATAATAATTATAATAATAATAATAATAATAATAATAATAATAATAATAATAATAATAATAATAATAATAATAATTTTATTTCTATGGTAGTGGGGAGAGAAGAACACACTGGATAAAGAGGGAGAAACAGATGTAAAATAGATGGAAGTGGGACAGGAGGGTGCCAGAGAGGGAATGGTGACACATTAGACAAAGGAAGAAAATAGACTAAAGTGAGGGAGAGTGAGAGGGAGAGACGGGAGAGAGAAAGAGAGGAGGATAGCAGGGAGAAAGAGAAAGAGGAGGAAGGGAGGGGTGAGAACTGGCAGGGGAGAGCTGAGGATAGATGGTGGGGGAGGAGAGAATAGATTGATTATAATCTCTGAGCCAGGGAGTAACTAGGTCGCTGAGGCCCTGCTAGGTGTCAGGGAGAGAAAGGAGTCAGTTAAATAATACTCTAATATCTATCTACCTGTCTATCTATCAATCTATCTAATAAACGTACCTCAGGGAAAAAATCGAGGTTCTTCCCTGAGCTGTTTCAATATTGTCTTCTCCTACCACCCCCTATATTTTATATAAGTGAAATTTTATTAATAGACAGAATACACTGACAGAAAACAAACATGAATACATTGGTACAATACATCAAAAATTGTGAATGTCCTCCAGCTCCTCCGAAGCCGGATGCGAGCCAAGTATGCAGCAAGCATTTCCCCTCTGGATGGCCATGTTGAGGCGTTGGAACATGAAAGAGGCTGCCCTTGGGTCCATGGGTGCCTTGTCCCTAGCCATCACCTACCCTCTGGGCTCTTAATGACCAGGTGAGCACCACCAGGTGAGCACCACCAGGTGAGCACCACCAGGTGAGCACCACCAGGTGAGCACGACCAGGTGAGCACCACCAGGTGAGCACCACCAGGTAAGCACCATCACTTACTGACGCTGCTGTAAATATCAAGGGACAGACCAATTAGCACTGCAAGGCAGGTTAAGAACCCTTAACTCTGTAGAGGAGGAGGAGGAGGAAAAGAGGAGAGGGAAAAGAGGAGAGGGAGGAGGAAAGAAGGAGGAGAGGAAGAGACGTAATAAAAAGAGGAAAGCCCACTCAAGTAATTGCTAGATGCTCTTCCTTACCGTCTTCCTCTTATAGATAAGAAGAACAACACGAGTCTTTAAGGATATGATGTTCCTTGACGTTGCTGAGTGGGGCTCTTGATCCAGGGCATGGCTGCTACATGACCCTTCCTCGGATCAAACCTGATTGTCTCCAGTTCCTGAGAGTGGGGGGACTGGAAGAGTGTGAACGGAAATTGTCTTGTGATTTAGAGAATTTGTGTGTGAGGGGCTGTGAGGCGCTTTGAGGGGCTGTGAGGGGCTGTGAGGGGCTGTGAGGTGTCTATGAGGGGCTGTGAGGAAGTGCCTTGTGAGGGGCTGTGAGGTGTCTTGTGAGGGTCTATGAGGAGGTGTCTGGGAGGGGGTGTCTATGAGGGGCTGTGAGGTATCTGTTAGGGCTGTGAGGGGCTGTGAGGAGGTGTCTGTGAGGGGCTGTGAGGGGGTGTCTGTGAAGGGCTGTTAGGGGCTGTGAGGGGGTGTCTGTGAGGGGCTGTGAGGGGGTGTCTGTAAAGGGCTGTGAGGAGGTGTCTGTGACTTAGTTGTGAGGAGCTGTGAGGTATCTGTGAACAGTTATGACTTAGAAACATATCGATCAGAGCCACCCAGGGAATTATGCCGCTTTGCTGCTACCACCACTACCACCACTACTACCATTACCACCACTACCACCACTACCACCGCTACCACCACTACCACCACTACTACCACTACCACTACCACCACTACACCAACCACTACCACATACCACCACTACCTACCACCACTAACCACTACCACCACTACCACCACTACCACCACTCCACCACCTACCACCACTAACCACCACTACCACCATCCACCACTACCACCACTACCACTACCAACCCCCACCAACACACCACTACCACCACTACCACCACTACACACTACACCACTACGCACCACTACCACCACTACCACCACTACCACCACTACCACCACTACACACCACTACACACCACTACTATCATACCACTACCACCACACCACCACCACACCACCACACCACTACCACACACACACACTACACCACTACACCACTATCACCACTACACCACTACACCATCACCACTACAACCTTACCACTCACCACCACTCCACCTACACCACACCACCACTATCACCACACCACCACTACACCACTACCAACCACTATCACCACACTATCACCACAACAGGCACTACCACCACTACCACCACCACCACCACCACCACCATATCACCACTACCACCATACACACCACAGATACCACCTACACCACCACCACTACACCACACCACCACCACTATCACCACTACCATATCACCACCACACAGCACTACCACCACTCCACACCACCACCACCACCACCACCACCACCAGCATACACCACTACCACCTACCACCACCACCAGCACTACCACACCACCACCACCACCACTACCACCACACCACCACCACACCACTACCACCCCTACCACCTCCACCCTCCACCACCACACTACCACCACTACCACCACCACCACCACCACACCACCCACCACCACACCACACACCACCACCACCACCACCACCACCACCACCACCACCCACCACACATACCAGCACTACCACCTCACACCACTACCAACCACCACCACCACCACCACCACTACCACCATTACCACCACCACCACACTACCACATACCACCACTACCACCACTACACCACCACCACCACCACCACTACCACCTACCACCACCACCACCCACCACCACCACCACCACCACTACCACCACCACCACCACCATACCACCACTACCAGCCACTACCACCTCCACCACCACCACCACCACCACCACCACCACCACTATCACCACTACCACCATTACCACCACCACCAGAACTACCAGCACTACCACCACCACCACCACCACTACCACCACCACCACCACTATCACCACTATCACCATTACCACCACCACTACCAAAACCGACACTATTACAACTAGCAACATTTCTACCAGCCACTTGATGGACGAGAGTTCAGATCAGAAAAGATCCTAGCAGTAAGTAGGTACCTGAGTGTTAGTCTTGCACTTGCTGCTAGCAGTAAGTAGGTACCTGAGTGTTAGTCTTGCACCCGCTGCTACCAGTAAGTAGGTACCTGGGTGTTAGTCTTGTATCCGCTGCTAGCAGTAAGTAGATACCTGGGTGTTAGTCTTACACCCGCTGCTAGAAGTAAGGAGGTACCTGGGTGTTAGTCTTACACCAGCTGCTAGCAGTAGGTACCTGGGTGTTAGTCTTGCACCCGCTGCTAGAAGTAAGGAGGTACCTGGGTGTTAGTCTTACACCAGCTGCTAGCAGTAAGTAGGTACCTGGGTGTTAGTCTTACACCCGCTGCTAGCAGTAAGTAGGTACCTGGGTGTTAGTCTTCTTACACACGTTGTCCCTGTTCGACTGACAAGTAACGGTAAGTACCTGGGTGTTATCTGACTGTTGTGGGTGGCATCCTGGGGACGGAAACCAAAAGGAATAAACTACACTGTTTATCTCTCTCCTTTTGTTGATCCTGTTGCTGGATCAGCCGAGTCACCCACCGTCATCCACCCAGTAACCCACCGTCATCCACCCAGTCTCCCGTCCAGTCATCCACCCAGTCACCCAGCCAGTCACCCACCCAGTCATCCACCCAGCCACCCACCCAGTCATCCACCCAGTAACCCACCGTCATCCACCCAGTCTCCCGTCCAGTCATCCACCCAGTCACCCAGCCAGTCACCCACCCAGTCATCCACCCAGCCACCCACCCAGTCATCCACCCAGTCATCCCGCCCAGTCACCCACCCAGTCACACCACCCAGTCACCCACCCAGTCATCCTCCCAGTCACCCACCCAGTCATCCACCCAGTCATCCACCCAGTTACCCACCCAGTCATCTACCCAGTCACCCACCCAGTCATCCACCCAGCCATCCACCCAGTCATCCACCCAGTCACTCACCCAGTCACCCACCCAGTCATCCACCAAGTCATCCACCCAGTCACTCACCCAGTCACCCACCCAGTCACCCGCCAAGTCATCCACCCAGTTATCCACCCAGTCATCCACCCAGTCACTCACTCAGTCACCCACCCAGTCATCCACCCAGTCACTCACCCAGTCACCCACCCAGTTATCCACCCAGTCACCCACCCAGTCATCCACCCAGTCACCCACCCAGTCACCCACCCAGTCATCCACCCAGTCATCCACCCAGTCATCCACCCAGTCATCAACCCAATCACCCACCCAGTCATCCACCCAGTCAACCACCCAGTCATCCACCCAGTCACCCACCCAGTCACCCACCCAATCATCCACCCAGTCATCCACCCAGTCAACCACCTAGTCATCCACCCAGTCATCCACCCAGTCAACCACCCAGTCCCCCACCCAGTCATCCACCCAGTCATCCACCCAGTCACCCACCCAGTCATCCACCCAGTCATCCACCCAGTCACCCGCCCAGTCATTCACCCACCTTTCTGCCCGTCCAGTCTCCCCCTACCCACCCCCACCCCCCTGCATGGGTCAGGACAGTATCCTGATGCACCATAACTGTAACAGAAGCAGTTGGGGGGAGGAGGGATGTCGCAGGGGGAGGGGAGTAATGGAGAGAGGGAGGAAGGGGATTTAGGGAGGGAGATGGAGGAGAGGGAGATGGAGGAGAGGGGGATGGAGGAGAGGGGTAAGAAGAGCATTAAGCTACAAGCGGCCACGAGTTGCAGGTAGAGGCGACGCTCCTGGTCACCCTCAGAGGCAGAACGTCCTTACTGACTCTCTCTTCACCCTTACCCCCCCTTGTCGACAGCCTCTCGGAGCAAGAGAGAGCTAAGTGCCCTCTTCCCCCTCCCCAAGCTCTTGGTTACACTCTAGCTCTTCAGCCGAGGTATTTAAGATCTAGATCAAATTCGCATTATGTACGTCGGCCTCTCCCGTAGGCCTATGCTGTCCCTCTGTAACAGACTGATGGCTAAACACAGCCTGGAGTGTTACTGTTAAACAGACATTACTGGTGATCACAGACATTACTGGTGATCACAGACATTAATGGTGATCACAGACATTACTGGTGATCACAGACATTACGATGTCCCTTGGCCTGGTAGCAAAACCTCTCGCTTCACACGCTTAGGTGTCCGGGTTCGATTGCCGGCGAAGGTAGAAACATTGGGCGTGTTTCTTTACACCGATTGTCCATATTTACCCATAAATAAAATGGGTACCTGGGTGTAAGTGGACTGGTGTGGGTCGCATCCTGGGACAAAACTGACCTAATTTACGGGAAATGCTCAGCATAACAAGTGGCTTTCTATATAGTAGTATGTCATTGACGTCACTATGGTCTGTATACCTTGTATATATACTTATAATAAATAAAGTTATTATAATTATATTATTACTGGAGGGACATATATAAATATATAACTGGTTTAAAACCAGCTAGAGGCATTTTCCTGGAGACACTGTCTTAGAAACTGGAGACTCTGTCCTCTTTCCTGAGAAAGAAAACACCTTTCCCCGAGTATGCACTGTGTTAATTCTCGCCCCTGTGTGTGTGTGTGTGTGTGTGTGTGTGTGTGTGTGTGTGTGTGTGTGTGTGTGTGTGTGTGTGTGTGTGTGTGTGTGTGTGTGTGTGTGTGTGTGTGTGTGTGTGTGTGAGAGACAGGCTGGGTCACTGTCGCCCTGCTGTAAGCCGCACTTAGTCTCATTGATTCAGATCAACAGCCTCCAGGGAAGAATTGATGGATTGAGGGGTTGTTGTGATAGACGAGGTGTCCAGCTGATAGGCTGGCGACACAGTCGGGAAGTGGTTAATGGGCTTAGAGCCTGTGAGAGGAACTGGAAGTTGGATAATGACCGACAGATTGATACTGTGAACTGATGTTGCTGTTGTGTGAAGGATTAGGTAATGGATTGGTGGGGATTGACTGATGGGTTGGTTGATGGATTGATGGTAGGTTGGTAGATGCAATCGCTAAAATAATCCCACTACGTGAGGTGGGCTGCTACCCACTACATGAGGTGAGCTGGTACCCACTACATGAGGTGGGCTGCTGCCCACTACATGAGGTGGGCTGCTACCCACTACATGAGGTGGGCTGCTGCCCACTACATGAGGTGGGCTGCTACCCACTACATGAGGTGGGCTGCTACCCACTACATGAGGTGGGCTGCTACCCCTACATGACGTGGGTTGCTACCCCCTACATGACGTTACCTGGAGGTTACCTGGAGGTTATTCCTGGGATCAACGCCCCCGCTGCCCGGTCCATGACCAGGCCTCCCGATGGATCAGGGCCTGATCAACTAGGCTGCTACCCCCTACATGAGGTGGGCTGCTACCCACTACATGAGGTGGGCTGCTACCCCCTACATGAGGTGGGCTGCTACCCACTACATGAGGTGGGTTGCTACCCCCTACATGAGGTGGGCTGCTACCCCCTACATGAGGTGGGCTGCTACCTGGAGTCTACCTGGAGGGCATTCCGGGGATCAACGTCCCCGCGGCCCGGTCCACGCCCAGGCCTCCCGGTGGATCAGGGCCTGATCAACGAGGCTGTTACTGCTGGCCGCACGCAATCCAACGTACGAACCACAGCCCGGCTGATCCGGCACCGTCTTTAGGTATCTGTCCAGCTCCCTCTTGAAGACAACCAGGGGTCTTCCCGTAATGCCTCTTATTGCTGGTGGGAGGCTGTTGAACACTCTTGGGATCCGGACACTTATTGTGTTTTCTCTTAGTGTACCAGTGACGCCCCTACTTTTCACTGGGGGTATGTTACCTTGCCTGCCAAGTCTTTTGATTTCGTATGGAGTGATTGCTGTGTGCATATTAGGGACCAGTCCCTCCAGAATCTTCTAGGTGTAGATTACGATATATCTCTCTCGCCTGCGCTCCAGTGAGTACAAGTCAAGTGCTTCCAGGCGCTCCCAGTAGTTAAGGTGTTTGATGGAACTTATACGTGCAGTAAAGGTTCTCTGTACATTATCTAGTTCTGCAATTTCACCTGCCTTGAATGGGGATGTTAATGTACAGCAGTATTCCAGCCTAGAGAAAACAAGTGATTTAAAAAGGATCATCACTGGCTTAGCATCTCTTGTCTTGAATGTTCTCATTATCCATCCTATCAGTTTCTTAGCAGATGTGATAGTGGCATTGTTGTGGTCCTTGAAGGTGAGGTTTTCGGACATTACCACACCCAGGTCTCTCACATTACTTTTCCTCTCTATTGTGTGATTGGAGTTTGTGGTATACTCAGTTCTAGTTATTATTTCCTCCAGTTTTCCATAACGGAGTAGTTGGAATTTGTCTTCATTGAACATCATATTGTTCTCTGTTGCACATTGGAAAACTTGGTTTATATCTTCTTGGAGGTTAACAGTGTCCTCAATGGATGACACTCTCATGCAGATCCTAGTATCGTCTGCAAAAGATGATACAGCACTGTGGTTTACATCTCTGTCTATGTCTGATATGAGAATAAGGAACAGGATAGGTGCGATTACTGTGCCTTGTGGGACAGAGCTCTTCACTATGGCAGCATCTGATTTAACTCCGTTTACCACTACTCTTTGTGTGCTATTGGTTAGAAAGTTGAAGATCCATCTGCCTACTTTGCCGGTTATCCCTTTAGCACGCATTTTGTGTGCTATTACCCCATGGTCGCACTTGTCAAAGGCTTTTGCAAAGTCTGTGTATACTACATCCGCATTCTGTTTGTTTTCCAGTGCATCTAGGACCATATCATAGTGGTCAAGCAGTTGCGAAAGGCAGTAGCGACCTGCTCTAAAACCATGTTGCCCTGGGTTGTGCAATTTTTGGGAGTCCAGGTGGTTTGCTATCCTGCTTCTTAGAACTCTTTCAAAGATTTTTATGATGTGGGACGTTAAAGCTATTGGTCCATAGTTCTTAGCTACTGCTTTGCTGCCACCTTTATGGAGTGGGGCTATATCTGTTGTTTTTAGTGGCTGTGGAATCTCGCCTGTGTCTAAGCTCCTTCTCCATAGCATACTTAGGGCCCGTGAGAGGGGTTTCTTGCAGTTCTTAATGAACACCGAGTTGCACGAGTCTGGGCCTGGGGCTGAGTGCATGGGCATGTCGTCGATGGCTTTCTCAAAGTCTAGTGGAGTTAAAGTTATGTCATAAATCTGGCCTACATTGGCAGGGTTTTGAGGCTCATTCATGAAAAAATTGTTTGAATCGTCTATCTTTAAACTGGTTAGTGGCTCACTGAACACTGAGTCATACTGCAATTTCAGTATCTCGCTCATTTCTTTGTTGTCGTCAGTGTAGGATCCATCTTGTCTGAGCAGGGGCCCTATACTAGAAGTGGATTTTGACTTGTTTTTGGCGTATGAAAAGAAATATTTCGAATTTCTTTCAATTTCATTAATCGCTTTTAGCTCCTCTTGTCTCTGCTGGATCCTGTATGATTCCTTTAACTTCAGCTCAATATTTTCCACTTTCCTGGTTAGCATTACCTTCCGTATATCAGATAATCTGGCATTCTTGAGGAGCTCAATGGTTCTTCGTCTTCTCCTGTAGAGGGAGCGTCTCTCTCTCTCTCTCCAGTTTACTTCTTCTTTTCTTTTGTCTTATAGGAATATACCTTGAACATACTTCAGCTACCAGGAGGGTGATCTTTTCGAGGCATTGGTTAGGGTCCATGTAATTTAAGATATCCTCCCAGCATGTTTCATTTAGGGCATAGTTTACCTGATCCCAGATGATGTTCTTGTTGTTGAAGTTGAATTTGGTAAAGGTACCCTCATAGCTGTATGCGTCTTGCCACTCAGGACTCCTGTGCATGCAAGTCTGGACTTCGATTAGATTGTGATCAGAATTTGTTGTTCTTGATATTGATATATTCCTTACCAGGTCCTCATTATTTGTGAAAATAAGGTCCAGTGTGTTCTCCAGTCTTGTTGGCTCCATTTGCTGACTAAGGGTGTGTTTGTTGCAGAATTCAGCACTCCTGGTGTGTGACCTTTCATCTGAGTTTCCTCCAGGGATATTTCTGCTTTTGACTTAAATTTCTAATTTTTCCCTTTTTTGGGGCTTAGATTGAAGCACCCAACAGCAAGATGTTTGGGTGGAGGGAAAATTGTCCAGACAGGATCATTTCTGACAGTTTTTTCTTTTAACTGTTGGGAGGTTGCATCCGGTGGCTTAAATTTTCAATACAAAGACTAGTTTTTTGGTTCCTTTTTATTGTCAGAACTTAAATACATCTTTTGTGTTTCAGTATCCTTGCAAAAGAGCACTCTTTGACATACAGGCCCAAACCCCCTTTTTGCCTGTTTTTTCGTCGCATCTGAAAAGGTTTTATCCAGGTATCTAATTTTCCGTCAAAGGGAACTTTCGCGTGGGTCCTGCGAAGGTGCAAACAGGGAATTTTATCCCCCGAAGTCCCCCGGGGGGGCTTTCTACCCCCACATGAGGTGGGCTGCTCCCCAAAGAGGTGGGGGCTACCCCCTACATGAGGTGGGCTGCTACCCACACATGAGGTGGGCTGTACCCCCTCATGAGTGGGTGCTTCCCCTACATGAGGTGGCTGTTTCCCACTCGTTAAGTGATTGCTTTTAAGTTAAAAATCCTATTTAAATACGTTCTTTTTCCCCCACACATTCTTTTTTCCTCACTTTCACCCCCACACCCCCATCTCCCCTCTCAGTTCATCCACCACCCCCCATTCCCCCCTCATTTTATCCCACAAACCCCCCATCTCCCCTCCTACGTTTATCCCCCGCGTATCTCCCCCCCCCTTCCCTTTCTCCCCACCTGGTAATGGTTCTCTCCCCTTAGTTTACAATGAAACACGGAAGGGTTTTTCATTATTATACTACAAACTCCCACACCCCTTCCCGTGCCACCCACAACGACCCAATTGCTACCACAAAAACCACCACCACAACCACCACCACCACAAAAACCCCACCAAACAACCACCACACAACAACCACTACAAAAAAACCCCCACCCCAACAACCACAAACAAAACCACCACCACAACAACCACCATTTTTACCATCACAAAAAACCCCCAAAGCTACCTTCTTGGTTCTTGAAGGTGCTCCCTGGTAGCTTCTATGGGTTTTGAAGGGGGGGCCCCCCCGGGACGGGGTCCTTTGGTTCTTGAAGGGGCCCCTGACTGGGCATGGTTCTTGAAAGGGGCCCCTGGGACTGCTGTTATGGTTCTTGAAGGTGTCCCCGGTACTGCTGCTATGGTTCTTGAAGGTGCCCCGGGGACTGCTGTTATGGGTTCTTGAAGGGGCCCCGGGGACTGTGTCATGGTTCTTGAAGGGGCTCCTGGGACGCGCTATGGTTCTTGAAGGGACCCCCTGGTACTGTTTTTCTATGGTTTTGAAGGGGCTCCCTGGTAGCTGTCTAGGTTCTTTAAGGGGCTCCCGGGGCTGCTGTTATGGTTCTTTAAGGGGCTCCCGGACTGCTGTCTTTTGGTTCTTGAAGGGGCTCCCTGGTTGCTGTCTATGGTTCTTGAAGGTGCTCCCTGGTACTGCTGTCTATGGTTCTTGAAGGTGCTCCCTGGTACTGCTGTCTATGGTTCTTGAAGGTGCTCCCTGGTACTGCTGTCTATGGTTCGAAGGGGCTCCTTTGGGACTGCTGTCTATGGGTTTTTGAAGGGGCTCCCCGGTACTCTGTCTATGGTTTTTTGAAAGGGGCTCCCTGGTAGCGTATGGTTTTTTTGAAGGTCTCCCTGGTACTGCTGTTTTGGTTCTTGAAATGCTCCCTGGTACTGCTGTCTATGGGGGTTTTTGAAAATGCTCCCGGACGCTGTCTATGGTTCTTGAAGGTGCTCCCTGGTACTGCTGTCTATGGTTCTTGAAGGTGCTCCCTGGTACTGCTGTCTATGGTTCTTGAAGGTGCTCCCTGGTACTGCTGTCTATGGTTCTTGAAGGTGCCCCTGGTACAGCTTCATGGTTCTTGAAGGTGCTCCTTGGTACTGCGTTATGGTTTTTGAAGGTGTCCCCCGGTATGCTGCTAGGTTTTTGAAGGTGCTCCCGATACTGCTGTCTATGGTTCTTGAAGGTGCTCCCTGGGACCGTCTATGGTTCTTTAAGGTGCTCCCTTTAAGCGCTATGGTTTTTTTGAAAGTGCTCCCTGGTATCTGCTATGGTTCTTGAAAGGGGCTCCCCGGGACTGCTGTCTTGGGTTTTTGAAGGGGCCCCTGGACTGCTGTCATGGCTTGAAGGTGCTCCCCGTCTGCTGTCCTTGGTTTTTTGAAGGTGCTCCCTGTATGCTTCTTTGGGTTTTTGAAGGTGCTCCCTGGGACTGCGTCTAGGTTTTGAAGGGGGCCCCTGTACGCTGTCTTGGTTTTTGAAAGGGCCCATGGTACTGCTGCATGGTTCTTGAAGGGGCCCCTGGTTTCTGTTGTCTATGGTTCTTGAAAGGGGCTCCCTTTGGGACTGTTGTTATGGTTCTTTAAGGTGCCCGGGACTGCTGCTGTCTATGGTTTTTGAAGGTGTCCCTGGTACGATGTCTATGGGGTTTTTGAAGGGCTCCCTGGTATGGTTATGGTTCCTTTAAGGTGCTCCCCGGACTGCTGCTTTGGTTCTGAAGGTGCTCCCTGGGACTGCTGCTAGGTTTTTGAAGGGGCTCCCTGGTACCTGTCTTTGGGTTTTTGAAGGTGCCCTGGGACAGCGTCTATGTTCTTGAAGGTGCTCCTTTTACTGCTGTCATGGTTTCTTGAAGGGGCCGGTACTGCGTCTATGGTTCTTGAGGTGCCTCTGGGACAGCGATTATGGGTTTTTGAAGGTGCTCTCGGGACAGGCTGTCTATGGGTTCTTGAAGGGGCTCCCTGGGACAGCTGTCTATGGTTTTTTTGAAAAGGTGCCCCTGGTACAGCTTCTAGGTTCTTGAAGGGGCCTCTGGTACAGCTGTCTTGGTTCTTGAAGGGGCTCCCCGTACAGTGTCTATGGTTTTGAAGGGTCCTGGTACAGCTGTCTTGGTTCTTGAAGGTGCTCTCGGTACAGCGTCTATGGTTTTTTAAGGGGGCTCCCCCGGTACGTGTCTTGGGTTTTTGAAGGTGCCCCCCTGTATGCTGTCTATGGTTCTTGAAGGTGCTCCCCGGTACTGCTGTCATGGGTTTTTTAAAGGGGCTCTCTGGTACAGCTGTCTTGGTTCTTAAGTGCTCCCCGGAACAGATCATGGGTTTTTAAGGGGCTCTCTGGGACAGCTATCATGGTTCTTGAAGGTGCTCCTGGTACAGTGCTATGGTTCTTAAGTGCTCTCTGGACACTACTAGGTTCTTGAAGGCTCTCTGGGCAGCACTATGGTTCTTGAAGGGCTCTCTGGTACAGCTATCTATGGTTCTTGAAAGGGGCTCTCTTGTACAAACTATCTAGGTTTTTGAAGGACCCCCGGTCAGTGTCTATGGTTTTTGAAAGGGGTCCCTGGGAACAGCTGTCTATGGTTCTTGAAAGGGCTCCCTGGGACAAAACGTTATGGTCTTTTAAGGGGCTCTCAGTACACTGTCTATGGTTCTTGAAGGTGCTCCCTGGGACAGCTTCTATGGTTCTTGAAGGGGCTCTTGGGACGCTTCTTGGTTCTTGAAGGTGCTCTCTGGTACAGCTTCTATTTTCTGAGGGCTTCTGGTACAGCTATTTTGGTTCTTGAAGGTGCTCTTGGTAAGCTGCCTATGGGTTTTTGAAGGTCTCCCTGTACTGCTGCATGGTTCTTGAAGGTCTCCCTGGGACAGCGTCTATGGTCTTGAAGGGTGCCCCGGTAAGCTGTCTATGGTTCTTGGGGGCCTCTGGGACAGCTATCTTTGGTTTTTGAAGGGCCTCGGTACAGCTATCTATGGTTTTTGAAGGGCTCCCTGGTACAGCTATCTACGGTTTTTGAAGGTCTTCCCGGGCAGCTTCTATGGTTTTTGAAGGTGTTCCCCGGGAATGCTGTCTTGGTTCTTGAAAGGTGCCCCTGGTACGCTGTCTATGGTTTTTAAAGGGGCTCCCTGGGCGCTGTCTATGGTTCTTGAAGGGGCTCCCTGGTACGCTGTCTATGTTTCTTTAAGGGACTCCCTGGTACGCTTTATGGTTCGAAGGTGTCCCGGGACGCTGTTATGGTTCTTTTGAAGGTGCTCCCTTGGGTTTCTGTCTAGGTTTTTGAAGGTTCTCCCTTACTGCTGTCTATGGGGTTTTTGAAGGGGCCCCTGGGATGCTGTCTAGTTCTTGAAAGTGCTCCCGGTACGCGTCTATGGTTCTTGAAGGGGCTCCCTGGACTGTTGTCTTTGGTTCTTGAAGGGGCTCCCTTGGTCTGTTTTTTAGGTTCTTTTAAGGGGCTCCTTTGGTACTTCTGGTCTATGGTTTTTTTGAAGGTGCCCCTGGGAGTTTTTCTATGGTTCTTGAAGTACTCCCCGTACTGCGTCTATGGTTTTTTGAAGGGGCTCCCTGGTACTGCGCTAGGTTCTTGAAGGTGCTCCCCGGTACGCTGTCTTGGTTTTTTGAAGGGGCTCCCTGGGACTGCTGCTATGGTTCTTGAAGGTGCTCCTGGGACAGCTGTTTTCTTGATGGGCTCTCGGTACTGCTGTCTTTGGTTCTTGAAAGGGGCTCCCTGGGACTGCTGTCTATGGTTCTTTAAGGGGGCTCTTGGGACAGCGATTTTGGTTCATGAAGGGGCCTCTGGGGCAGCTGTCTATGGTTCTTGAAGGGCCCCGGACAGCGTCCTATGGTTCTTGAAGGTGCTCCCCGGTACGCGTTATGGTTCTTGAAGGTGCCTCTGGTCAGCTTCTATGTTCTTGAAGGTGCTCCCCGGGAAGCTGCTAGGGGTTTAAGGTGCCCCTGGAAGCTTCTTGGGTTTTTGAAGGTTCTCTTGGACAGCTGTCTATGGTTTTTGAAGGTGCTCCCTGGGACATAAGAACATAAGAACATAAGAACGAAGGAACACTGCAGAAGGCCTACTGGCCCATGCGAGGCAGGTCCAAGTCTCCTACCGGCTTAAGCCAATGCACCCAACCTAGTCAGGTCAGGTCACATTGACTTAAGGGAGGAACACGGCAACCGACCTGGTAGCACAAGCTATCAGGTCTAACTCACACCCACCCACATCCACTCATGTATTTATCCAACCTATTTTTAAAGCTACACAACGTTCTGGCCTCTATAACGGTACTTGGGAGTTTGTTCCACTCATCCACAACTCTATTACCAAACCAGTACTTTCCTATATCCTTCCTGAATCTGAATTTTTCCAACTTAAAACCATTGCTTGCGAGTCCTGTCTAGGCTAGATATTTTCAGCACACTATTTACATCCCCTTTATTTATTCCTGTCTTCCATTTATACACCTCAATCATATCCCCCCTAATTCTACGTCTTACTAGAGAGTGCAGTTTCAGGGCCCTTAGTCTATCCTCATAGGGAAGGTTTCTGATACATGGATCAACTTTGTCATCCTCCTTTGTAATTTTCCAGAGAATTTATATCCATTCTGTAATACGTGACCAAAACTGTGCAGCATAATCTAAATGAGGCCTAACCAAGGATGTATAGAGTTGAAGAACAACCTGAGGACTCCTATTATTTATGCTTCTTGATATGAAGCCAAGGATTCTATTAGCTTTATTGCGAACACTTATGCACTGTTGTCTTGGTTTCAGATTACTGCTAACCAGAACTCCTAAATCTTTTTCGCAATCCGTAATATTAAGATCTACATTATTAGTTTATATGTGGCATGGTTATTGTCCTGTCCAACATTTAGAACTTTGCATTTGTCAATATTAAACTGCATCTGCCACTTCTTCTCCGACCACTGCATCAGTCTATTCAAATCTTCCTGGTGCTCGAATGTCCTCGTCAGAATGAATTCGACGGCCTATTTTGGTGTCATCTGCAAACTTGCCGATGTCGCTCTTTATGCCCTCATCTATGTCGTTTATGTAGATTGTGAACAGCAGGGGGCCCAACACTGACCCCTGTGGAACACCGCTCGTGACGCTTCCCCACTCTGATTTCTCCCCATTTATGCAAACTCTCTGCTGCCTATTTGTCAACCATGCCTCTATCCAGGAAAAAATTTCTCCTCCTATTCCATGTGCTTTAATTTTCCTCAATAGTCTCTGATGTGGGACCCTGTCAAAAGCCTTACTGAAGTCCATATACACAATATCATATTCATTACCATGATCTACCTCCTCAAATACCTTAGTGAAAAAAGTTAATAAATTCGTAAGGCAGGAACGCCCCTTTGTAAAACCATGCTGAGATTCGTTGATTAATTTATGCTTTTCAAGGTGGCTACGAACAGCCTCGGCAATTATTGATTCCATAAATTTTCCCACTATGGAGGTTAGGCTTATTGGTCTATAGTTCGAAGCTAAGGACCTGTCACCTGTTTTGAAAATAGGTATCACATTTGCCCTTTTTTCCACTTATCTCCACCTCCAGTTTGTAGTGATATTTGAAAAGTTTTAGAAAAAGGGTGCTAAGCTCCTCTTTACATTCCTTTAGAAAACCCTTGCATACAGTCATGGGGGCCGGGGGTTTTTGTTGGGTTTTAAATTTATCTATTTCCCAAGGACCTTCACTTGTGCCCTAATATGCCATTTTATTATCCCCTGTTCTCATAATTTATCTTTACGGGAATATCGGGTATCCCCTGTGTAAAAATAGAGGAAGTAGTGTTAAAAATTCTAAAATTTTCCCTTATCACTGCAGTGACTGACCCGAGGAACTTTTGGGGGGCCTATCGTCCCTGATTTTACTTCTGTATACCTGAAAAACCCTTTTTGGGTTTGCTTCGATTCCTTTGCAATTTTAAAACCTCAAATCTCTTTTTGCTTTTCATTCCCTTTTTTTATTTCTCCTTTAACTAAATATATCGATTTTCAATTCCCCCCTCTCCCTTTTGATTTGCCTAATATCCTCTCTTTTGCCCAATCAATATTTAATCTATTGTTCTCCATTTAGGATCATTTTTTTTTGATTGTTTCCCTATTTGGAACATAATTTGCTGAGCACTAGAACTATGCCTGGAAACATTATCGGCAACCACACCCCCTCCCTGACCCTTAGTGGGGCATTCCAGTTCAGCCCCCCTAAGTAATTTTTCAGCCCCAAGAAATCAGCAAGCGAAAGTCGGGGGACGGAGACTTGATTGCCTTTATTGGGGGAATTCCCATGATATATTAAAAAACTGAGTGATTTGTGTCACTTTCCCCCCAAGCTATCATTAACCTCAAGATTATTAATTAGTGTTTCCCTAGGGAAAGAACCAAAAAGGGAGGTTATTTCCCCTAGTTGGCTCGTCAAAAGTTTTAAAAAACAATCCTGGATGTATCAAGAAAGTCCCCTGACTCAAATTTCCTTCAAATTGCCCCAGTCAATCTGTCTATAGTTAAATCTCCCATTAGACAACATTTTCGTATGTAATGCCTTCCGTTTTGTCCCAAAGAAGTTTCTGCACCCCATCAAGATTTGGGGCCCTGTAAAACCCCCCAAAAATTTAGTTTTTCTCGCCCTCGGAACTGAAACCAAACAGTTTCAGTGGCTGAGCTTCTAATTTAATTTTTGTCTAACACAAAAATTTTTAAATTGTCTTGACATACATCGCTACTCCCCCACCTTTCCTTTTGCCCGTCAGTGGGGAAAAATTTTATCCTGTATGTGACTTCAGAGGGCATCCTCATTTTTTAGATTGGCCAGGTCTCTGTTATACAATAAATCATTTTCCTGCACTTGAAAATTAATCTTAGCTCACTATCTTATTTCTTACATCCTGCTTTAGTAATAAACCTTAAGGAGCTAGTCCCTTGCTCCCCTCGCTGCCCCCCTTTGTCTCCCTGCCCGATTATTGTTTTTATTTATAACTTCATGCTGAACCCTTTATAATTTACTTTTTCCAAACCCAAGGTTGAAACCTCTTGTTTCCCCACACACCCATACCTCTACTTCCACATTTAAAATCATAGGCATTTCACCAAGGGCCCCTTCTAAATGGGTCTGAAAAGTGTCCCACCCCAGCCCCAGAGAGAGTCCCCCACCCCTTGCATACATATCATTTTTCCCAAAAAGTTGTTCCATTGTCAATGAGGGGTTTGCAAGTTCCTTGCAGTATCTGTCTACCCGCAATTTACCCAATTTCCCCTAACAACCTTTCTTTTTCCTACCCCCTTCTGGGCAAGATGCTACTATGATTGGGATCCCCCCCTTAGACTTAAGAAATTATACTGTGTACTTATCTAGCGCTCTTTCTCTCCTACCCTTCCAATACTTTTCCCCCCCGCATTGAGACAGTAAGGGGCTTTTTCCCCATTACCTGACATGATTTATCCAGCCTGTGACAATTTCCCCAACCCCAGCCCGGGGAAGCACATCTATCTCCATCTTCTTTTTTATTACAAAAAGCCCGGTCCATATATTTTACCTGAGAGTCACCAACCACAAGAATGCCTTACCCCTTAGAGGGGCAGTAGTACCCTTACCTTTCACTGGCCACTGAAAAAATTCATCCTGAAGAACCAGAGAAGCGATTTCCACCTTAAATTTTCACCTTAATTTCCTTACTCTGATGGCCTTCCATTAGGGAACCACTCCCCACTTGTGCAGTGTGGACTGCACCTCATGCTGGTAGCCGTTGCTACCTCCCCCACTACAGCCCCCTCACAGCGAGAGACAGACTGCACCTACTTGAAGCCTCATTCCCCCAAATCCAGCCCCCTCACATCTCTCCCCGACCCATGAGGGGGACCTTCAGCCTCCTAATCTCCTCCTGGAGAAGCAAAACCTCCTCCTTCCCCAAACCCCCAACCTCATTTTTAAAAAACTGCAGAACAAGCCAGCTTTTTTAACGCCACACTAATCCCCAAAGCACCCCCGGGCTGTGCCTCACGTGACGACTGACCTGACAATGAGAAACTGACCACTGACAGTGTCTATGGTTCTTGAAAAGGGGCTCCCTGGTACGCTTTATGGGTTTTTGAAGTGCTCCCGGTACTGCTGTCTATGGTTCTTTTAAGGGGCCCCTCTGGGACAGCTGCATGGTTCTTGAGGTGCTCCCCGGAACAGTATCTATGGTTCTTGAAGGTGCCTCTGGTACAGCTATCTATGGTTTTTTGAAGGTGTCTCTGTACAGCTGTCTATGGGTTTTTGAGGGGGTCTCTGGGACAGCAATCTTGGTTTTTGAAGGGCTTCCCGGTACGCTATCTATGGTTTTTGAAAGGGCTCTCTGGACAGCTTCTATGGGTTTTTGAAGGGCTTTTCTGGACAGCTACTATGGGGCTTGAAGGACCTCCCCGGGACGCTGTCATGGTTCTTTAAGGTCTCCCTGGAACACGTCTATGGTTTTTTGAAGGTGCTCCCGGTACAGCTGTCTATGGTTCTTGAAGGTGCTCTCTGGTACAGCTGTCTATGGTTCTTGAAGGTGCTCCCTGGTACAGCTGTCTATGGTTCTTGAAGGTGCTCTCTGGTACAGCTGTCTATGGTTCTTGAAGGTGCTCTCTGGTACAGCTATCTATGGTTCTTGAAGGTGCTCCCTGGTACAGCTGTCTATGGTTCTTGAAGGTGCTCTCTGGTACAGCTGTCTATGGTTCTTGAAGGTGCTCCCCGGGATGCTGTTATGGTTCTTGAGGTGCTCCCCGTCAGCTGTCTATGGTTCTTGAAGGTGCTCCCTGGTACAGCTGTCTATGGTTCTTGAAGGTGCTCTCTGGTACAGCTATCTTTGGTTCTTGAAGGTGCTCTCTGGTACAGCTATCTATGGTTCTTGAAGGGCTCCCTGGGGACAGCTATCTATTTTTTGAAGGTGCTCTTGGACAGCTGTCATGGTTCTTTAAGGGCTTCCCCCGGTAGCGTCTATGGTTCTTGAAGGTGCTCCCCGGTACGCTGTTTTGGTTCTTGAAGGGCTCCCTGGTACAGCGTCTAGGTTTTGAAGGGGCCTCTGGAAGCTTTCTATGGTTCTTGAAGGGGCTCCTGGTACAGCGTCTATGGGTTCTTGAAGGTGCTCTCTGGTACAGCTGTCTATGGTTCTTGAAGGTGCTCTCTGGTACAGCTGTCTATGGTTCTTGAAGGTGCTCCCTGGTACTGCTGTCTATGGTTCTTGAAGGTGCTCCCTGGTACTGCTGTCTATGGTTCTTTAAGGTGCCTCGGGACAGCGTCAGGTTCTTGAAGGGGCCCCTTTGGGACAGCTGTCTAGGGTTTTTGAAGGGGCTCCTGGTACTGTTGTCTATGATTTTTGAAGGTAAATCCGGGACAGCGTCTATGGTTCTTGAAGGTTCTCTGTACAGCTGTCTATGGTTCTTTAAGTGCTCCCTGGTAAAGCTATCTTGGTTCTTTAAGGTGCCTTTTCCCGGTACAGTATTATGGTTCTTTTAAGGTGCCCCCGGTACAGCTACTATGGTTTTTTTAAGGGGCTCTCTGTACAGCTGTCATGGTTCTTGAAGGGGTCTCTGGTACAGCGTCAGGGGTTTTTGAAGGCTCTCTGGGACGCTGTCTTGGTTCTTTAAGGTGCTCTTGGTACGCTATCTAGGTTCTTTAGGTGCTCTCGTACGTGTTATGGGTTTTTGAAGGGCTCTCTGGTACAGTGTCTTGGTTTTTGAAAGGGGCTCTCGGAAGCTATCTATGGTTCTGAAGGTGCTTCTGGGACACTGTCTATGGTTCTTGAAGGTGCTCTCTGGTACAGCTGTCTATGGTTCTTGAAGGTGCTCTCTGGTACAGCTGTCTATGGTTCTTGAAGGTGCTCTCTGGTACAGCTGTCTATGGTTCTTGAAGGGGGCTCTCTGGTACAGCTGTCTTGGTTTTGAAGGGCTCTTGGGACAGCTGCTATGCTTCTTTAATTGCTCTCTGGACGCTACTGGGTTCTTGAAGGTGCTCTCTGGTACACTGTCTATGGTTCTTGAAGGCCTCTGGGAACCCGTCTAGGTTCTTGAAGGTTCCTCTGGTCGTGTCTATGGTTCTTGAAGGTGCTCTCTGGTACAGCTGTCTATGCTTCTTGAATGTGCTCTCTGGTACAGCTATCTGTGGTTCTTGAAGGTGCTCTCTGGTACAGCTGTCTATGGTTCTTGAAGGTGCTCTCTGGTACAGCTGTCTATGGTTCTTGAAGGTGCTCCCCGGACAGCGTCTATGGTTCTTGAAGTGCTCTCGGGGACAGTGTCTATGGTTCTTGAAGTGCTCTCTGGTACAGCTATCATGGTTTTTTGAAAGTGCCCTGGCACTGTCTATGGTTCTTGAAGGGGCCTCGGTACGCTGTCATGGTTCTTGAAGGTGCTCTCTGGTACAGCTATCTATGGTTCTTGAAGGTGCTCTCTGGTACAGCTGTCTATGGTTCTTGAAGGTGCTCTCTGGTACAGCTGTCTATGGTTCTAGATAATGTGCCAGGTGCTCCCACATGCTTCACTTTGTCATGGCTGGAATAAAAATACATAGAGCTGTCTTAATTGTTGAGCTATACTTATATAAACAAGCTCACCTTCTTGTTTATGCAGAACATCCACCCATGTAAGCAAGCCACCCTCCTTGTTTACACAGAGCCTCATCTAGCAATGGAAGTTTGTCTTCGAGTTGGGCATCATACATCTTTGATGGAATTATATATGCACGTAGTCTTAACCTTCCTACAGAAGCTCCTCCATAAGCTCCTCCAGAAGCTCCTCCAGAAGCTCCTCCAGAAGCTCCTCCAGAAGCTCCTCCAGAAGCTCCTCCAGAAGCTCCTCCAGAAGCTCCTCCAGAAGCTCCTCCAGAAGCTCCTCCAGAAGCTCCTCCAGAAGCTCCTCCAGAAGCTCCTCCAGAAGCTCCTCCAGAAGCTCCTCCAGAAGCCTCCTCCAGAAGCTCCTCCAGAAGCTCCTCCAGAAGCTCCTCCAGAGGCTCCTCCAGAAGCTCCTCCAGAAGCTCCTCCAGAAGCTCCTCCAGAAGCTCCTCCAGAAGCTCCTCCAGAAGCTCCTCCAGAAGCTCCTCCAGAAGCTCCTCCAGAAGCTCCTCCAGAAGCTCCTTCAGGTATAGCTCTGGCGTCATGGCTGAAGTAAAAAATTAATGGAAACGCTGGTTATCATTAGTGCTACACACCTCAGACACTCAAGTGTCTGAGGTGTGTAGCAACACAGAAAATTAACCAGTTTAGATGTCAAGTCAAACTTCACCAGAGCTCTCACTATACAAGCCACTGAACTCTTAAGATACAAAGATGAATCTTGATTTACCTGTTTGACAAAGATTTTATCCTATACAAGTGCTGCTTCTTCAGGTAGAAATTTGGTATGGCCATGGGTAACCCGATTCGTGCAACACATTCCAAGTTATTGATGGAACACCGTAAAGCAGAGAAATACACTAGAATCATTCCAGGGAACACAACTTCCCTACCTCAGCTCATTTGCAGGCTAAGAGTTATTATCCTACTTCAGCTCACTGCCAAGTTCAGTTCTGTTGAAGGTGTGCTAACATCCTCTCTGGAATGCAACCCGCAACAGTCTTCTAAGACCCAGGTACCTATTTACCGCCAGGTGAGCAGGGGTAACAGGTGTAAGGGGACAGGCGCAACACATCCACCTACCCTAGGATCGAAACGGGGCATTTATGAGGTGCTGGAACTTGAACAAACGACAAGTATATGAACAAGAAACATGTTCAGCACTTAGGTATCTCTATTGTGGAGACGCTTCGCCAACCAGTGGCTTATTAATCTGATACAGAGCATAAACGATGGAAGACGTGACGAGGTAATTTGGGGTGATCAATCTTCGACTACTTCACCTCACCTGTCTCTAGCATTCAAACCTTCATCCCCGTGCTGATCCTGCTTTGGATTTATTATGACTGAGGGATTGACCACAATCCCATCAAGGTTGGGGGATTTATCAACTCATTATTTCCTCACGTCTTCACCGTTTATTCTCTGTAGTGAACTGAAGCCACTGGTTGGCGATACGTCTCCACAAGATATGCAAGCGTTGCACATATGTCTTATGCAACCTTTGTTGTGAGTTGTCACTGACAGCGTTAGCGTTGAATCCTCTCCGGCTTCCTATTTCAAGCTTCTCTTCCTTTGACATCCCAGGTAACTGTCTCACCTCCCACGAGGCAAATTAACCAAAAAGTCTTCAACAAATCCCAGTTGGTGGCTGTGGTCGGCCTCTGGCGGGCAGGTAGTGAGGCTCGGATCTGCCTCACACACAATTCAACTATGGTAAATCTCCGCCTGTGGGAGCACTTGTATCCCGACACCACCCGGACACCGGTACAGAGTTAACAACCAGCATGTCACGTCCAAGTTTTTATATTCTTGAGTAAGATGATTGAGATTTTGTAATACTGAGTGAGACAACTGAATCCTCTTTTGTGTGAGCTGGAAAAAGACACACAAATGCAGTATAATGTGATCCTCTAATGACAAAGTTTCGCCCACACAGTGGGATTCATTAAGTCACTAACACATCCTCATGTGGAGAGAGAATGAGACTAAGGGACGTAGTGAAGTGTCGTAGAGGCTGATGCGCAGAAAACCGTATCTCCCAAAAATCTTCCTCCACACGAAGATAGAAGAGACTCACGACTCCCTTGAGTGCACTCTAAAATGCAACACTGACATTTGAAAAAAAAGAAAGACATAAAAGTTATAATGTGTCAGAGGACTTCATCAGACGACATTACATAGGTAATCACACCGCACTTGTATATGCACTGGTTGCACCTAAACAGCACCTAGCCACTCATCCCCTCAACATTCCCCTTCACCCCATTCCCTTGCATGACCGTGCGCCTGTCCACTTGAACGCTCACCCTCCCACCTGCCTGAACGCGCACACCGATACTTGACCACACAGCTGTTTTTTTTTTTTTTTTAAGATTTGAAGAGAGAGGACGACAACAATTTTCGCAGACCTTGGATGCTGTACGTACCGTGCACCATGAATAACCCAGATCCCCATAAGACCTATACTTGAAACATTACTGCGTAAATGCGTCCGTAACCCACCATGATTCGGGTACAGTCCCAGACCAGTCAATTATTATAGTAATGGTACACAACACCGAGTTGAATCAATTATTGAAGAGGTCTGCCGAATATGCTCAAAGCTCCTTCCTGCTTGTATTCATGACGGACCCCTCCTGTATACATGTTCACCCCCAAGGGTCTTGTTATTCAGATTCATTACAACATGCCTACATTCACACGTTATGAGTATGTGGTGGTATGTTTGTGATCTGATAAATCCCACTGCGAGGGCGAAACATTGTCAATATAGTTTCTGTCGCCCTTCCATTCACGTACCTTAAACAGCTACACTCACACGTAAGTATCTACACTCAACACACATCTACACTCAGACATTAACAATCAGCATTCACAATTACACATCTACATTCAGTGTTACACTCAAAATTCACTGTTCTTCACCCGCTGCTTCCTTCTCCTTCCCTTCACCTACACCCAACCTAGAGAGAACAAGTGATTTTGAAAAGGATCATCATTGGCTTGGCATCTCTCGTTTTGAACGTTCTCATTATCCATCCTATCATTTTCATTGCACGATCCCACGTGCAAAGAAAATGATGGGATGGATAATGAGAACGTTCAAAACGAGAGATGCCAAGCCAATGATGATCCTTTTCAAATCACTTGTTCTCTCTAGGCTGGAATACTGCTGTACATTAACATCTCCATTCAAAGCAGGTGAAATCGCAGATCTAGAGAGTGTACAGAGATCCTTTACTGCACGTATAAGTTCTGTCAAGCACCTTAACTACTGGGAACGCTTGGAAGCACTTGACTTGTACTCGTTGGAACGCAGGAGGGAGAGATATATCATAATCTACACTTGGAAAATCTTGGAAGGAATGGTCCCAAATCTGCACACAGAAATCACTCCCTACGAAAGTAAAAGACTGGGCAGGCGATGCAAAATGCCCCCAATTAAAAGTAGGGGCGCCATTGGTATACTAAGGGAAAACACCATAAGTGTCCGGGGCCCAAGACTGTTCAACAGCGTCCCATCGAACATTAGGGGAATTGCCAATAAACCCCTGGCTGCCTTCAAGAGAGAGCTGGACAAATACCTAAAGTCGGTGCCGGATCTGTCGGGCTGTGGCTCGTACGTTGGACTGCGTGCGGCCAGCAGTAACAGCCTAGTTGATCAGGCCCTGATCCATCGGGAAGCCTGGTCATGGACCGGGCCGCGGGGGCGTTGATCCCCGGAATAACCTCCAGGTAACCTCCAGGTAACACCCACTGCACCCATATCCATTTCACTGACAAACACCTAGTGCACCCACCACTATCAACACCCACTTCTCACTATCACTATCACCACCCATCACTACCCATCACCACCCATCACCACCCACAATCACGTTCAGCAGACTGGAGAGGAGACAGGGATGTGATGAAGGAGGCAGCATGCAGCTGTGTTCAGAACATCAGCCTTGATCACAGCTTTGTAAGAACGTCTGAGGATGACCTAGGTCTTCTCCTCCAGGAGAGATGCTTGCCTCTAGACACAATACTAGTTATATATATGTTGTGCCGAATAGGTAAAACTTGCTTTTTTGGTTTAAATAGCAAAGCTCTTCTTGCCGGATAAGACAAGCGAAAATTTATGTATGCAATAATTTCGCAAAAATCATTCTGAACCTAACGAAAAAAAATATTTTTAATTGTTTTTTTATTATTAAATTACTGTAAACTTATCTAAAATATATTTAGCTGGATTAGGCTACAATAAATTGCACTTGTTATAATAAGGTTAGGTAGGTTTCCTAAGGTTCTTTTGGTACAAAATTATTGATTTTTACATTAACATAAATGAAAAAAATATATCTTTAAACGTATAAGTGGAAAGGACCTAATTTTAAATGAGTTCTTGCTGCTTGACCAGTTTTACCTATTCGGCACTATATATATATATATATATATATTATATATATTATATATATATATATATATATATATATATATATATTATATATATATATATATACATATATATATATATATATATATATATATATATAGGATGGGGTCCACCTCTGGTGTAAATTGTGGGACCCATAGCCTCGGAGAAGTGGATTAAAAAGGCTTCAAGGAAGAATATTTGGATTTCTTCCTGAAGCCATTTGAATATTCCACTTCCCCTACCACCCCATCTTTTAAACTATTTTTTTTTTTTACCAATAGGAATATTTTATTACATAATATGGCACAGAAGATTTAAGAGATACATTGTTGATATAAAGGTGGCATATACGGTACATGTTGTTACGTGTGTATCACGTAATATATGTAATATATGTATATATATATGTATATATATATATGTAATAAGTGATTGCTAAGGTGGTTGCCTCAGAATGACACACTCAACACCACTAACTACTGTTACCACTCTATGCTGATCCTGTTCCTCTTATGATATTGTAAGTCTTCTGTTGTCCCTGTTGGGTCTTATTTTTTCATTTCCGTTGTTTTGTGAAATTTTTCATAACTAGAGTTTAAAATATTGATTTTTTTTTCTTGTAGTCACTCCTTGCTGTTATTAACTCCCCTTGTATCTAGTCTACCGTTAACTACCGTTGTTTATAATGACACTCGTGACTACGGTTAGCTGCCGTTGTTTATGACTCTCTCTCGTGGCTACCGTTAACTACCGTTATTTATAATGACTCATTCTCGTGACTACCGTCAACTTCCGTTATTTATAATAACTCTCGTGACTAAAGTTAACTTCCGTTGCTTCTAATGAGTCATTCTCGTGATTCCGTTAACGTCCGCTGTTTCTAATGAGTCATTCTCGTGACAGTCGTTAACGCCCGTTGTTTCTAATGAGTCATTCTCTTGACTACCGTTAACGTCCGTTGTTACTGAGTCATTATCGTAACTACCGTAAACTTCCGTTGTTATTAATGAGTCATTCTCGTAGCTACCGTTAACGCCCGTTGTTTCTAATGAGTCATTCTCTTGACTACCGTTAACGTCCGTTGTTACTGAGTCATTATCGTAACTACCGTAAACTTCCGTTGTTATTAATGAGTCATTCTCGTAGCTACCGTTAACGCCCGTTGTTTCTAATGAGTCATTCTCTTGACTACCGTTAACGTCCGTTTTTACTGAGTCATTAAACGTAACTATCGTAAACTTCCGTTGTTATTAATGAGTATTCTCGTAGCTAAAACCCTTAACGCCCGT
>NC_069402.1:58056979-58091979 GCF_026875155.1 Cherax quadricarinatus
CACCAGCTTTGACGGGAAGACCCAAAAACTTGTACTGCTGCTTTACCATTTCCAAGTACATTAGTTAGACCGTCAACAAATATTCTAAGACATATAACTTGTTACCTGAAAGTTATAAACGGCATTTTCTACATTACAACGAGGACAAGACAAATTTGTCACGGGGAAAACTGAAATATAGCAGTTACTGAAGTGAAGAAAAAATCTCGAATTTTTGTTACTTTTATAGAAACGGTGTACTTGGAGAAAAATACTGTAATTTCAGCTATATGTTTCCATCACTCAAGCATCTCGTAGGTTACCAATTTTACATTTTGTGAAAAACCATTGATATGCCCAATGTCCCATAAGAAAATGGTTCAAAATTTTAAAAAAAAACCATCTAAAGTTTAGAGATCCCAGTAAATTTTAAGAAAGGACTGCCCTTCTAGCCCCATCCTGTTACGGTTTTTTCGTAACAATTTCATACCTTTCCAATTATCCTTTAGAATTCAGTATGTTTCAATAGTGCTTAGGATTACAACTGTAGGCTACTCTAAAAAAATTTAAAAATTTAAAAAATTTTTATTAATAATTAATTTCTACAATCAAAAATTTACTTAAATTTTTTAATTAATCACAAATCAAAATAATATAATCACTTCTCTCGGGACATAAAAAGTGTTGAAAGCAATACACATTTAAACTTTAAAAGTCCCTTGTACATTAACTTTTAATAAGAATTAAAATATATACAAGTAAATTGGTTATTGTGTAATGCCTAATATTCCTATGTCTCAAGACTCACTAGGATTTAAAAAAATGACTGACAAAATCCTAAATAAACTAACTTCTTGACCAACGGCAATCAAAAAAGTCGCTTGAACAATACAAAGAACTTAGCCCAAAAAACAAAATAACAAGCAATGGAAAACGAATCAGAACAAGGAGAAAATAACGACACAAGGGGGGACCTTTAGCAATCCCCACAAGAGTCACCAGGCCCTAAATACTGAATCAAGTTCAGCAAAGAAAAACAACGACTGTGAAGTACACAGATACCAATCAATTAGGTCAAAACTACAGCTGGACCTTTTTCCGGTGTCTAAGCGACCTACCCATACAAGTCGAAAATTTTCAAACTCGACAGGTTCTGTGAACAAATTCTACAAACAACAACAAAATGGGACCCAAAGCGATCTTCCAACAAGGGCCAACAAGGAATTTAGGCTCGTTTGTCAAGAAAACGCCAAACCCCCAAGAACTAGACCCAAATGAATACTTCAGGGGAGGTGAGAACCCCCCCCTCTACCGTGGGAAACTCCTGGACGGTTCTGCCCAGCAACAAACCGGGAGAGTAACGAGCAAAGAGCGATAATTACAGTAGTTAGCAATAAAACTTGAACTATAGCCAAATAATTAAAAAATCCTACCTAAAAAAATAACTAAATCAAAAAATAAATAAAGCATATATTTAAAAATTTAGCTATTATCGCAAATATAACTATATAAAATTATATGAAAAGTAATAATTTTATTATATATCAATCATTTTAACCCATTCAAGGTTGCAACACGCTCACCTACATTTTTTCCCACAGTGTTTTTGCTCACTACATTACTCCCACAGTTTTCACCCTACATTTCTCCCACATGTTTTTTGCTCGCTACATTTTTCCCCCCACAGTGTTTTACTCACTACATTTCTCCCACCATGTCCCTCACACATTTCTCCCACAGTTTTTCGCTCACTACATTTTTCCCCAGTGTTTTTGCTCAACATTTCTCCCACATGTTTTGCTCACTACATTTCTCCCCACGTATTTTCTACTCATTTCTCCCACAGCTTTCACTCACTAAATTTTTTCCCACCAGTCCCCACAATTTCTCCCCCGTGCTTCGCTTCTACATTTCCCCCAGTTTTCACTTACTCTTTCCCAGTGTTTCCCACTACATTCCCCACGTGTTTTCGCTCAATGTTTTTTCTCTTTATAAAAAAAAAAAAAAATTTGTAACAAAGAAAAATTTTGTAAAGTCAAAATATTTTTTTTTTTTGATATTGAAGAATTTTTTATTTGGAAAAATTATTTACTTATTAAAAAATTTGAAAGTCTTTTCCTTTTTCAAGCATTTTCCTTCTTTATTCTCTTCTTCAAACATTGGGTTTTTTTCTTTATTCTCTTCTTCAACATTTTTCTCTTCTTTATCTCTTCTTTAAGCATTAGTTCTCTTTTTTATTCTCTTCTTCAAACTTGTTCTTTCTTTATTCTCTTTTCAAGCATTCGTTCTCTCATTTTCTCTCTTTAAGCATTGGGTTCTCTTCTTTATTCTCTTTTTCAAGCATTATTTCTCTTTTTTATTCTTTTCAAGCATTTGGTTTTTCTTCTTTATTCTCTTCAAGCATTTTTCTCTTTTTTAATTTTCTTTTTCAAGCATTGGTTCTTTCTTTTTCTCTTTTTTCAAGCATTGGTTTTTCCTTTATTTTTCTTCTCAAAACATTGGGTTTTCCTTCTTTTTTCTCTTCTTCAAAAATTATTTCTTTTTTTATTCTCTTCTTTAAGCATTTGGTTTTTCCCTTTTTTATTTTCCCTTTTTCAACTTGGGTTTTCTTTTTTTCTCTTCCAAAATTGGGGACTCTCTTTATTCCTTCTCAAGCATTGGTTCCTTTTTTATTTTCTTCTTCAAGCATTGGTTCTCTTCTTTTTTTCTCCCTTTTTTCAAGCATTGTTCTCTCTTTATTCTCTTCTTTAAGCATTGGGCCTCTTTTTTTCTTTCTTCAACTTTGGTTTTCTTCTTTTTTCTCTTCTTCAAGCATTGGGTTTTCTTCTTTATTTTCCTTTTTCAACATTGGTTTTTCTTTTTTATTTTTCTTCTTCAAGCTTCTTTTTCCCCTTTATTTTTCCTTCTTCAAACATTGTTCTCTTCTTTATTCTCTTCTTTAACATTGGGTTTTCCTTCTTTATCTCTTCTTCAAACATTGGTTCTCTTCTTTATTCTCTTTTTCAAGCATTTGGTTCTCTTTTTTTTATTCCTTCTTAAGCATTGGGACCTTCTTTATTCTCTTTTTCAAACAGGCCTCTTTATTCTCTTTTGCAAGCATTTGGGTTTCTCTTTTATCCTTCTTCAAACAGGGCTCTTTTATTCCTTCTTCAAGCTTGTTTTCTTCTTTATTCTCTTCTTTAAGCTTGGGGTTTTTCTTTTTTATTTTCCCCTTCAAACATTGGTTTTCCCTTTTTTATTCTCTTCTTCAAGCATGGTTTCTTTTTTATTCTCTTCTCAAGCATGGTTTTCTCTTTTATTCCCTTTTCTTCAAGCATGGATCTCTTTTTATTCTTTCTTCAACTTGGGGTTTTTGGGGCATGCAAAAAGAAACTAACCTTTTATTCGCGCAGGCCACCCTCTTTTACAGCATCTCCCCAACCACAACCAGTTCTAAGAGTTGATTTTCCCCATCGTCAACTATACCAGGTCTAGCCAAAAAGGGGGGATTGAAAATCCAGAGGTTATGTGGATCCCGCTCTCCTGTCGCCCTTTCTTTCCCACTCTAGAGCGGTTGAACCGGGCCCCGCTATCTTGTGGCTTCTATTTTCTCCCTTTGCTTACCTATGCACTATATTTACACTGACATATGTACATATCTGTTAAAATTTGGGTAAAGGGAAAATTTAAGTCAAATTTTTTCTACTGTGTTTATTTGGGCCCCATTAAAACCTGGTAACAGGCCATTTGAAATCCATTGAAATAGGGGGTAGCCTGCCGAAGCTGACTTAGAAAACGGTTGACTTGGGGGAACTGTAGCAGGAAATGTGACTTGCTTTCGCTTCGTTTACAAATTTTCTTTTCATTGCTTATGATCACCTTGCTATTTGGATCTTTAAACAGCTCGCTACAGCTTGTTCTGTGCTCGCTTCGCTCGGAAAACTTGTCGTCCTTTGCTTGTATCGAAATCTGAAATCGTACGTGCAAGAAAACGTGTTCGAAAATTTAACGTTTTACTTGGGGTATTCGTACTGTGCATACGAATAACTTATGCCACCTAACGAGTCAACGCCTGTGGGGCTATACTTGCAAAACCCTTTACCAAATTGCCCCTTTAAAGCGGTAGGAAAATTGCTCTTCCATGGCTTTCCCCCTAAAACCACTCTCACACTGCGCAACTCGTTCACTTATGCGACATACTTTTTGAAAAGAAGGGCACATAAACTCCCCCCTCAAGGGGAGCGGGGAAAAAAAACTCTTTTCTCGCATGAGAAATGATAACCAACGGAAAAAATTCATATGGTCAGCGGGGGTTGTCTCAAGGTGAATCAGCGTCGTTGCCTTACTGGAAAAAATCACCCGGGAGCAAACTGGGAAAAAGACATTCGAAAGGAAAATTTTTGGGGGGGAAAGAAAAAGGAGCAGTTTTCGCATCTGTAAACGTTTTCATTTTTACAAAAAGCATACGCTTTTCCCCCCTTCAATGGGGCCGAACCAAGAAATTTTTCAAAACTCGAAAACACTCGAGCCTTTTGGGGTGGCCGAACCACTGGCACGGGGTTCATACAGCTTTATTGGTAAGGGCACAGGAATTTTTACGCCGGTATTAACGACCTGAATTCTCGATTAAAGTATGAAGACCACAGTTTGGGGAGCTTACATTTCCCACAAAATATGTAAGACCTAAAATTGAACGGGCCGCGGGCAACCCCCTGGTGGACTTTTTTGAACACAAAAAAACTTTTACCACTTATAAACAGTGGTTCTCAAAATTGGGGGACTGGGGGCCTTTTTCAATGATAACCCTGGGCTTGGGGGACCAGGGGTTCTGCTTTCTGCGGGATCGGATTAACCACTGCATTGGGGGCCGGGGTTGGCTATACCTTCAACGAACCGCTCCTTGTCCGAGGGGTCCCTTCTCCTTTTAACATCTGCGGAGCAGGACGACAACATAGAAGAGTGCCAGCCGGGGGGAGACCTACTCACCCAAAACCAATCCCGGGACCCACCCCCTTCTCAACAAGGGTCCCCCTCAGGCAAACACTTAGGGCATCTCGACAACAATACCCAAGGGGCACCACCAGAAAAAAACCCATTTTAACGTCATCGGGGAAGTAAAGGCACCCTGCGTTGCTTCAGGGCAATAAAGTGGGTCACATCATTCAACTCCCCCCCAAAAACCCCAAACCCTCGGAAAATCTCTAATATCCCAGTAACATGTCCCCTAGAGAAAAAAAAAGGGTAGGGCCCCCTTTATTATTGCAAAAGTCTTATTTCCCCCTTCAGAAAACTCAGACCAACTAAAGAAAATATTTTTAGAATACGGACAATTGCCACTTTCAGAGAAGGAATTTTCCCCTTTCAGAGAATATTTCCTTGAATTCCCTCAGTTTTATTAAGCCTTGAGGAGCATATATTCTTCCTTCTAAAATTTATGTACAGTGCAAATTTTAAGGGGTACTTGACTTAGGTACTCAAAAGGTTTTCCCCCATAAAAATCCTTTTTATTACGGGGAAATAACTACTACTGTTACTTCGTGTCCTGAACCATATTTTAATCTTCCCCGGGTTTGGCCAAAACGGGGGAATTTCCCCAAAGGGGTTTGTCTGGAGAAATTTTGCCTACCCTTTGGACACTCCGACTCGAATAGCCAATTTTTTTCAGGAAAACGGGCCAAGCCTCGTAAACAAAACAGACCCCATCAAGCCTTCCTATTCCCAGTTGCAGATTGCCAAAAGTCTCTTTTCCATCCCGAGGACTGCCCTTTTCCGGAGAAAAACAAAGGGACCCTTTCTTTAAAATTCGTTTTTAAAAGGCAGCCGGGGTAAATCCTCTTGGGTCATCCTTCAAGTATAAATTTTAAAAATGATTATTTAGTTTTTGCCGAACGGTAAGGAAAAAAGGGGCCGCAATTATATACATTATGGTTCCAACCAATATAGCCCCTCAGATTTTAAAAAAAGCTCATAAAACGTCATCAGAGTCACTTAGGTTTTTAAAACCTTTAAAATCAAAAAGAAATTTAGGGCCAAAATTAAAGAAAAGATTAAATAAATTTTGGGTTTTTGCCGAAAGCTCAGTTTGGAAAAACCCCGGGACTTCCATTAAACCTGCCCTCTCCAACCATACCTGCTAGGGAAAACCTTTTGCAGATTTAATTTAGATTGTGTGGCCCACACCAAAAGTCAAAGCCCGGAAAATCATATTACAATTATGGATAAAGAACCAATATCCTGAAGCGATCCCAATGCTATACAATACTAAAGCATTCTCAAAGTTTTAAAAAAATTTCATTTCTTTTTTTGGGCATTCCTAAAACTATACAAAGGATAAAGGCAACTTCACTGCCAAATATTTAGGGAATTAACTGGGGCTAGGAAAAAATTCACAACTTATCCACGCCTATCCCCTCATCCCAAGCCCCTTGGAAAGTTTCCACCAAACATAAAAACAAAATGAGAACTTTTTGCATGCACTTTCCACAGACGGGTGAATCACACCCTTTTTTGGGCTCAACAGAACGTGCAAATCTACAGGGGATAGTCCTTTTTAGCTGATCTTTGGGCACAATGTCGAGGCCCTTTGGGGCTCAAAAAAAGGGTGGGTGGGGGAAAAAATAACCCCTCTACAAACCCGTCTTCAAGGTTGCAGGGGCACGGGGGTTCCACGGCTAACCTAAAGATAGCCCAAAGTAAGATAAAAGGGATGACAAAAGGCACAATTCCCTCCTTCCTCCAGGAACAAGGTTTGGTGCGGGAAACCCATACCCGGCCACACCTAAAGCTAAATTACGGACCATGCAAGTAAGTAGATTTTCTGTTTTTAAAATTTTTGGAGCTCCCATTTAAAAAACCTCAAAAAAAAAAACTTTCCACATTTTCAAATCAGGCCTTTTATACACCAGATAAAATCCCAGTAATGACCTGTCCCTACCCTAGGGCGACCTGACTCTTTGCACTCTAACTCTGAAATTTTAATACTAAACTTTCAAATTCTGTCCCCTCAAGGGCCAGCCCGTTAATGGATGGGTTATGAAATACAACCCAATTTTCTGAGCTTTTCAGTCTATCCCAAAATTTTTTCGGATTGCCGAAAAAAAAACGTTGGTACCCGATTTAAAGTGGAAAAACTAAAAAACCCAAATTTAAACTCTCCCCCTACAGAGCAAACCGAAAAACAAAGGGTACTCAAAGGGAAATGACTTCTTTTTAAACAGGTTTAGTGGAGGACCATTAGCCCCCGGGGTTCACCGGCACCTAGTAAAAAAGGCTGATGGAGTTTTTGTATTCCACACCGAAAATGAACGAGGTCACAACACGATGCTTCCCCTTCCTCTCGGGTGACGTAATTGACTTTTGGTAACTACTTTTGTGTCCAAATTGATCCCTAAAGTTTCTTCAGGACCTTTGACAGATAAGCGAAGGAAATCTCTGCCTTCGGATTCCCCGAGGGCATTTTTCAGTAACAGTTACCCCCTTTCGGAAAGAAAAATTCCCCCCCTTCATTCCAGAAACTCATCCTCAGGGTATTAAAGATTTAAGGGACGGGAGCAACCAGAGATATTTTTTTGGTGTCTGATACTTGGGGTCAACACCTACTTAGACTAAAGCTCGTTTGAGACCTTAAGAATTCCCCAAATTTAACATTAAAATTTTTCTAAATCTTCCTTTTTCCAGGCCCCCTTTCCCTTTTCTAGGCCATGAAGTAGTAGTGGTTTGGCCCTAAACTTGCTAAATTCTTTCAATTAAAGATTAACCAGTTCCTCATGATAGGAAATCCTCACTTTTCCTACATGAAGGGTTTTACAAAGATTTGTAAATTCTCAGATATTTGCCCCTCTACCTCCTTACCATATAAAGTTTCCCTTTTTTTACCAATTGTAACACGCTTTTAATAAAGCAAAGAGATTATTTTGCTCTGCACCCATTCCCCCCTGTCCCCCAACTTCTCCAAACCTTTTTTTATACAGTTGAGCTTGGCTGGGGTTGGGGCGGTACTATTTCAAAACGGAACAAGGGGCTGCAGCCAACGATACTTTCACTAAGTCCACCACATCAGAGAGCTTACTCTACCATTTAAAAAGAACCCTCGCGCTGGTAATGGCTTTGGACTTTCGATTTTATGGGGGCCAAATCACAGGGGTCACGTCTAAGTGTCAAAACCCGTTTTTCTTCTCCAACCCTGAAAATCACAACCAAGCTAGCGTTGGCCTCAGGCGCACCCACAACCTAAAAAAAAAATCATTGCCGGCAAAAAAAATGTGTTGGGAACTCTTTTCAAGAGTCTATTTAATATTTTATTTTGGTAAGGGTGTATTTGTGGAACCCCCCCCTTTTAAGCCTTTTTTTTTATCCCCTGAGTGGGGGTTTTTTTTAGGAGGGGTCGGGCCCGTCCCCCTTTTACTTGGCCTATGTTGGCCTACTACTGCTGTCCTCACTCTGAGTTTAGATTGGCTTTTTGGTCACTGGAAAAACTGAGCTCTATCAAGAGTTGGATGGGGAAGGATAGGCGGCCCCCTTATTTGTGCCATGGCGGCACGGTTTTTCCACTGGAGTGGCAGCCTAATCCGACCTTCTCGGGGGGGGTGTGGCTCAAAGATACGTAACCTTTATTTCGGCCATGGACACCCCCTCATTTCAGCTATCTCCCCCAACCCGAACCAGGTTGCCCAAGAGTTGTGATGGGGGCCCCATCGTTCAACATGACCAGGGTTTTTAGCCCAAAAAGGGGGTTTACAAACGCAGAGGGTTTTGGGATACCCTCTCCTGTCTCCCTTTCTTCCACTCTAAGCTGGTTGAAGCACGGTCTCTATCTTGTGCTTCTTTCTGCCTTCTCCGTGAGTGCACTATATTTAAACTACCCTAGAAAATATTCGTTTAATTGTAAGGATAATTAAGTCTAAACTTTTTTCACTTGTTTTTTTTGCTCCCATTCACCTGGATAAAAGGGCCTTTTTAAAAACCTAGGTTTAATATTTTCCCTTTATTTTCTTCTTCAAGCATTGGTTCTCTTCTTTATTCTTTCTTCAAACATTGGTTTTTCTTTATTCTCTTCTCAACTTTGGTTCTCTTCTTTATTCCTTCCTAAGCATTTTTCTTTCTTTATTTTCTTTTTCAAACATTGGTTTTCCTTTTTTATTCCTTCTCAAACTTGGTTCTCTTCTTATTCTCTTCTTCAAACATTGGTTTTCTTTCTTTATTCTCTACTTCAAATTGTTTTTTCTTTATTCTCTTCCAAAAAATTGGTTCCTTCTTAATTCTCTTTTTCAAACTTGGTTCTCTTTTTTTTTCTCTTTTTTCAAACATTGGTTCCCTTCTTTTTTCTCTTCTTCAAACATTTTCTCTTTTTTATTCTCTTCTTCAAGCATTGGTTCTCTTTTTTATTTCTTCTTCAAGCATTTGGTTCTCTTTTTGTTTTTCTTCTTCAAGCATTGGTTTTCTCTTTTTTCTCTCTTCAAAACATTTTTCCTTCTTTATTTTCTTCTTTCAAGCATTTGGGTTTTCTTCTTTATTCTCTTTTTCAAGCTTGGTTCTCTTTTTTATTTTTTTCTTTAAGCATTGGTTCTCTTTTTTATTCTCTTCTTTAAGCATTGGGTTTTCTTCTTTTTTCTTCTTCAACATTGTTTTCTTCTTTTTTCTTCTTCAAGCATAGGTTCTCTTTTTTTATTCTCTTTTTCAAACTTTTTTTTCCTTTCTTTTTCTCTTCTTTAAACATGGTTTTTTCTTTATCCTTCTCAAACATTGGGTTTTCTTTTTTTCCTTCTTAAGCCTGGGTTTTCCTTTTTTTTTTCTTCAAGATTGTTCTCTTCTTTATTCTCTTCTTCAAGCATTGGTTCTTTTTTTTTTTATTTTTCTTTTCAAGCATTTGGGTTTTCTTCTTTTTTCTCTTCTTTAACATTGGGTTTTCGCTTATTCTCTCTTTAAGCATTTTGGTTTTTCTTCTTTATTTTCTTCTTTTAAGCATTGGTTCTTTCTTTTTTTCCTTCTTAAGCATTGGGGCTTTTCTTTATTCTCTTTTCAAGCATTTTTTCTCTTCTTTTTTCTCTTCTTCAAAAATTGGTTCTCTTTTTTTATTCCTTTTTTCAAGCATTTGGTTCTCTTGCTTTTCTCTCTTTTAGCATTTGGTTTTCTTGCTTATTCTCTTCTTCAAGCATTGGGTCTCTTTTTTATCTCCTTTTCAAACACTGGCTCTTTTTCTTTTCCCCTCCAGACTTTTTTCTCTTTTTTTTTCTCTTTTTCAAGCATGTTCTCACTTACTTATTATCTTCTTCAATTTACTGGTTCTCTTTTTTATTCTCTTCTTCAAGCACTGGTTCCATTTCCCTTATTCTCTTTTTCAAGCACTTGTTCTCTTCTTTATTCACCTCTTCAAGCCTGGTTCTCTTCTTTATTCACTCTTCAAGCACTGGTTCTCTTCTTTACTCACCTCTTCAAGCACTGGTTTCTTCTTTACTCACCTCTTCAAGCACTGGTTCTCTTCTTTACTCACCTCTTCAAGCACTGGTTCTCTTCTTTATTCACCTCTTTCAAGCACTGGTTCTCTTCTTTATTCACCTCTTCAAGCACTGGCTCTCTTCCGTTTTCCCTTCTCTTCCCACCACACATTTTATAAATGTCTGGGGGGAAAGAATTTCCTGTTGTTTCTGCCTTGTGTCAGTCAGGTTGTGACCCTCTCTCCCTTTTCTCTCTCCCCCTCTCTCTCTCTTCCCCTCTCTCTCTCTCTCTCTCTCCCTCCTCCTTCCCTCTTCTCTCTCTCTCTCTCCCCTCTCTCTCTCTCTCTCTCTCCCTACATAACAAGTTTATTCAGGTATACACAAAACAGTTTACATAAATTATCATACACAGCAACATATGTGTGGAGGACACCTCCAGGATAACCCAAAAAAGTCAGTCGAAGGGACTTATTGCCTTTGGGGTCCTTTTAATACCTTATTATTACACTATAAAGGAGTTAATACCTTATTATTATGCTCTGAAGGAATAAGGTAAAATGAGTTATTTATATTCACAAGTGTGTTAAAGTAAAAAAAAATAAAATCGTTCTCCTCCGTTTCTGCCCTACATTCATTGGGTTACCTTAGGGGATCTCTTCTTCAACTGGTTTATGTTGTAATTGGCTTTGACATGTGCAGGCAGTCGTGCTTAATTATTATTATTATTATTATTATTATTATTATTATTATTAAAAGTAGTAGTAGTAGTAGTATAGTAGTAGTAGTAGTATAGAAAGTAGTATATTGTATTGAAGTGGACGCGCTAAACCCGTGGGGTTTTGTCACGGGCGCCTGGGGAGGGAGAGACAATCAAGTGTGATGGAGGAGCTCCAGAAATGAACCCATTTTTCTTGTTGTTGCCGCAGTATTTAAACACCTTAAATATTCCTCAGAGGCAAGACAAGCTTGACGCGGGTTCTGAACCCAGGCTTGGGTTCTAGACTGTTAACCAGTCACGGTTGTAATAAACACGGACGGTCCTTACCAGTGGTTAGAGCCGTGGTAAATATATCTAACAAGGACAGCCATGGTGTAATGTTTGATCAATTTTGGTTGAGAATGGTTGACGGGATGAAGTAGGTTAAGCTGTAGTGTTGAGTGGAGGAAAGTGCTTGGTTGCCTCGGTGAAGTCAGGAGCACTGTAAAGGCGTGAAGGTAGGAGTTACCCGAGTGTAAATGATTGGGAGGGGTTAGGACCTGCCTAGTATGGGCCAGTAAGACCTTCCTAGCCTGGTTTAGTAAACCTTCCTAGCATGGGCCAGTAAGACCTTTCCAGCCTGGGGTTTGTAAGACCTTCCTAGCATGGCCAGTAAGGCCTTTCCTAGCCTGGGTTAGTAAGACCTTCCTAGCATGGCCAGTAAAAAACCTTTCCCAGCCTGGGGTTGTAAGACCTTCCTAGCATGGGCCAGTAAGGCCTTCCTAGCCTGGGTTAGTAAGACCTTCCTAGCATGGGCCAGTAAAACCTTCCTAGCCTGGGTTAGTAAGACCTTCCTAGCATGGGCCAGTAAAACCTCCTAGCCTGGGTTAGTAAGACCTTCCTAGCATGGGCCAGTAGGCCTTCCTAGCCTGGGTTAGTAAGACCTTCCTAGCATGGGCCAGTAAAACCTTCCTAGCCTGGGTTAGTTAAGACCTTCCTAGCATGGGCCAGTAAGCCTTCCTAGCCTGGGTTAGTAAGACCTTCCTACATGGGCCAGTAAAACCTTCCTAGCCTGGGTTAGTAAGACCTTCCTAGCATGGGCCAGTAAAACCTTCCTAGCCTGGGTTAGTAAGACCTTCCTAGCATGGGCCAGTAAGACCTTCCTAGCCTGGGTTAGTAAGACCTTCCTAGCATGGGCCAGTAAGGCCTTCCTAGCCTGGGTTAGTAAGACCTTCCTAGCATGGGCCAGTAAAACCTTCCTAGCCTGGGTTAGTAAGACCTTCCTAGCATGGGCCAGTAAGGCCTTCCTAGCCTGGGTTAGTAAGACCTTCCTAGCATGGGCCAGTAAAACCTTCCTAGCCTGGGTTAGTAAGACCTTCCTAGTATGGGCCAGTAAAACCTTCCTAGCCTGGGTTAGTAAGACCTTCCTAGCATGTGCCAGTAAGACCTTCCTAGCCTGGGTTAGTAAGACCTTCCTAGCATGGGCCAGTAAAACCTTCTTAGCCTGGGTCAGTAAGACCTTCCTAGCATGGGCCAGTAAGGCCTTCCTAGCCTGGGTTAGTAAGACCCTTCTAGCCATGGGTTGTAAGACCTTCCTAGCATGGGCCGTAAGCCTTCTAGCCTGGGTTAGTAAGACCTTCCTAGCCTGGGTCAGTAAGACCTTCCTAGCATGGACCAGTAAGACCTTCCTAGCCTGGGTCAGTAAGACCTTCCTAGCATGGGCCAGTAAGGCCTTCCTAGCCTGGGTTAGTAAGACCTTCCTAGCCTGGGTCAGTAAGACCTTCCTAGCATGGGCCAGTAAGGCCTTCCTAGCCTGGGTTAGTAAGACCTTCCTAGCCTGGGTCAGTAAGACCTTCCTAGCATGAGTCAGTTAGACCTTCCTAGCCTGGGTTAGTAAGACCTTCCTAGCATGGGCCAGTAAGACCTTCCTAGCCTGGGTCAGTAAGACCTTCCTAGCATGGGCCAGTAAGGCCTTCCTAGCCTGGGTTAGTAAGACCTTCCTTGCCTGGGTCAGTAAGACCTTCCTAGCATGGGCCAGTAAGGCCTTCCTAGCCTGGGTTAGTAAGACCTTCCTAGCCTGGGTCAGTAAGACCTTCCTAGCATGGGCCAGTAAGACCTTCCTAGCCTGGGTTAGTAAGACCTTCCAGCATGGCCAGTAAGACCTTCCCCCTAGCATGGGTCAGTAAGACTGCCTAGTATGGACCAGGAGGACCTGCTTAGCATTGGTCAGTAGCACCTGCCTAGCCTGGGTCAGTATGACCTTCCTAGCATGGGTCAGGAGGACCTGCCTAGCATGGGCCAGTGACACCTGTCTAGCAGTTATTGTGTCTAGCAGTTATCATGTCTTGGTTATCGCACCAGCCATCTTTTATCTGCCTTGGTATTCGAAGCTGAACAATTTCCTGGTTGACTTCCGCTACGATACCTTGAAGAATATTCCAGTGACGTCACGTACGTAGAAACGTACACGGGTGATAATACGTTCAGGCCACCGACACGGAACACGTACATACACGGACAGGGGAACACTGAGTTGAGGTATGTGAGGCTAACCAGGTGAGGAAGGTGAGGCAGCAGGCCAGGGTCGTATTGTGAGGCGGTGCTGGCTTGGGGAGGTGTTGACTTGGGAAGGTGCTGGCTTGGGGAGGTGCTGGCTTGGGGAGGTGTGACTGGGAAGTGCGGCTTGGGGAGGTGTGCTTGGGAGGTGTGGCTTGGGGGTGCTGGCTTGGGGAGTGCTGGCTTGGGGAGGTGCTAGCTTGGGGAGATGCTGGCTTGGGGAGATGCTGGCTTGGGGAGGTGCTGGCTTGGGGAGATGCTGGCTTGAGGAGATGCTGGCTTGGGGAGGTGCTGGCTTGGGGAGATGTGGCTTAGGGAGGTGTTGGCTTGGGGAGGTGCTGGTTTGGGGAGGTGCTGGCTTGGGGAGGTGATGGCTGGGGAGATGCTGGCTTGGGGAGGTGTTGGCTTGGGGAGGTGCTGGTTTGGGATGGTGCTGGCTTGGGGAGGTGCTGGCTTGGGAGGTGCTGGCTTGGAACGGGTCAAGCGGATGCCGGGGCAGGATGAGTAGGGCTGGGCGGGGCGAGATGGGGCATGGCGAAAGAGGTTGGGCGAGGAGGGGGCTCGGGTAGGGGTGAGGCGGGGCAGGGAGGGGCAGGGCAGACACCTTTGACCCCAACAACTCGTGTATCCTGACTCACAAAAACAAGAAAGTTCAACATTGTTCAGCTGCTACCACCACTACCACCACTACCACCACTACCACCACTACCACCACTACACCACTACACCACACCACCGCTACCACCACTACCACCACTACCACCACTAACCACTACCACCACTACCACCATACCACCACTACCACCACTACCACCACTACCACCACTACCACCACTACCACCACTACCACCACTACCACCACTACCACCACTACCACCACTACCACCACTACCACCACTACCACCACTTACCACCACTACCACCACTACCACCACTACCACCACTACCACCACTCCCACCATACCACCACTACCACCACTACCACCACTACCACACTACCACCACTACCACCACTACCACCACTACACCACTACCACTCCACACTACACACTACCACCACTACCACCACTACCACCACTACCCACCACCACCACCACTACCACCACTACCACCACTACCACCACTACCACCACTACCACCACTACTACCACTACCACCACTACCACCACTACCACCACTACCACACACCACTACCACCATTTACCACCACTACCACCACTCCTACCCACCACTACCACCACTACACCACCACCACTACCACTACCATACCCACTACCACCACTACCACCACTACCACCACCACCACACTACACCACCTACCACCACTACCAACACCACCACACACTCCCACCACACCACCACACTCACCTCTACCACCACTACAACTACCACTACCACCACCACTACACCACACCACCACCACCAACCACACCACCCCCATAACTCACATAAGCCCATGAACCACCTTGAATGAGAATCCCCTCGGTGAGAGAGGAGAGAGAGAATGATATCTGAGAGAGGAGAGAGAGAGAGAGAGAGGAGAGAGAGAGAGAGAGAGAGAGAGAGAGAGAGAAGAGAGAGAGAGAGAGAGACAGCTAAAATACAAAAAAAAAATGAAAGGGAACAGGAACGCCCCACTAGAGGCTGTTAGAGAGGAATGACAGGAAGAGGAGAAAGTGCTAGCATCAGCCAGGCAGTGACGGCCTGGTGTGCCCTGCAGGTTGCTAGCACTAACAGCCTGAACTTATGCAAGATTACGTGGATCTTTCATGGATGTGAGAGCGTAGGGGATGGAGGGTGAGGAAGGGGTTTGTGGGGGTGAGGAATGGGTCAGTGGGGATGAGGAATGGGTCAATGGGGTGAGGAATTTATTAATGGGATGAGGAGTGGGTAAGTGTGGAGTGAGGAATGGGTCAGTGTGTGGGTGAGGAATGGGTAAGGGTGGGGTGAGGAATGGATCAGTGAGGAGTTTGAGGAATGGGTCAGTGTAGGGTGAGGAATGGGTCAGTGCTGGGCGAGGAATGGGTCAATGTGGAGTGAAGAATGAATCAGTGGGAGTGAAGAATGGGTCGGTGGGGTGAGTAATGGGTCAGTGAGGGTGAGGAATAGGCCGTACGAGTGAAGTTTTGAGTCAAATGAAGGGTGAGGGGAAGGGCAGTGTGGGGTGGGAAAAGGGTCAGTGTGGGGGGGAGGAATGGGCCAGTGTTTTGGGGGGAGGAAGGGGCCCGTGGGGGGGTGGGAATGGGTCAGGTTGGGGTTTAGGAATTGGGGGCCCGTGTGGGGGGAGGAATGGGCCCCGTGCTGGGGTGAGGAATTTTAGAAAATATGGGGTGGGGGAAAGGCAAGTTTGGGTTGGGGAATGAAACGAGTATGGGGTGGGGAATGAGCAAGTTTTGGGGTGGGGGAATGAGCAAGTATGGGGTGGGGAATGGGGCAATTTTGGGGGGGAAAAAAAGAGCAAGTAGGGGGGTTGGGGAATGAGCAAAAAAATTTTTTAAAAAATTTTTTTTAGGGGGGGGGGGGGGAAATGAGCAAGTATGGGGGGGGGAAATTAAAAGAAGGGGTTTTTGGGTGGGGAAAATGAGAAAGTATGGGGGGGGGGAAATTGAGAAAGGTTTTGGGTTTGGGGGAAGAGCAAGTATGGGGGGGGGAAAAATGAGCAATTTATGGGGTGGGGAATAAAGGCAATTTTTGGGGGTGGGGAAATGAGCAAGTATGGGGGGGAATGAGCAAGTTTGGGGGGGGGGAAGGGAGAAAAGTTTTGGGGGGGGGAATGAGAAAGGGTATGGGGGGGGGAAATTGAGAAGTATGGGGTGGGGAATGGCAAGTAGGGGGGGGGAATGAGCAATTTATGGGGGGGGGGAATGAGAAAGTTGGGGTTGGGGCCCGAGCAAGTATGGGGGGGGGAAAAGACCCAAGTATGGGGGGGGGGAATGGGAATTTTGGGGGGGAAAGGAAAAAAATTTTTGGGGGGTGGGGAACGGTGGGCAAATGGGGGGGATTAAAATGGGGGGGGAATTAGGAAAATTTATATGAGGAATTGGGTAAAGAGAAGGGGGGGGGAAGGGAGAGGGGGGGGAAAGGAGAGGGGGGGAAGGAGAAAAGAGGGGGGGGGAATGAGAAGAGGGGGGGAAGGAAGAGGGGGGGGAAGGAAGGGGAGGACACGAAAAAGAGGGAGAGGGAAAAGGGGAAATTGGGGAGGAGAAGGGAAAAGGAAAAAGAGGATTGGGAAAAAGGGAAGGGAGGGAGGGGGGGAGAGAGGGGGAGGAGGGAGGGAAGGGAGGAGAAAAGAGAGAAAGGAGAAAAGAGAGGAGGAGAGGGGGAGAGAGAGGAAGAGAGGAGAGAAGAGGGAGGGAAAGAGAGAAAGAGAGGGGGAGAGGGAAGAGAGGAGAGGGAGAGGGAGAGAGGAGGGAGAGAGAGAGAGAGAGAGAGAGAGAGAAAAGAGAGAGAAAAGGGGAAAAAGGGGGGGGGGGGGGGGGGGGGGGGAGGGGGGGGGGGAGAGAGAGTGGAGGAGAGAGAGGGGGAGAGAGAGGAGGGAAGAGAGAGAGAGGAGGGGTGGAGAGAGGGGAGGAGGGGAGAGAGAGGAGAGAGAGGGGAGAGAAAAAAGAAAAGGGGGAGAGAGGGGGGGGGGGGGGGGGAAGGAGAGAAAAGGAGAGGAGAGAGGAGAAAGAGAGAGAGAGAGAGAGGGAGGAGAGAGAGGGAGGGGGAGAGAGAGAGAAAAGAGGGCCCCCGAGGGAGAGAGAGAGAGAAAAGGAGAGGGGAGAGAGAAAAGGAGAGAGGGGGAAAAAGAGAGAGAGAGAGAGATGGGAGGGAGAGAGAGGGAGGGGAGAGAGAGAGGGAGTGGGGAGAAAAAGAGAGAGAGAGGAGAGGAGGAGAGACGGAGGGGAGGAGAGAGAGGGGGGAAGAAAGAAGAGAAAAGAGGGGAGGGGAGAGAGGGGGGAGAGGGGAGGGGGGAGATGGAGAGAGAGAGAGGAGGGATGAGAGGGGAAGAGAGGGGAGAGAGGGGAGAGGAGAGAGAAAGAGAGGGTGAGGGGGGGAGAGGGGTTTTTGGGATAGAAGAGAGCAAGGGGAGAGGGGGGGGAAAAAGGAGGGGAGAGGGAGGAGAGAGAGGGGGAGGGGAGGGGAAGGGGAGAGGGGAAAAGAGAGAGAGGAGAGAGGGAGAGGAGAGGGAGAGGGAGAGGGGGAAAAGGAGAGAGAGGGAGAGGAGAGAGGGGAGGAGAAAAGAGAAAAAGATGAGAGAGAGAGAGGGGGGAGGGGGAAGAGAGAGAGAGAGAAAAGAGAGAGAGGGGGGAGAGGGGGAGAGAGAGAGGGGGAGGGAAGAGGGAGAGAAAAGAGAGGGGGGGGAGGGAGAAAAGAGAAAAGGGGAGAGAGAGAGGAGAGAGAGAGAGCGAGGAGGGAGAGAGAGAGGGGGGGGAGAGAGGGAGAGGGGAGAGAGAGAGGAGAGGGGGAGGGGAAGAGAGAGGGGAGGGGGAGGAGAGAGAGGGGGAGAAGAGAAGAGATGAGACGAGGAGAGGGGAGCCAGAGAGGGGGAAAAAGAGAGGGGACGGGGGGGGAGAAAGAGAGAGAGGAGAAAAGAGAAGAGAGAGAGGGGAAAAGGGGAGGGGAAGGGGGAGGGAGAGAAGAGAGGGGAGGAGGAGAGGGAAAAGATGGAGGGGAGAGAGAGGGAGGGGGAGAGAGAGAAGAGAGAGAGGGGGGAAAAGAGGGGAGAAAATTTGAGAGGAGAAAAGGGAAGGGGAGAGGGGAGGAGGGGAAGGGAGAAAAAGGGAGGAAGATTTAGAGAGATTGGGAAAAGGAGAGAGAGAGAGGGGAAAATAAAACGGGAAAGGAAGGAAGGGGGAAAATATTTGGGAAAAAAAATGTGGGTTCAAGAGGAATGGGGGGGAGTAGGAAGGTAACGGGGGGAAAGGCGGAAAAGAGGGTAGAAATGCGGGTTTGGCGGGGGAAATTTAAAAGAGGAATGAAAAGCAAGGGGGACGTTAATAACGAGGGAGAGAAAAAAGAGAGAAAAAGGGTTGAAAAAAGAGGAGATAATAATGAGAGAGGAACAGAGTAAGACGTCTCATCTCTCGCCCGGAAACCCCTCCGGGGTAGATCTGCATTTCAGCAGAGCCTTCAACTAGGAGGGATGTGGGTGGCCTTTCTGTTTGTTCAAGGCCCAAAATTGTCAAAATACCACACTTGGATCCACTTTGAGGACAGCGGTTTAAACAAAACTTTTATACCCCAAGAAAGGGCAGGAAAGCAGAACTTCACTCTGGGGGTGTACCGTTCTCCAGGAAAATCATCCATTGAGATCATACATTCCCAGGGAGACTCGAGTAAAGGAACACATTGTACGCATAATGATTTTAAAAGGGGGATTAAAAGTCAGTTGATCAAATGAAAAATGGGTGGCCCCAGTGGCTCCAACTTCATCCTGTTCCCCTTGTATGTTTTCTAACAATTTTAAAAAAGCTTTCAAAATTTAGCTTTATGTAGGTAACAGTCTTAGCTTGCCAAAAAAAGTAGGAATTTCCCTTAAAAATTGTTTAAAAAAACTGTCAATAAAGCTAGGGGTCCCTTTAAACCCTTTTCCCAAACCCTTGTTAAAAAAAAAAAAAAAAAAAAAAAAAAAAAAAAAAAAAAAAGAGAGAGGAGAGAGAGAGAGAGGAAAGGGTTTAAAATTTTTTTAGGAAAAAAGAGGAGGGAGGGAGGGAAAGGGAAGGGGAAAAAAAACAAGAACCGGAAAAAAGAAACAAAGTGAGAGAAAGGAAGAGGGTAAGAGAAAAGGAAAAAAAGGAGTAATAATCTTCAATTTTCATATTTTTTATTTTCGTGAAAGGGGCGGACAAGAAAAGCCTAACTCCACCCCCCAGTTTCAGGCAAAGGGGATGACAGGGGCCCCAAAGTCCCTGAAATTTAAAAAGCTCAGATCGATGCATTTAGGCTGGCCCAAAGAGTGAGAAATTTGGGCAAACCCCCTCTCTCCCCCACCCCACAAATAAACGAACTTTAGAATAAACGAATTCCAAAGTTGGCCCGTAAAATCCGTTAGCATAACAAGTTGGGCAGCTACTAATAAAAAGTCTTGTTAACAGTACCCCTTAGCCATTTAAATTTTTTTTTTTTGGGGGGTTTCACCCGTTTTCAGTGGCAAATTTCCCTTTTTGCCGATAAGTTCTGTCAAGCACCTTAAAAATTCCCGGGAAAAAGGGTTGGAAGCACTTGACTTGTACTCCCGGAAAAAAAGGAGGGAGAGTATATCATAATCTACACTTGGAAAAACTTGGGAAAGGAAAAGGTTTCCCAAAACTGCACCAGAAATCACTTTCCCCACGAAAATTTAAAAAACTGGGCAGGCGATGCAAAAAGCCGCCCAAAAAAAAGTTGGGGCCCCTTGGGACACTAAAGGGAAAAAACCATAAGTGTCGGGGCCCCCAAGGGCTGGTTTAAAAAGCCTCCCACAAGATTAGGGGAATTCCCAATAAAACCCCGGGGTGCCTTCAAAAAGAGGTGGGGCAGATACCTGAAATCAGTGCCGGATCAGCTGGGCTGTGGCTCGTACGTCGGACTGCGTGCGGCCTGCAGTAACAGCCTAGTTGATCAGGCCCTGATCCATCGGGAGGCCTGGTCATGGACCGGGCCGCGGGGGCGTTGATCCCCGGAATAACCTCCAGGTAACCAGGTAACCTGTTAATGCAGGGGACGATAATCCCCTTAGCCATCAACAGGTAGCCTACAGATAGATATCAAACTCTTTCAGCCACTCAGGGAGAGCCCGATAAGTTGAGCTTCGGATGAAGTTATAAGACTTAGGAACTTGAGCAAGTCAGATTAGCGTCTTATCTTCATCTTAAGGTATTTGTCTCAAGCAGCAGGAAGCCTCACTTGGATAGTGATCTTAAATTGACCTCTTGGGATCACCAGGAAAAGTAAGATCAGTTCCTTGAGAAAAGATTTTATATTTTTGGCTAGCCTGGGCACTGGGTGTTGGCGAAGAGTTCTTGATCCTGGGACTTAGAGGTGCCTTTCCCTTCTTCTGATGGAACCTAATGGAAGAGGGAGGGATGGGTTAATAAATATTATTTTCACTGGCCTCGACCCTCCCCTTCCACTCATTCCATAACAACCTTGGCTCTTTGGCTCCATTAGAGCTCAGGGGATACATAGCTAGCTTTTGTTGGCAGTCTTATACAGCAGTGTAGCCACACACTCTGGGTGTATTCGTATTAAAACGAGAATAAAACTCGGTAATGGATAGCGACGAGTGGTTTAAAGAAACCTTGAAAGCAGACGCTAGGATATATTTATTGGAAGACGTTTCGCTCCTGTGATTTCGATCACTTTTATGGTCACAGGAGCGAAGCATTTTCTGATGTTTTTAAGTGTTCACCTGTGTTCAGCTTAGAGATACATAGGATTTGAAAATTTAGATATCCGCGGATGCGGATGTAAGAAATTGTGCGGATGTTTCGCGGATGCGGATGCAGATGCGGATATCCGATACATATCTAGTTCATTTGTCTTATAACAACAGTAACGTCGCTAGAGCCCTTCTTGCTTTGTCAAATCTAGTTAGAAATCAGCTACGCAGGGCAGCTGTTGCTGCTCCTTCACCTCAATGTCGCTAACCAGCTAACTTAACCATGGAAGTCCTTATAGGTAATTAATTTCTAGTTAATACACAAACAATTAACTTCTAGTCGACTCCCGAGTATCTAACATCTGGTCAAGGCACACATAAATAATATTTCCTTAGTATAATTTCAGTAACTAGCTAACTTCATATGTTTTTCTCCAGTTTATCAATATTCTGAGAATATGTTACTGTCATGCTCTTCACCGAGGCTCTTAGTTCAGTCAACACACTTTACAGTACGTGTCTCACCCCTAAACTCTTAGTTTCTTAAAGCTGAATCTTGAATCAGAGGTCAAGTTCCTCAACAGAACACTTTTCCCTTTGTCAAATATTCAGAACAATTTTAAATATTTAAACTTTCTCTCTCTCTCTCTCTCTCTCGAAGGCCTCGACCCCCCTCAATCCAAACTTTCTATTGTTAAAATGCATCAACTTGCGTCAACTCTCATCCTTCGATCGGCCAAGTTCTCGCACTCTTCAACTCTAACTCTTTTCACCTTCAGCATAGTCTTAAGTGCTGTTACGGAGGGTTTCATATCAAGTTTTCAAGACTAAAGGTTCAACTGCGTCACTTTTTAACCATTCTGCAAGTCTAGGTGAGGAAGACTGTGTTGCAGGGTAACCTTACTTACGACGTTTGAACGAGGACTGGACTTTATTAGGACGTTTCGTCCGGAACTGAACTTTATCAAATATGTAAACACACACACACACACACACAAGTGCCTTTGATACCTGGTAACTAACACACAAACACACTGCCCTATAGGTAAGTAAGTACCCTGAAGTCAGGTTGGGGAAAGATCAAGGGATGAAGGGACGAGGCAGTGATCACATTACATGCCTGTGTGAGTGATGATGGGCCAGGTGGACAGTATGAGCGGTGGGGTAACCTGCCACCATACACATCCCCTGGTTTTGTTCGGTGGTAACAGTTCAATGAGTTGTGGCTGCTTCCAGAACTCTGCGCTTGGTTCTGTCCTCCTCCTCATTGAACTGCTGTGCTGAATCCCAGGTTATGATGTGTCAGTGTAGATTCCAGTGAACGATGCAAGTGTTGCTCGTATCGTTCATCTTGCATGGATATTTACATTCCTGCAGACGTCTGAAGGTCACGTTAATATAACCAATAACTTGGAGGAAAACAAGAGAATGCCGGCCGGTCCCATCGTTCATATTATCCTCGATTCACATAAAAACGAGACCTCCCTCCCATCTGTGGCTCCTAATTTACTCATTGTTTGTCCTGCATTGACCTCTCACCTTGTCTCACCCCTGACCTCTCTTCCTACCTCACTTTTGACCTTTTTCAAACCTGCCCCCGAGGTGCTTGTTTGCCTTGAGGTGTAGTTGTGCGTTTTTGTATACGTGAAGGGTGGAAGTGGTACGGTGATTCCGGAGTACAGAGAAGCTGACACAAGCCTCTCTATATTTGGACTGGAGAAGCCACTCGTGGCGAAATGTTTCCGAAATGTCTTGATTAGTATAAACGCGAATTTTACGTATATATATATATATATATGTTAAAGTCCAGTTTTGGGGCGAAACGTGTGTTAAACGTTTCCCCCCTGAAACACAGTACCCTTCTCACCACCTGTCGTACAGCCCTCCTGTCTAGATATTGAACCGAGAGAAAGATCCTAGACACAACAATCTTGTATTATTATTATTTTTTCTCCCAAGTTCCCAGTCAGATCATCTCGTTTCCTTCCTCCGAGTCGTGTAGGTTTTTACTCCATGATGACCCAAGCAGTATTAACTCACTGATGGAAGACCTTGATGTCTCTCTGCGTTTCAGACTCTCATTTTCCCCCCACCCTCCTCCCTTCCCTTCTCTTCGTACCAGAGACAGACCCTCTTTCTCCCCTTTCCCACCCTTTCTGCCCTACTCTCTCTCTCTCCCCTAATGACTTATTATATGAATGACACTGTGAACTCTGTCATGTCACACACCCATATAGGCATACCCTCCCTACCAGTGAACTAGGTGCTAAGGGTATAACGAGTAGAGGCCCTCTCGTTATGCTAGAGCTTTGGTTCAACCAGCCAGTCACAAGGAAGTTCACCAAAGTTGTGAAGCGATGTGGTACACTCGTAAATCAATTTTGGCAGACTTACCTTCCAGTCTGGTCGCTACGGTTCTTACCGCGTCTCTTGCTTGCATTGTCTTACTGTACATATCATCTGTATATATTGTACATACATTTCTTGCTGTTTGATGAAGGAAATTTAAGTATTTGCTGTTTTTTTGCTTGCTCCTCATTTATGCCTTGGTTATCGTGCTACAGCCAGGTGTGCAGGCCACTAGATTACACCAGTATTTGTAATTCTCGGAGGCTGAGCTTCCAGTGTGTGTGTTGTGTGTGAGTTGATCTCAGCTTCCTGACCCAATCTCTCTCTCTCTCTCTTTCTCACTTCTTTATCTGAGTCGCCAATCAGGATCTTCGAGACGCCTTCACCTGTGACCTTTCCCACGTCAACTATACCTGACCTTAAGACCTGCCAAAAGCAAAAAGCATCCGGAACTTTTCCTCGGTAATCACGGCAGCATGTATCGGCGCTCATGTACATACAGACACACGAATAAATGCCACATACGTGAAGGGCTACAATTCGTGCACGTGCGTACTCCCCAGTGTAAGCATACAGTGCAGGTATACCAGCGAGTTTACCAACGTAAACCAAAAGTAAAAATAAATGATGTCATAATATTCTCTCTCTCTCTCTCTCTCTCTCTCTCTCTCTCTCTCTCTCTCTCTCTCTCTCTCTCTCTCTCTCTCTCTCTCTCTCTCTCTCTCTCTCTCTCCTACAGAACATACAGTTCCTAGAATTTATTTTTTATTTTTTTTTCTCTATTATTATTTATTCCAAGGGCATAATAGTCCATCCTGAGAGATAGTAATTCTAAAGTGAAGTAACTCCAGCTCTGCTAGGAGGAAACCTTTGAAGCAGCCGTAGCTGAATCTTTGACGAAACCGCGTGGCCTCATGAGACTCCCCCCGACTGACACTTTCGTCACCCCGTTTGATAGCTTTGTGTTGGAAATGACAGGTTATAACCTAACTAGCCTTTTTTCCCCCTATGTAACTATCAATAGGGAGGTGGTCTGTGTTCTTTGTTACTTGTGGTGTGGGGCTGGTGCTGCTGGGGTGGTGGTGGTGCTGGTGATGTGGGGCTGGGCTGCTGGGGCTGTGGTGTGGGGGTGCGTGCTGGGCTGCTGGTGCTGGTGGTGGTGCTGGTGGGTTTATCTGGTGCTGGTGCTGCTGGTGCTGCTGGTGCTGGGTTTATGCTGGGGCTGGTGCGTGGTGTGCTGGGGTGGTGATGCTGGTGCTGGGGGGCTGGGCTGGGATGCTGCTGCTGGTGCTGTGGTGCCCGGTGCTGCGGGGGCTGGTGCGGTGCTGCTGGGGGTGGGTGTGCTGGTGGGGTGAGCTGGGTGCTGGTGTTGCTGGTGCTGGGCTGGTTTCTGCTGTGCTGGGTGCGCGGGTGGGGTGGTGCTGGTTGGTGATTGGGTGGGTGTGCGGGTGGTTTTTTGGGTGGTGCTGGTGGGTTTTTGGTGCTGGTGTGCTGGTGTGGTGTGCCTGGTGCTGGTGCTGTGGTGCTGGTGCCCGCTGTGTGGTGATGTGGTGCTGGTGCTTGGTGCGGTGTTGGTGTGGTGTTGTGGGGTGCTGGTGCTGCGGTGCTGCTGTGCTGTAAGCTGGTGCTGGTGCTGTGGGTGTGGGAGTGGTGCTGCTGGTGCTGTGTGGGTTTCTGGGGGCTGGTGCTGCGGTGCTGGTGTGCTGGGGCTGGTGATGTGGTGCTGGGTGTGGTGCTGGCTTGATGGTGTGGTGCTGTGGTGTGGTGCTGTGGTGCTGGTATGTGGTGTGGTGCTGTGGTGCTGGTGCGCTGGTGTGGTGTGCTGGTTTCTGGGTGCTGTGGTGCTGCTGGTGCGGTGGGGTGCTGGTGCTGGTGCTGCTGTGCTTGGGGCTGTGGTGCTGGTGTTTCTGGTGCTGGTGCTGTGGTGCTGGTGTGCTGGTTGCTGGGTGTGCTGGTGCGGTTTTCTGCTGGTGCTGGTGAAAGCTGGTGTGGTGCTGTGGTGCTGGTGCTGTGGGCTGGTTTATGCTGGTGTGGTGCTGCTGGTGCTGGTGCGCTGGTGCGCTGTGCTGGTGAGCTGGTGCTGGTGTGCTGGTGCTGGTGTGTGGTACTGGGATGTTGCTGGGGTTTCTGGTGTGTTTTTGTGTGCTGTGTGCTGTGCTGCTGGTGCTGGTGCTGGGCTGGTGAGCTGGTGCTGGTGCTGCGGTGGGTGTGTTGGTGTGGGCGGTATGGGTGTGGGCTGCTGGTGGGTGCTGTGGTGCTGCTGGTGCTGGGGATGTGGTGCTGGTGCTGTGGTGCTGGGTGTGGTTTCTGGGGGATGTGGTGCTGGTGCGTGGTGCTGGGGTGCTGATGCTGCGGTGCTGGTGATCTGGTGCTGGGGTGGTGCTGGGTGCTGTGGTGCTGGTGATTTCTGGTGCTGGTGCGCTGGTGGGTCGCTGGTGTGCTGGGGCGGTGATGTGGTGGGTCTGCTGGGTGCTGGTGTGGTGGTTGGTGATGCTGGTCTGGTGTGCTGGGGCGGGGGTGCTGCTAGTGCTGGTGCTGCTGGTGTGATGCTGCTGGGTGGGGTGATGCTGGTGCTGGGGTGTTGCTGGGGCTGCGGTGCTGGGTGTGGTCTGGTGATGTTGGGTGCGGTGTGGTCTGCTGTGCTGGGGGCTGTGGTGCTGTGCTGCTGGTGCTTGGGGTTGTGGGTGCTGGTGATGGTTCCCGGTTGGTGTGCGGTGCTGCTGGGGCTGGGGGAGCTGGTCTGGTGCTGTGGTGCTTGGTGGTGTGCTGGTGCTGGTGTGCTGGGGCTGGTGATGTGGTGCTGGTGCTGGGCTGCTGGGCTGGTGCTGCGGTGTGTGCTGCTGGGGGCTGGTTTATGCTGGTGCTGGTGCTGGTGCTGCTGGTGCTGGGCTGCTGGTGCTGTGGTTTCGGTGTGTGGTGTGGGGCTGCTGGGCTGGTGATGGGGCTGGTGCGCGGTTGGTGGCTGTGCTGTGGTTGCTGTGCTGGGTGCTGGGGATGCTGGTGCTGGGTGCTGGTGCTGGTGCTGTGGGGTGGTTCGGGGGGTGCTGGTGATGCTGGTATGGGTGTGCTGGGGTGTCAGTGCGGTGCTGCTGGTGCTGATGCGCTGGTGCTGGTGGCTGGTGCTGGTGCTGGGGTGCTGGGGGGCTGGTTTCTTCTGGTGTGTGCTGGTGCTGTGTGCTGCTGGGCTTTTCTGATGTTTGGGGGTGCTGATGTGTGGTTTTTGGTGCTGGTTGTGCTGGTGTGTGGTGTGGTGCTGGGGGGTTTGGGGTGCTGGTGTGTTTGGGGCTGGTATGCTGGTGCTGGTTTTCTGTGGGGTGCTGGTGCTGTGTGCTTGGGGGAGTGGGGTGTGTGCTGGTTTCTGGGTGTGGTGCTTTGGGGCTGCTGGTGCTGGTGTGCTGGTGCTGGTGCTGTGGATGTGGTGCTGGTGGCGGTTGGGTTGTTTCCTGGTTTTTGGTGCTGGTGTTGCTGTGTGGTGTGCTGGGGTGATGCTGTGGGGCGGTGTGTTGTGCTGGTGTGGTGCTGGTGCTTGGTGCTGGTGCTGTGGTGCTGCGGGGGCTGTGGCTGGTGTGGGGCTGCTGGTGCGGTGTGTGGTGTGGGGTGCTGGTGTGGTGCTGCTGGTGCTGGTGGCTGCTGGTGCTGCTGGTGTGATGCTGTGGTGCGGTGTTGTTTGGTGCTGGTGATGCTGGTGCTGGTGGTGGTGCTGGTGCTGGTGTGTGGTGCTGTGGTGTGGTGAGCTGGACGGTGATGTGGTGTTTTGGTGCGGTGTGCTGTGCTGGTCTGTGGGCTGTGTGCTGGTGCTGGTGTGCTGGTGTGGTGCTGGTGCGCTGGTGCGGGGCTGTGGTGCTGGTGTGTGGTGCGCTGGTGCTGTGCTGTGTGCTGGTGCTGCGGTGCTATGCGTGTGTGGGTGTGATGCTGTGGTGCTGGTGCTGTGCTTTTGGTGCTGCTGGTGCTGGGCTGGTGTGGTGCTGCTGGTGCTGGTGCGCTGGTGCTGATGTGGTGTGGGCTGCTGGTGTGGGGGGGTGGTGCTGGTGCTGTGGTGCTGGTGGTGGTGGGTGCTGCAGTGTGGTGTGCGGTGCTGGGGTTTCTGGGGCGGTGTTCGGGGTGGTGTGCTGGTGTGGTGCTGTGGTGTGGTGTTTTGGTTTCTGATGCTGGTGCGTGGTCGTGCTGCTGGTGAGGTGTGCGTGGTTTGTGGGCTGGTGTGTGGTGCTGGTGCTGTGTGGTTTCTGCTGGTGTGTGCTGCTGGTGTGGGGTGGGGGTTGGGGGTGCTGCTGGTGCTAAGGTGCTGGTTTCAGGTGCTGTGGTGCTGGTTTTTGCTGGTGCTGGTGGGTGCTGGTGCTGTGGTGCTGGGGGTGCTGGTGCCTGGGTTTTCTGCTGGTCTGCTGGTGCTGGTGCTTTATGCTGGGTCTGGGCGCGGTGTGGTGGGGCTGGTGTGGTTTTGGTTTTCGCTGGGGTGGTGTGTGGTGCGTGTGCTGGTGCTGATGCCCTGCTGGTGTGGTGCGCTGGTGCTGTGCTTTCTGGTGCTGGTGTTGGTAATGGGTGCTGCTGTGCTGGTGCGTGGTGCTGGTGTGGGCTGCTGGTGTGTGGTGCTGGTGATGCTGGTGTTGGTGTGAGCTGGTGTGGTGCTGCTGGTGTGGTGTGCTGGTGCTGGTGTGGGTTTTGGTGCTGGGGCTTGGTACTGTGGTGCTGTGGTGCGGTGCTGTGGGGGGCGTGGGCTGGGGCTTTTTTGCGCTGGTGCTGGTGCTTGCTGGTTTTTTTTTTGCTGGGGTTTGGGGGTTTCTGGTGCTGTGTGGTGCTGGTTTGTGCTGCTGGTGTGCTGGCTGTGGTCGGTGCTGGTTGCTGGGGACTGTTTCTGCTGGTGCGGTCTGGGTGTGGTGCTTTTCTGGTGTGTGGGGTGGTGCGGTTGGGGGCTGGTCTGCTTTCTTTCTGGTGTGGTGCTGGTGATGTGGGGGGGTGGCGTGCTGGTGCTGTGGGGTCTGGTGTGGTGCTGTGGATGGTGCTGCTGGTGGTGTGGTGCTGGTGATGTGGTGGGCTGGTGGTTTGGTGCTGGTGCTGCTGTTGGGTGGTGCTGTGGTGCTGGTGCTGCGGTGCTGTTGCTGCTGGGGTGGTGTGCGGGGGGTGCTGGTGCTGGGTGCTGGTGCGTGGTGCTGGGGTGCTGGTGCTGTGGGGCTTGGGGTGGTGGTGCTGGTGCTGCTGGTGCTGCTGGTGTGGTGCTGGTCTGTGCGCTGGTGCTGTGTGGGTGTGGTGGTGCTGGTGGTTGGGTGTGGGTGGTGGTGCTGGGGTGTGCTGGTCTGCTGGTGCGGGGGCGGGGTGGCCCGGTGCTGTGGGTTGTGCTGGGCTTGCTGGTGCTTTTGTGGGTGTGGTGTGTGGTGTGGTGTGGTGTGGGGTGCTGGTGCTGCTGGTGCTGTTGGGTGCTGGGGGGTGTGGGCTGCTGGTGGGGGTGGTGGTGCTGGTATGCTGGTGGTGCTGGTGCTGGTGTGGTGCTGTTGTGCTGGTGCTTGGTGCTGGTGTGTGGGCTGGGCGTGGTTTCTGGTGCGGTGCGGGGCTGCTGGTGCTGTGGTGCTGTGTGGTGGGGGGTGCTGGTGATGCGGTGTGGTGCTGGTGTGGTGCTGTGGTGCTGCGGTGTGTGGTGCTGGTGTGCTGGTGCGGTGATTTCTTTTTTGGGCTTGTGGTCTGCTGGTGTGGGTTTGGTGCTGGGGCTGCTTGCTGGTGCTGTGGGTGGGGGGTGGTGTGTGGTGCTGATGGGCCCGGTGCTTTCTGTGGGTGTGGTGCTGGGGGGTTGCGGTTGGTTGGTTTCTGGACTGGTGCTTTTGGTGTGCTGGGTGCTGGTGCTGGTGTGATGGGCGGTGCTTTTGGTGCTGGTGTGCTTTGGGGCTGGGGGCTGGTGCTGGTGCGCTGGTGCTGCTGGTGCTGGGTGGTTGGTGCTGTGCTGGGCTGGTGTGGTGGGGGTGCTGGTTTGTGGTGCTGCTGGGATGGTGCTGCTGGTCTGGTTTCTGCTGGTGCTGGTGGCGGGTGCTGGTGCTGGTTTTGGGGCTGGGGGGTGGTGCTGGGTGTGCTGGTGTGGTTTTTTGGGGTGGTGCTGCTGGTGCTGGTGCTGCTGGTGTTTGGGGTGGTGCTGGTGTGGTGCTGCTGGTGCTGGTGCTGCTGGTGCTGATGCTGCTGGTGCTGGTGCTGCTGGTGCTGGTGCTGCTGGTGCTGGTGCTGCTGGTGCTGATGCTTCTGGTGCTGGTGCTGCTGGTGCTGGTGCTGGTGCTGCTGGTGCTGATGCTGCTGGTGCTGGTGTTGGTGCTGCTGGTGCTGGTGCTGCTGGTGCTGCTGGTGTTGATGCTGCTGGTGCTGCTGCTGGTGCTGGTGCTGCTGATGTGCTGGTGCTGGTGCTGGTGCTGCTGGTGCTGGTGCTGCTGGTGCTGCTGGTGTTGATGCTGCTGGTGCTGCTGCTGCTGCATTTCTGCAGATTCCATTGTACTCTTTTCTCGATCTGTTCTCTCTCTCTCTCTCTCTCTCTCTCTCTCTCTCTCTCTCTCTCTCTCTCTCTCTCTCTCTCTCATGGCGCTGGACATCCTCTGTCCCTTCATCCATCATTTTCTCTATAGCCCTTGTGGCTTAGCGCTTCTTTTTGATTATAATAATTCATCCATCATTTGCTTTCTGTATTCGCATCAACATCCGTGACTGCCTGAAGGAGGTTCGAGCCTCTACTACTTCTTGCACTGAATGACCCACACGGGCTTAGCGCTGCGCGGCACACAGTACTATCAGTCTTCAATTCTTAGCGGGCAGTTAAAACACTGATCTTCTCTGTTTATTTCTGTTTTGCTTCGCAGCAGATGAGTTGAAAAATTGATCTACCCACTTGGAGGGTATTCCAGGGGTCAACGCCCCCGCGACCAGGTCCTTGACCAGGCCTCCTCCCCTCCAAGAAAACCTGATTTCCTCAGTCTCCAGGCGATGCATGACCCATATTTATTCAGCCCTTCCCTGTGAATATATCAGAAATACAGTAATAATTTCAGTGGAGGTGTGGCAAGCCAGCTAGAGCTTTATAACACCTCGGGGCGCCCTAGAATGCTTTCCAACACCTCGGGGCGCCCTAGATGGCTTTCCAACACCTCGGGGCGCCCTAGAATGCTTTCCAACACCTCGGGGCGCCCTAGATGGCTTTCCAACACCTCGGGGCGCCCTAGATGGCTTTCCAACACCTCGGGGCGCTCTAGATGGCTTTCCAACACCTCGGGGCGCTCTAGATGGCTTTCCAACACCTCGGGGCGCTCTAGATGGCTTTCCAACACCTCGGGGCGCCCTAGATGGCTTTCCAAAATCTCGGGGCGCCCTAGCTGGCTCTCCAACACCTCGGGGTGCCCTAGCTGGCTCTCCAACACCTCGGGGCGCCCTAGCTGGCTCTCCAACACCTCGGGGCGCCCTAGCTGGCTCTCAACACCTCGGGGCGCCCTAGCTGGCTCTCCAACACCTCGGGGCGCTCTAGATGGCTTTCCAACACCTCGGGGCGCCCTAGATGGCTTTCCAAAATCTCGGGGCGCCCTAGCTGGCTCTCCAACACCTCGGGGTGCCCTAGCTGGCTCTCCAACACCTCGGGGCGCCCTAGCTGGCTCTCCAACACCTCGGGGCGCCCTAGCTGGCTCTCAACACCTCGGGGCGCCCTAGCTGGCTCTCCAACACCTCAGGGCGCCCTAGCTGGCTCTCCAACTCCTCGGGACGAGGTAATCCATCCTTTCTGGAGATTTTTCTTGCCAACTCATTCCATTTTTCGTTTCACAGAAGCACTTCACGATCTGTCGTTGTTACCGAGTCGAGATTTTAAAGTCTTCGTCTCATTACACTACCTTCAGAGTTGGCTTGTCTGTCTTCATGAGGCAGTTGATGGTACACTGTGGTTGTTTGACTGGTTGTCTATGGTTGTTTTAGGTATGGTTAATACCTAGTCTCACGGACAATGGTCCAGGAAAGGGTGAAACGTCGTGATAAGGTTTGTCTCCTAAGGTTACTGGTGAGTTGTTCCAGCCACGGTAGTGAGACCTTTTTTATTCACTTAACTTACACGACCTTTAAACACTTGGTTAAGGACTTCTCAGTTATTATAGACTAACATTCCCAGTTATTATAGGCTGACATTCCCAGTTATTATAGGCTGACATTCCCAGTTATTATAAGCTAACATTCCCAGTTATTATAGGCTGACATTCCCAGTTATTATAGGCTGACATTCCCAGTTATTATAGGCTGACATTCCCAGTTATTATAAGCTGACATTCCCAGTTATTATAGGCTGACATTCCCAGTTATTATAGGCTGACATTCGCAGTTATTATAAACTGACATTCCCAGTTATTATAGACTGACATTCCCAGTTATTATAAACTGACATTCCCAGTTATTATAAACTGATATTCCCAGTTATTATAAACTGACATTCCCAGTTATTATAGGCTGACATTCCCAGTTATTATAAACTGACATTCCCAGTTATTATAGGCTGACATTCCCAGCTATTATAAACTGACATTACCAGTTATTACAGGCTTACATTCCCAGTTATTGTAAACTGACATTACCAGTTATTATAGGCTGATATTCCCAGTTATTATAAACTGACATTTCCAGTTATTATAGACTGACATTCCCAGTTATTATAAACTGACATTACCAGTTATTACAGGCTTACATTCCCAGTTATTGTAAACTGACATTACCAGTTATTATAGGCTGATATTCCCAGTTATTATAAACTGACATTCCCAGTTATTATAGGCTGACATTCCCAGTTATTATAGGCTGACATTCCCAGTTATTATAGGCTGACATTCCCAGTTATTATAGGCTGACATTCCCAGTTATTATAGACTGACATTAACAGTTATTATAAACTGACATTAACAGTTATTATAAACTGACATTAACAGTTATTATAAACTGACATTAACAGTTATTATAAACTGACATTAACAGTTATTATAGACTGACATTCACAGTTACTATAGGCTGACATTCCCAGTTATTATAGGCTGACATTCCCAGTTATTATAAACTGACATTCCCAGTTATTATAAACTGACATTCCCAGTTATTATAAACTGACATTCCCAGTTATTATAGGCTGACATTCCCAGTTATTATAGGCTGACATTCACAGTTATTATAGGCTGACATTCACAGTTATTATAAACTGACATTCCCAGTTATTATAAACTGACATTCCCAGTTATTATAAACTGACATTCCCAGTTATTATAGGCTGACATTCCCAGTTATTATAGGCTGACATTCCCAGTTATTATAGGCTGACATTCCCAGTTATTATAGGCTGACATTCCCAATTATAGGCTGACATTCCCAGTTATTATAGGCTGACATTTCCAGTTATTATAGGCTGACATTCCCAGTTATTATAGGCTGACATTCCCAATTATAGGCTGACATTCCCAGTTATTATAGGCTGACATTCCCAGTTATTATAGGCTGACATTCCCAGTTATTATAAACTGACATTCCCAGTTATTATAGGCTGACATTCCCAGTTATTATAAACTGACATTCCCAGTTATTATAAACTGACATTCCCAGTTATTATAGGCTGACATTCCCAGTTATTATAAACTGACATTCCCAGTTATTATAAACTGACATTCCCAGTTATTATAGGCTGACATTCCCAGTTATTATAAACTGACATTCCCAGTTATTATAGGCTGACATTCCCAGTTATTATAAACTGACATTCCCAGTTATTATAAACTGACATTCCCAGTTATTATAGGCTGACATTCCCAGTTATTATAAACTGACATTCCCAGTTATTATAAACTGACATTCCCAGTTATTATAGGCTGACATTCCCAGTTAACACTCTCACTAACAGGCTTCAACTTTTTCAGTCAATTTAGTTGTTGGAAATTCTTATTGTTAGCAAATTGGCTCCAGTTTATTGTATCTGTTATTGTATCTGTTATTGTATCTGTTATTGTATCTGTTATTGTATCTGTTATTGTATATGTTATTGTATCTGTTATTGTATCTGTTATTGTATATGTTATTGTATCTGTTATTGTATCTGTTATTGTATCTGTTATTGTATCTGTTATTGTATCTGTTATTGTATATGTTATTGTATCTGTTATTGTATCTGTTATTGTATCTGTTATTGCTACAAACATTCGCTCTCTTCACGTCTTTTTTTTATCATTTTTTCCTGCCATATTTTTATGCTTTTGTAGGTGGGGCTCTCTGCTGGAGCTGCGCACTCGAGGATCGTTAATATCTATGTGATAACTACGAGCTTTTGAAGGCTTCTCTATGACCAGTCGGGCTGGTCATAAAGCGTGTGGCCAGCAGTAACATCCTTGTTGATCAGACACTGATTCACCACGAGGCCTGGTCTCAGACCGGGCAGCGGGGTCGCTGGCCCCTGAAACCCTCTACAGGTATACTCCAGGTATGAGATATTTAAAGGGCGCTCTTCCATTTGCTGGACTGGCGTAGACTGCTGGAAAGCCTTTGTGACCCAGTCCTTAGCAGTGTGGATCAGACAATATCCTGACTGGTAGCTTAGGTAAACAGAAATCTCTGCTGGGCTCTGTCACGTACAACAGCGAGGGTAAAAAATTACAGCAGATATAGGGTATCGAAGGCAGATGTAAACATGGTTTATTCGATAGACGTCTCTCTCAGCTCTGTGAGTTGAGGGTCATGCTGCGTCCCACATAGACGTCTCTCTCAGCTCTGTGAGTTGAGAGTCATGCTGCGTCCCACATAGACGTCTCTCTCAGCTCTGTGAGTTGAGGGTCATGCTGCGTCCCACATAGACGTCTCTCTCAGCTCTGTGAGTTGAGAGTCATGCTGCGTCCCACATAGACGTCTCTCTCAGCTCTGTGAGTTGAGGGTCATGCTGCGTCCCACATAGACGTCTCTCTCAGCTCTGTGAGCTGAGGGTCATGCTGCGTCCCACATAGACGTCTCTCTCAGCTCTGTGAGTTGAGAGTCATGCTGCGTCCCACATAGACGTCTCTCTCAGCTCTGTGAGTTGAGGGTCATGCTGCGTCCCACATAGACGTCTCTCTCAGCCTGTGAGCTGAGGGTCATGCTGCGTCCCACATAGACGTCTCTCTCAGCTCGTGAGTTTGAGGGTCATGCTGCGTCCCCACATAGACGTCTCTCTCAGCCTGTGAGTTGAGGATCATGCTGCGTCCCACATAGACGTCTCTCTCAGCTCTGTGAGTTGAGAGTCATGCTGCGTCCCACATAGACGTCTCTCTCAGCTCTGTGAGTTGAGGGTCATGCTGCGTCCCACATAGACGTCTCTCTCAGCTCTGTGAGTTGAGAGTCATGCTAGCGTCCCAATAAGACGTCTCTCTCAGCTCTGTGAGTTGAGGGTCATGCTGCGTCCCACATAGACGTCCTCTCAGCTCTGTGAGTTGAGGTCATGCTGCGTCCCACATAGACGTCTCTCTCAGCTCTGTGAGTTGAGAGTCATGCTGCGTCCCACATAGACGTCTCTCTCAGCTCTGTGAGTTGAGAGTCATGCTGCGTCTCACATAGACGTCTCTCTCAGCTCTGTTAGGTTGAGAGTCATGCTGCGTCCCACATAGACGTCTCTCTCAGCTCTGTGAGTTGATGAGTCATGCTGCGTCCCACATAGACGTCTCTCTCAGCTCTG
>NC_069402.1:58096979-58103630 GCF_026875155.1 Cherax quadricarinatus
AAATCTCCTGTTCAGCTCCTCACATACCTCCTGATCATTTCTTGTGAGTTCTCCACCTTTCTGTCCTTAATCTGATCACCTGGTCTTTGACTGTTGTCTTCCTCCTGATGTGGCTATACAACAGTTTCGGGTCAGTCTGTATTCTCGATGCTATGTCATTTTCATACTGTCGCTGGGCCTCCCTCCTTACCTGTGCATACTCATTCTGGCTCTGCGACTGATCTCCCTATTTTCGTGTGTTCTCTGCCTTCTGTACTTTTTCCCATTTCTATTGCACTTTGTTTTTGCCTCCTTACACCATCGGGTAAACCAGGGGCTCGTTCTGGTCTTCCCATTGTTACTGTTGCCCTTGGGAATAAACCTTTCCACTGCCCCCTTGCATTTTGTTGTTAATATTCATCACTTCATTTACTGGCTTTCCTGCCAGTTCTCTGTCCCACTGGACCTCCCGCAGGAAGTTCTTCAAACCTATGTAGTCCCCTCTTTTATAGTCAGGCTTTTCCCATTCAATTCCTGTTATTCTCTCCACTTGCAGCTCTACTAATGTATTCAATAGCACAGAACCACATGGTTGCTAGCTCCTAGGGGACTCTCATACTTGATGTCCTCAATGTCTGAGCTGCCCAGGGTGAACACAAGGTCCAATCTTGCTGGTTCATCCTCCCCTCTCACTCTGGTAGTGTCTTAACATGTTGGGTGCATGAGATTTTCCAGCACCACGTCCAACATCCTGGCTCTCCATGTTTCGGGACCCCCATGTGGCTCAGGTTTTCCCAGTCAATCTCCCTGTGGTTGAAATCCCCCATAACCAGCAACTTTGCTCTGCTGGAGTGAGCTCTTCTTGCACCTCAGCAAGTGTGTACACCATTGCTCTGTTGCTCTCTTCATATTCCTCTCTTGGCCTCCTGCAGTTTCTGTGGTGGATTATACATCACTGCAATGACCACTTTGTGTTCCCCAGACTGAAGTGTACCTGCTATGTAGTCTCTTTCTCCCGTCTCATCTATGCCTTCCATTTTCTCGAATTTCCATCTGTTTTTTACGAGCAGAGCAACCCACCTCCCCCCCTGCCCCTTCTATCTTTCCTCATGATCTGGTATCCTGGTGGGAAGATTGCATCTGTTATTGTCTCCATGAGTTTTGTTTCTGTAACTGCTATGGTCGGGGGCTTCTCATTGATTTTTCTTGCACCCTCGTTTATTCGTTAATCCATTCATTTGTTACCAAACCTTTAACTTCTGTTTAATACTGTAACTGGGTGTGGGGGGTGGAAACGGGGTTTGGTGTGGATAGGGGTTTTGGGAAATTGTTCATTTCCCTTGGGGGGGTGTCGTGGCTGGAGTCCTTCGCGGGGGTTTTCGGGGGGGGTCCCTTTTGTCTTCCATTTGCCTGGGTTATTGCTCCCTTTTTCTTTCCTCCCTTTCTCCTTTCGTTTTTGAACTCTCTTTTCATTGTTTCCTTTCGTCCTGGTTCTTCTCGATCGAGGTACACACCCCGGAAACCCTGTTCTCTCGCCGCTTTCCCCTGCGGAAAGGTTGGGGTTTGATTCTGCCTTGAAAATTGTTTTGAGGGGCCCAATTCCTTTTCTTTGTAAACCCCCAATTCTCCGAAAATTTCCATGGGTCAGCCCCCACCCCTATCCTTCAGATTCTTCAATCGCTTTTTTCCCCCTGCTTTCTTTCATCAAAATTTTCCCCTTTAGCTTCTCTACCCATAAAAAAACACGGATCTCCCCTTTCCACCCCCCACTTGATCCCATTGCACCTTGATGTTTTTTATTTCCTTTCCCGTGGGTTTTCCCTTCCTTCAGCCCCTTTCCCCTAGTTATGGCCCTAGCTTTTGGTTTGCCCTTTCCGCTCCCCTTTTTTCCCCGGGCCCCCACGGTATCTGGAAGGTCCTTGACATGTCCTATTTCCCTTTTAAATGTTTTCCCAAACCCTCTTCTGCCCTATGTGCCCCCTGCTTTTTTTGGGCCCCATTGGATTGAAGGCCTTGCATCAGTTTATTTTCCCCATGCCCTTCAGCCCGTTGTCTGTGTTTGATGTACCCTTCCCGACACTTTTCTGTAAATCTTTGTCTCTGTGCGTTTCGATTTTTTAGTCCTCTTCAAAATCTCTATCTTGATTTCTGCGCGTGGCCTGTTGCTTCCACCTTCTGCATTTTCTGCAAACCTCTCTTCCATCTTCCTTTCCACTCATCATCTCCTTTCCCCCTCTTTCCCCCCTTTTTTGACTCACCTCCCATTCCCCCTCCCAGATCGTCCCTTTAGGCCCTTTTCCCATCCTGGTTCTGGTTCCCCCCTTGCTCCACGAAGGGGTGACAGGTGGTTGGGGGGGGGAAAAAGATGGTTAAGAGGAGAGGGGGGATGGTTGTGGGGGGGGGGGAGGTTATTGGGGGTTTTGAGATAGTTGGGGGGGAGGGGTTAGATGGTTTGAGGGAGAAAGGGGATGGATGGTTATGGGGAGGGGGAGGATGGTTATTGGAGGAGGGATGTAGTTGGGGGGTTAGCGGTTTGGGGGGAGTTAGGTGGTGTGTGGGGGAGGGGTAGGTGGTAAGGTGAGGTGGTTAGGGAAGGGGAGAGGTGGTTAGGGGAGGGGGGTACGTGTTTTTGTGTCAAGTGGTGGAGGGTGTGTGTGGGTGTGTGTGTGTGTGTGTGTGTGTGGCGTGTGGTGTGTGTGTGATGTGTGTGGTGTGTGTGTGTGTGTGTGTGTGTGTGTGTGTGTGTGGTGTGTGTGTGTGTGGTGTGTGTGTGTGGTGTGTGTGTCTGGTTGTGTGTTGGTGTGTGTTGTGTGGTGTGTGTGTGGTGTGTGTGTGTGGTTGTGTGTGTGTGTGTGTGGTGTGTTGTGTGGGTGTGTGTGTGGTGTGTGTGTGTGTGTGTGTGAGTGTGTGTGTGTCTGGTGTGTGTGTGTGGTGTGTGTGTGGTGTGTGTGTGTGGTGTGTGTGTGTGTGATGTGTGGTGTGTATGTGTGGGGTGTGTGTGTGTGTGGTGTGTGTGTGTGTGTGTGGTGTGTGTGTGTGTGTGGTGTGTGTAGTGTGTGTGGTGTGTGTGTGTATGTGTGTGTGTTGTAGTTGTTCTGTTTGGGTTGGGGTAGTGTCTGGTGTTTATGATGTATAGTGTGAGTGTGTGTGTTTGTGTATAGTGTGCTTTTGTTGTATGGTCGGTACATCGTAATGTTGGGGTTGTACTGTGTGGTGTGTTTCTTCCTGTGTTCATTGTGTCTTCAGGTTCTGGTGTCCTTGGTTGTGTCATTCTGGTCTGTGTTTGTCACTGTCAATTCCTAGTATTTTGATGTGTTATGTACGTATTTCTGTCGTGTGTGTAGGTTTGATTTTGGTTGACTTCCTGTAGGAATACTCTCTTAGTTGGGGTTAGTCTTGTTGAAATTTGACTGTTTCTAGTTTTTTAGTGTTGGTAGGTGTGTGTTAATGGTGGGCGATTCAATTGGGGTAAGGTATAGGTGTGGGTCGTGAGTATTTTTATTAAGATGTGGAATGCTGTTCTGGGTTTGTAGGTGCATATGTGGAGTTTTTGGTTGTGTTGCGCTGTCAGGAGATGTGCTGGTGTTATACTGTTGTTTTTGAGTGGAGGTTTGTAGTCTTGACCCCGTGACTCGTTGGTGTGTATGTGTATGTGTGTGTGTGTGTATGTGTGTATGGTGTGTGTGTGTGTGTGTGTGGTGGTTGTGGGGGGTGTGTGTGTGTGGTGTGTGGTGTGTGTGGGTGTGTATGTGTGGTGTGTGTGTTTGTGTGTGGTGTGGTGTGTGTGTTGGGGTGTGTATGTGTGGGTGTGTGTGTGTGGTGTGTGTGTGGTGTGTGTGTGGTGTGTGTGTGTGTGGTGTGTGTGGTGTGTGTTGTGTGTGTGTGTGTGGTTGTGTGTGTGGTGGTGTGTATGTGTGGGGTGTGTGTGTGGTGTGTGTGTGTGTGTGTGTGTGTGTGTGTGTGTGTGTGTGTATGTGTGTGTGTGTGTGTGGTGTGTGGTGTGTGTGTGTGTGGTGTTGTATGTGTTTGGGGTGTGTGTGTGGTGTGGTGTGTGTGTGGTGTGTGTGTGTGGTGTGTGTGTGTGTGGTGGTGTGTGTGTGTGTGTGGTGTGTGTGTGTGTGTGGGTGTGTGTATGTGTGTGGGTGTGTGTGTGTGGGTGTGTTGTGTGTGTGTGTGTGTGGTGTGTGTGTGTGTGTGTGTGGTGTGTGTGTGTGTGTGTGTGTGTGTGTGTGTGTGTGTGTGTGTGTGTGTGTGTGTGTGTGTGTGTGTGTGTGTGTGTGTGTGTGTGTGTGTGTGTGTGTGTGTGTGTGTGTCTGTGTGGTCCCACTCAATACCGCGACAATTGCCTTGTCATTAAGGGTCATCAGGGAACAATTAGGGCGGGTATGACGCTGTTCAGGCTAATTTATTCTCTTAATTGTGCGACTCGTGTTTCTATTTGAGGAAACTCTTTTTCACTCACGCATGACTGAAGAATTCAGATGTCAGTGATGTTACACGGTCTCTGAGTGACATCACATCAGTGATGTCACTCTGAGGTCACTGGTCACGCTGAGGTCAGTTTTCACGAGTGGTCATTTTATCCTAAGCTGTTTCGTGGAATTAATGTGGAGGGTTATAGAGCACCATGGCTCTAGTGTTGGAGAATCTTAAGTTAGTGTTGAAGGAGGTTCTACCACTCCAGGAGGAAAACAAGAGGCTGAAGATGGGTTTGGAAGTGAGTGTCAAGTAGTTGGAGATGACGGAGGGTCGGGGGAAGGTTACCAGCAGTGTGGAGGAGAGAGGCAGCTGCTTCTTACCCTACTGGTTCTCAGTACAGGAAGAAACATCAAAATAAAGCAGGTTAAAAGAAAAGATCAGAAGGTAGGAAATCGCTTCTCTGTTCACCAGAGTGTACTTTAGCGGTCAGTAAAGTTAAAGTTACTTCCTCCCCTACTAATAAAGAAAGGAATATTCTTGTGGTCGGTCACTCACAGGTAAGATATATGGACCGTGCTTTCTGTAACAGAGACAGGAAGGACACGGTGTTTCCCAGGAGCTGGTATTAGTGACGTAGTCAACGGGTTGGATAATATCATGTCAGGTAGTGGGAACAAGCCCATTATTCGTCTCACTGCTGGTGCAAATGATATCGGGAAGGGCAGGAGACAAGAGCTGCTAGATTAGCACAGACCAGCTGTATATTTAATTAGGTCTAAGGAAGGTATCCCGATCATATGTATCATCTTGCCTAGAAGAGGAGTGGGCAATAAATGGACGTCTAGAGCAATTGATGTAAATTGCTGGCTAGACAGGTACTGCAAGGAACTTGCAATCTCATTCATTGATAACTGGGACAAATTCTATGGCAAACGTGATATGCATGCAAGGGATGGAGTACATCTCTCTGGGGCAGGGGTGGTTCCATCAGCCAGCTCGACTGAGAGGGTCGTTGCTGTCGAGGACTTTAAACTGATAGAATATAGAGGTATGGGTGTGTGTGGGAAACAGACAGGTTGCACCACTAGGGTTAAAAGCAGCAGATATTACCAGGATACCTCAGGGATATTTTTAAAAGACATTCGTCAAAAAGTTACAACTGGAACTGGTTGGAACTGTTCAGCAAAGAGAGACAGTAGGGTGCAGAAAGTGACTAGCTCCCTTCAGGTTTACTATACTAATAGCAGGAGTGTAAGAAATAAGATAGAGAGCTAAGATTAATTGCAAGTGCAGGAAGCATAGATCTTACTGCTATAACAAAGGCTTGGTTCAACCTGAAAGATATGAGAGATATGCCTTCTGAATACCACATACAAGGCTATAAATAATTCCACACTGATAGGGTCAACAGGAAGGGTGGAGTGGCGATGTATGTCAGAGATAATTTAAATTGTTGCGTTAGACAAGATATGAAATTAGAAGCGTCGGACACAGAATCTGTTTGGCTACAGTTTCACGAGGGTTGTGAGAAACTAATCTTGGGTGTGATATACAGGCCCCCAAACCTTGATAGGGAGTGCAGTAAACTTGTATGGGACGAAATTCATAAGGCATCTAGATATGAAAATATTGTGCTGATGGGAGATTTTTAACTTTAGACAAATTGACTGGAGAACTGTGACAGGAAATCTTGAGTCTATCAACTTTCCTGATAGAATTCAGGAATTCCTTTTTAAAATAGCTTGTGACAGAACAAACTAGAGGAAATTACCTGCCTGACTTGGTTCTTGCCAACAAATAATCACTAATTAATAATCTTCAGGTTAATGATGAGCTTGGGGAAAGTGATCATAAATCACTCATTTTCTATTTAACATGGTAATAACATGGTATTTCCCTAATAACTACAGTCTAGTCTCTGTCCCTGACTTCCACTTGGCCGATTTCATAGGACTGAGATATTACTTAGGTGGGCTGAACTAGAATGACCTGTCTATGGGTCAGGTAGGTGATTATGGTTGCCGATATAATATTTTTCAGAGCATAGTTCTAGCTGCTCGGACAACTTATGTTCTTAATAGGAAAATTTGATCAAACATAAATGATCCTAAATGAACAAAAAAAAATTAAAACATCTCGAAGATTAACCCAAAAGGTGTCTTTCGGGTATATGGAAGTAAGATTAGGGTCAGCTCACTGACAGTGATAATGGATCTCGGTACGTTTTTTCAAAGGGGCGTTCTGCCTTACGAA
>NC_069402.1:58104130-58123060 GCF_026875155.1 Cherax quadricarinatus
GGCTAGGTTTCTTTTTGATTATAATAATTCATCCATCATTTGCTTTCTGTTTCGCTAAACATCCGTGAGCCTGAAGGAGGTTCGGCCTCTACTACTTCTTGCATGAATGACCCAAGGGTTTTTAGCGCTGCGCGGCACCGTACTATCAGTCTTCAATTCTTAGCGGGCAGTTAAAACATGATCTTCTCTGTTTATTTCTGTTTTGCTTCGCAGCAGATAGTTGAAAAATTGATTCCCCACTTGGGGGGTTTTTCCAGGGTCAACGCCCCCCGCGACCGGGCCTTGACCAGGCCTCCCCCCTCCAAGAAAACTGATTTCCTCATCTCCGGGCGTGCTGACCCATTTTTTTTCGGGCCCTTTCCCCTGTGAATATTCAGAAATACAGTAATAATTTAGGGGAGGGGGGGAAAGCCAGCTAGAGTTTTTATAAAACCTCGGGGCCCCCTAGAATGCTTTCCAACACCGGGGGGGGGGCCCCCTAGATGGCTTTCCCAACACCTCGGGGCGCCTAGATTGCTTTCCAACACTCGGGGCGCCAGATGGCTTTCCAACACCTCGGGGCCCCTAGAGGCTTTCCAACCCCCGGGGGCGCTCTAGTGGTTTCCAAACCTCGGGGCGCTCTAGATGGTTTTCCAACCCCTGGGGGCGCTCTAAGGCTTTCAACACCTGGGGCCCCCTAGATGGCTTCCAAAAACCCGGGGGCGCCCTGCTGGCCTCCAACCCCTCGGGGTGCCTAGCTGGCTCTCCAACACCTCGGGGGCCCTAGCGGCTTCCAACACCCGGGGCCCTAGCTGGCTCTCAAAACCTCGGGGGCCCTAGTGGCTCTCCAACACCTCGGGGGCTCTAGTGGTTTTTCCCAAAACCCGGGGCGCCCAGAGGCTTTCCAAAATTCGGGGCGCCCTAGCTGGCTCCCCAACACTGGGGGCCCCTAGGGCTCCCAAACCTCGGGGCGCCCTAGTGGCTCCCAACCCCCGGGGGCGCCCTAGTGGCTCAAAACACCCGGGGGCCCTGCTGGCTCCCCAAAAAACCTCGGGCGCCCAGGGGTTCCAACCCCCTCGGGCGGGGTAACCATCCTTTTGGGATTTTTCTTGCCAACTTTTCCATTTTTTTTTCCCAAAGAAGCACTTCACGATCGTCTTTGTTCCCGATCGAGATTTTAAAGTCTTCGTTCATTCATCCCTTTCAGAGTTGGTTGCTGTTTTTCATGAGGCAGTTGAGGGTACCGTGGTTGTTTGATGGTTGTTATGGGTTTTTTTAGGTTGGTTAAAAACCTGTCTCCGGGCAATGGGCCAGGGGGGTGAAACGCGTGAAAGGTTTGTTCCTAAGGTTACTGGGAGTTGTTCCAGCCACGGTAGTGAGACCTTTTTTTTCACTTAACTTACCGACCCTTTAAACACTTTGGTTTAAAGGGCTTTCATTATTATAGACTAAATTCCAGTTATTTAGGCTGACATTCCCCGTTATTATAGGTGAAAATTTCCCCGTTATTATAAGGCTACATTCCCAGTTATTTGGGTGACTTCCAGTTATTATGGTGACATTCCTTTTTAGGGGTGACATTCCCAGTTATTAAAGCACATTCCCAGTTATTATAGGCTGAATTCCCAGTTTTTAAGGTGACATTCGAGTTTTTTATAAACTGGCATTCCCCGTTTTATAGATGACCTTTCCCGTTTTTTAAATGACATTCCCAGTTATTATAAACTGTTTCCCATTATTAAAGACATTCCCAGTTATTATAGGTTACATTCCAGTTATTTAAAAAATGACATTCCTACTTTTTAAGTGACATTCCCCCTTTTATAAACGCTTTTCCCGTTATTTTGGGGTTTCATTCCGTTATTAAAACTGATATTCCATTATTTAAACTGACATTCCCAGTTATTATGACTCATTCCCCGTTATTATAGACGACATTCCCCGTTACTTTAGGGCAGACATTCCCCGGGTTTTATAACCCACGTTCCAGTTATTTAAACTGACATTCCCCGTTTTATGTGAATGCAGTTTTTTAAAAATGACATTCCCAGTTTTTATAGCTAAATTCCCCGTTATTATAGATAAAATTCCCAGTTATTTTAAACTGACATTCCCAGTTATTATAGACTGACATTCCCAGTTATTATAGACTGACATTCCCAGTTATTATAGACTGACATTCCCAGTTATTATAGAATAACATTCCCAGTTATTATAGACTGACATTCCCAATTATTATAGACTGACATTCCCAATTATTATAGACTGACATTCCCAATTATTATAGGCTGACATTACCAGTTGTTATAAACTGACATTCCCAGTTATTATAGGCTGGCATTCCCAGTTATTATAGGTTAACATTCTCAGTTATTATACGCTGACATTCCCAGCTATTATAAACTGACATTCCCAGTTATTATAGACTGACATTCCCAGTTATTATAGGCTGACATTCCCAGTTATTATAGTTTGACATTCCCAGTTATTATAGACTGACATTCCTAGTTATTATAGGCTTACATTCCCAGTTATTATAGACTAACATTCCCAGTTATTATCGACTGACATTCCCAGTTATTATAGACTGACATTCCCAATTATTATAGGCTGACATTACCAGTTATTATAAACTGACATTCCCAGTTATTATAGGCTGACATTCCCAGTTTTAATAAACTGACTTTCCCCAGTTATTATAGGCGACATTCCCAGCTATTATAAACTGACATTACCAGTTATTACAGGCTTACATTCCCAGTTATTGTAAACTGACATTACCAGTTATTATAGGCTGATATTCCCATTTTATTATAAACTGACATTTCCAGTTTTTTATAGCTGACATTCCCAGTTATTATAAACTGACATTACCAGTTATTACGGCTTAAAATCCCAGTTATTGTAAACTGACATTACCATTTTATTATAGGCTGATATTCCCATTTTATTATAAACTGACATTCCCAGTTATTATAGGCTGACATTCCAGTTATTATAGGCTGACATTCCAGTTATTATAGGCTGACATTCCCAGTTATTATAAAGGACTGACCATTCCCAGTTATTATAACTGACATTAAAAGTTATTAAATAAACTGACAATTAAACAGTTATTTATAAACTGACATTAACAGTTATTATAACTGACATTACAGTTATTATAAACTGACATTAACAGTTATTATAAGACTGACATTACAGTTTACTTATAGGCTGACATTCCCAGTTATTATAGGCTAAACATTCCCAGTTATTATAAACTGACTTTCCCCATTATTATAAACTGACATTCCCAGTTATTATAAACTGACATTCCCAGTTATTATAGGTGACTTTCCCCAGTTATTATGGCTGACATTCACAGTTTTTATAGGCTGACATTCAGTTATTATAAACGTACATTCCTTAAAATTATAAAACTGACATCCAGTTTTTATAAACTGACATTCCCAGTTATTATAGGCTGACATTCCCAGTTATTATAGGCTGAACATTCCCAGTTATTTATAGGCTGACATTCCCAGTTTTTAAAGCTGACATTCCAATTATAGGCTGACATTCCCAGTTATTATAGGCTGACATTTCCAGTTATTATAGCTGACATTCCCAGTTATTTAGGCTGACATTCCAAATTATAGGCTGACATTCCCAGTTATTATAGGTTTGACATTTCCCAGTTATTATAGGCTGACATTCCAGTTATTATAAACTGACTTTCCCCAGTTATTATAGGCTGACATTCCCATTTTATTTTTAAACTGACATTCCCAGTTATTAAACTGACATTCCCCATTATTATAGGCTGACATTCCCAGTTATTATAAACTGACTTTCCCCAGTTTTTAAATAAACTGACATTCCCTTTTTAAGGCTGACATTCCCAGTTTTTATAAACTGACATTCCCAGTTATTATAGGCTGACATTCCCAGTTATTATAAACGGGACTTTCCCCAGTTATTATAAACTGACATTCCCAGTTATTATAGGCTGACATTCCCAGTTATTATAAACTGACATTCCCAGTTATTATAAACTGACATTCCCAGTTATTATAGGCTGACTTCCCAGTTAACATCTCACTAACAGGCTTAACTTTTTCAGTCAATTTAGTTGTTGGGAAATTCTTATTGTTAGCAAAATTGGCTCCAGTTTATTGTATCTGTTATTGTATCTGTTATTGTATCTGTTATTGTATTGTTATTGTATCTGTTATTGTATATGTTATTGTATCTGTTATTGTATCTTTTTATTGTATATGTTATTGTATCTGTTTATTGTATCTTTTATTGTATCTGTTATTGTATTGTTATTGTATCTGTTATTGTATATGTTATTGTATCTGTTATTGTATCTGTTATTGTATTGTTATTGCTAAAAAACATTCGCTCCTTCACGTCTTTTTTTTATCATTTTTTCCTGCCATATTTTTATGCTTTGTAGGTGGGCCCCTCTGCTGGAGCTGCCCCACTCGAGGATCGTAATATCTATGTGATAACTACGAGCTTTTGAAGGTTTTCTCTATGACCAGTCGGGCTGGTCATAAAGCGTGTGGCCAGCAGTAACATCCTTGTTGATCAGACCTGATTCACCACGAGGCCTGGTCTCAGACCGGGCAGCGGGGTCGCTGGCCCCCGAAACCCTCTACAGGTATACTCAGGTATGAAAATATTTAAAGGGGGCTCTTTTCCCTTTGCTGGACTGGCGTAGACTGCTGGAAAAACCTTTGTGACCCAGTCCTTAGCAGTGTGGATCAGACAATACCTGACTGGTGCTTTGGTAACAAAATCCCCTGCTGGGCTCTGTCACGTACAACAGCGAGGGTAAAAAATTACAGCAGATATAGGGTATCGAAGGCAGATGTAAACATGGTTTATTCGATAGACGTCTCTCTCAGCTCTGTGAGTTTAGGGTCCCTGCTGCGTCCCACATAGGGCGTCTCTCTCAGCTCTGTGAGTTGGGGAGGGCATGCTGCGTCCCACATAGACGTCTCTCTCAGCCTGTGAGTGAGAGCCCATGCTGCGTCCCACAAAGACGTCTCTCAAGCTCTGTGAGTTGAGATTTAAATGCTGCGTCCCACATAGACGTCCTCTCAGCTCTGTGAGTTGAGGGTCATGCTGCGTCCACATAGACGTCTCTCTCAGCTCTGTGAGTGAGGGTCATGCTGCGTCCCACATAGACGTCTCTTCAGCTCTGTGAGTTGAGAGTCATGCTGCGCCCCACATAGACGTCTCTCTCAGCTCTGTGAGTTGAGGGTCATGCTGCGTCCCACATAGACGTCTCTCTCAGCTCTGTGAGTGAGGGTCATGCTGCGTCCCACATAGACGTCTCCTCAGCTCGTGAGTTGAGGGTCATGCTGCGTCCCACATAGACGTCTCTCTCGCTCTGTGAGTTGAGGATCATGCGGGCGTCCCACATAGACGTCTCTCTCAGCTCTGTGAGTTGAGAGTCATGCTGCGTCCCACATGGGACGTCTCTCTCAGCTCTGTGATTTGGGAGGGTCATGCTGCGTCCCACATAGACGTCTCTCTCAGCTCTGTGAGTTGAGAGCCCATGCTGCGTCCCAAATAGACGTCTCTCTCAGCTCTGTAAATTGAGGGTCATGCTGCGTCCCACATAGATCTCTCTCAGCTCTGTGTTGGGGGTATGCTGCGCCCCACATAGACGTCTCTCTCAGCTCTGTGAGTTGGGGAGTCATGCTGCGTCCCACATAGACGTCTCTCTCAGCTCTGTGAGTTGAGGTCATGCTGCGTCTCACATAGACGTCTCTCTCAGCTCTGTGAGTTGAGAGTCATGCTGCGTCCCACATAGACGTCTCTCTCAGCTCTGTGGTTGTGAGTCATGCTGCGTCCCACATAGACGTCTCTCTCAGCTCTGGGGAGTTGAGAGTCATGTTTACGTCCCACTAGACGTCTCTCTCAGCTCTGTGATTTGAGAGTCATGCTGCGTCCCACATAACGTCTCTCTCAGCTCTGTGAGTTGAGAGTCATGCTGCGTCCCACATAGACGTTCTCTCATCTGGGGGAGTTGAGAGTCATGCTGCGTCCCACATAGACGTCTCTCTCAGCTCTGTGAGTTGAGAGTCATGCTGCGTCCCACATAGACGTCTCTCTCAGCTCTGTGAGTTGAGGTCATGCTGCGTCCCACATAGACGTCTCTCTCAGCTCTGTGAGTTGAGGGTCATGCTGCGTCCCACATAGACGTCTCTCTCAGCTCTGTGAGTGAGGGTCAGCTCGCCCCACTAGACGCTCTCTCCTCGTGAGCGAGGTCATGCTGCGTCCCACATAGACTTCTCTCTCAGCTCTGAGAGTTGAGAGTCATGCTGCGTCCCACATAGACGTCTCTCTCAGCTCTGAGAGTTGAGAGTCATGCTGCGTCCCACATCCTCAATCTGTCTGTTGTCATTCTGCATGCTAGCGTTATGCCTCTTCTTTTGCAAGCATTTGTGAACTTTTTTCCTCTTCTTTAATTTCTCACTCGTCTTTTATTCCCTCTCTTTAATTCCTACTCTTCTTTTTCCTCCCCTCCTTATCATCTTACAATTCTCTTCTCCTCCCGAAAGAGAGAGAGAGAGAAGACATGAGACAGGTAATGTCAATCCAGATATCGTCATCTGGACGAGGAGACTTTATTTACTTTCCAGGTCTTCACTCTCTACTGCGGCAGCATCAGTAAAGTCAGTGTCTCCTGGAAGAGAGAGAGAGATTGTTATATCTAAGGCGCTCTAGCATCGCTATTCTGGACTCTCTGCCCCAAAGAAGACACGTGGTCACCACGTGTCTAGGGACACGTGATCCTGAGGGGATACGTGACACTGAGGGGACACGTGACACTGAGGGGACACGTGACACTGAAGGGACACGTGACACTGAGGGAACACGTGATACTGAGGGGATACGTGACACTGAGGGGACACGTGACACTGAAGGGACACGTGACACTGAGGGAACACGTGATACTGAGGGGTTATTGATATGTAATGGAACATCCTCGGTCGTGCCGCAGTGCCAGGCACAGTGCCAGACAGTGTCAGACACGGTGCCAGACACAATGCCAAACGCGGTGCCAAACACGATGTCAGACACAGTGCCGGATACGGTGCCAGACACGGTGCCAGACACAGTGCCAGACACAGTGCCAGACACAGTGACAGACACGGCGCAAGACACAATGTCAGACACAATGCCAGGCACGGTGCCAGACACAATGCCAGACATGGTGCCGCACACAGTGTCAAACACGATGTCAGACACAGTGCCGGACACGGGCAGACACGTCAGACACATGCCAGGCACGGTGCCAGACACGATGTGCCACGAAACGCCAGCACGTGCCAGGACACGGTGCCAGACACACCAAACGCTGCCAGAACACGAAGATGCAGACCAGACCGGCACGGTGCCAGACACGGTGCAGACACGTGCCAGACAATGCCACGCTCGTGCACAAACACGATGAAAATCAGACGCAGTACCGGACACGGTGCCAGACACGGTGCCAGATACAGTGCCAGACACAGTGCCAGGCACAGTGCCAGACACGGCGCCAGACACGATGTCAGACACAATGCCAGGCACGGTGCCAGACACAATGCCAGACACGGTGCCACACACAGTGCCAAACACGATGTCAGACACAGTGCCGGACACGGTGCCAGTCACGGTACTAGACACAGTGCCAGACACGGCACCAGACACGATGTCAGACACAACGCCAGGCACGGTGCCAGACACAATGCTAGACACGGTGCTAGACACGGTGCCAGACACGGTGCCAGACACAGCGCCAGACACAGCAACATCGCAGTGTAGCTGGAAGTTGGTACCTCCATGGTCTGCACGGCTGTGTGTGCGCTGTCATGGTACCATGGTTCTGTTATGCCTGTGGGGAGTGAGGGAAGGTGAGATGACTGTAGGAAAAAAATAGGGAAGGGAGGAAGGTACGAGGATCTCTCTTTCTCTCTCTCCCTCTCTCTCTCTCTCTCTCTCTCTCTCTCTCTCTCTCTCTCTCTCTCTCTCTCTCTCTCTCTCTCTTACTTCTCTCTCTCTCTCTCTCTCCCTCTTTCTTCTCTCTTCTCTCCCCGTCTTACTTTTCACTTCCTCCCCAACATTTTTTTACCCTCTTAGTGTCCCCCTTTCATCACCCCTTCCCCGTTTACTCTCAACCCCTCCCTCCCCTCCTTCCACCTCACCCATCCCTCCCCAGCTCCCCACTCACCCCTCTCTCCCTCTGCACCTAACCCCTCCCTCACCAACTTCGGGTCTCGGGAGGTAATACCCACCTCCAATAAGCCAAATATTTAAGAGCGAGATTAATCTCCCCTTTGCGAATCCTGGAAGATGTTGGATAGAGACTATCTGAGAGACTCCTTCCATCGAGAGTCAGATGGAAGAGTTTTCTGGGGCTGCCGAAGACCTCGGAGGCGACGTCCCTCTAGAGTCCAGATGGAAGATAAAGATTACGCGTGGTGAGGTTAGGTTACGTTGGTTAGGTTAGGAATGGTTAGGTTAGAATAGGTTAGGCTAGGTCACGAGTGTTATATTAGGTTGGTAGAATAGGTTAGGTTAGGTTAGATAGGTTAGGCTAGTTAGGTAGGTTAGAATGGGTTAGATTAGCTAGTTAGTTAGGTTAAGGTTAGAATAGGTTAGGCTAGGTTAGGCTAGGTTAGGTTAGGTTAGGTTAGTTAGGTTACGTTACGTTACGTTACGTTAGGTTAGGTTAGGCTAGGTTAGGCTAGTTAGGCTAGGTTAGGATAGGTTAGGCTAAGTTAGGCTAGGTTAGAATTTGTTAGGTAAGAATAGGTTAGAATTTGTTAGGTTAGAATAGGTTATCTTGGTTAGGTCAGTTTAGGTTAGAATAGCAAGAAGTAGTAATAGCTACTTGGACCAGCCCAGCATGGGCCAGTAGGCCTGTTGCAGTGCTCCTTCATTCTTATGTTCTTATGTACAACAATATTTGTACTATGTTAATGAGATCACTACGAGAACAGACACAACTGTACTTGTGTATGTACAATTGTGTGTGTGTGTGTGTGTGTGTGTGTGTATGTGTGTGTGTGTATATATATATATGTAAGTGTGTGTGTGTATGTGTGTCTGTGTATGTATGTGTGTGTGTTTGTGTGTTATGTATGTATGTATGTGTGTGTGTATGTGTGTGTGTACTCACCTATTGAGGTTGCGGGGGTCGAGTCCGTATGTGGTGTTTTGGGGTGTGTGTGTGTGTGTTTTGTGTGTGTGTGTGTGTGTGTGTGTGTGTGTGTGTGTGTGTGTGTGTGTTTTTATTTTTTTATTTTGTGTTTTATGTGTGTGTGTGTGTGTGTGTGTGTGCTCACCTAATTACTCACCTAATTGTGGTTGCAGGGTCGAGACTCAGCTCCTGGCCCCGCTCTTCACTGATCGCTACTGGGTCCTCTCTCTCCTCTGCTTCCTGAGCTTTGTCATACCTCTTCTTAAAACTATGTATGGTTCCTGCTCCATACTTCACTTGTAGGCTATTCCACTTGCTGACAACTCTATGACTGAAGAAAATATTTTCCTAACGTCCCTGTGACTCTTCTGAATTTTCAGCTTCCAGTTGTGACCCCTTGTCCCTTTGTCCCCTCTCGGAACATCCTATCTTGTCCACCCTGTCTATTCCCCGCAGTATCTTGTATGTCGTTATCATGTCTCCCCCTGACCCTTCCGTCCTCCAGTGTCGCAGTCCGGTTTCCCTTAACCTTTCCTCGTACGACATTCACTTGAGCTCGGGGACTAGCCTTGTTGCAAACCTTTGTACTTTTCCCCTAACTTCTTGACGTGCTTGCCCAGGTGTGGGTTCCCAGACTGGTGCTGCATACTCCATATGGGCCTAACATACACAGTGTACAGTGTCTTGAACGATTCCTTATTAAGGTATCGGAATGCTATTCTCAGGTTTGCCAGGCGCCCGTATGCTGCAGAGGTTTTTGGTTGATGTGTGCCTCCGGTGATGTGCTCGGTGTTGTGGTCACCCCAAGGTCTTTCTCCCTGGAGTGGGGTCTGTAGTCTTTGTCCCCCTAGCCTATACTCTGTCTGCAGTTTCTTTGCCCCTCCCCAATCTTCATGACTTTGCATTTGGCTGGATTGAATTCGAGAAGCCAGTTACTGGACCACATGTCCAGCCTGTCCAGGTCTCTTTGCAGTCCGCCTCTTCCTTGCCATTTAATTCTTCTCATCAACTTCACGTCATCTGCGAACAGGGACACTTCAGAGTCTATTCCTTCCATCATGTCGTTCAATATATCAAAAATAGCACTGGTCCTAGAACTGACCCTGTGGGACCCCGCTCGTAACAGGCGCCCACTGTGATACCTCTTCACGTACATGATCGTTGCTGCCTCCCTGTCAGGTATTCCCTTATCCATTGCAGTGCCCTCCCTTTTAACATTGCGCCTGATCCTCCAGCTTCTGCACTAATCTCTTGTGGGGAACTGTGTCAAAGGCCTTCCTGCAGTCTAGGAAAACGCAATCTACCCACCCCTCTCTCTCGTGTCTTACTTCGTTACCTTGTCATAAAAACTCCAGGGGGTTTTGTGATAAAAGATTTGCCTTCCATAAAACCCATGCTGGTTTCATTTATATCTTTTTTCCTTTCCAGGTGTTTGACCACTCTCCTCCTGATAATCTTCTCCATGACTTTGCACACAATACATGTCAGAGACACAGGTCTTTTAGTTTAGTGCCTCATTTCTGTTTCCTTTCTTAAATATGGGGACTACATTAGCTGTTTTTCCATTTCTCAGGTAGTTCCCCCAGTTTCAAGGGATGTGTTGAAGATTGTGGTTAGAGGCACACACAGCACTCTGCTCCTTCTCTAAGGACCCATGGGGAGAGTTGTCCGGTCCATCGCCTTTGAGGTGTCAAGGTCACTTAAGAGCTTCTTCACCTCCTCCTCAGTTGTTCGTATGTCATCAACACTTGTTGGTTTTATTCCCTCTTGATGTTTTCCCCTTTTGTGCGTCTTCCCAAAGCCCTTCCCGTCTCTACTGTAAAAACTTCCTTAAATCTCCTGTTCAGCTCCTCACATACCTCCTGATCATTTCTTGTGAGTTCTCCACCTTCTGTCCTTAATCTGATCACCTGGTCTTTGACTGTTGTCTTCCTCCTGATGTGGCTATACAACAGTTTCGGGTCAGTCTTGATTCTCGATGCTATGTCATTTTCATACTGTCGCTGGGCCTCCCTCCTTACCTGTGCATACTCATTCCTGGCTCTGCGACTGATCTCCCTATTTTCGTGTGTTCTCTGCCTTCTGTACTTTTTCCATTTTCTATTGCACTTTGTTTTTGCCTCCTTACACCATCGGGTAAACCAGGGGCTCGTTCTAGTCTTCCCATTGTTACTGTTGCCCTTGGGAATAAACCTTTCCACTGCCCCCTTGCATTTTGTTGTTACATATTCCATCACTTCATTTACTGGCTTTCCTGCCAGTTCTCTGTCCCACTGGACCTCCCGCAGGAAGTTCTTCAAACCTATGTAGTCCCCTCTTTTATAGTCAGGCTTTTCCCATTCAATTCCTGTTATTCTCTCCACTTGCAGCTCTACTATGTATTCAAAGCACAGAACCACATGGTTGCTAGCTCCTAGGGGACTCTCATACTTGATGTCCTCAATGTCTGAGCTGCCCAGGGTGAACACAAGGTCCAATCTTGCTGGTTCATCCTCCCCTCTCACTCTGGTAGTGTCCTTAACATGTTGGTGCATGAGATTTTCCAGCACCACGTCCAACATCCTGGCTCTCCATGTTTCGGACCCCATGTGGCTCCAGGTTTTCCAGTCAATCTCCCTGTGGTTGAAACCCCCATAACCAGCAACTTTGCTCTGCTGGAGTGAGCTCTTCTTGCCACCTCAGCAAGTGTGTACACCATTGCTCTGTTGCTCTCTTCATATTCCTCTCTTGGCCTCCTGCAGTTCTGTGGTGGATTATACATCACTGCAATGACCACTTTGTGTTCCCCAGACTGAAGTGTACCTGCTATGTAGTCTCTTTCTCGTCTCATCTATGCCTTCCATTTTTCTCGAATTTCCATCTGTTTTTTACGAGCAGAGCAACCCCACCTCCCCCCTGCCCCTTCTATCTTTCCTCATAATTGGTATCCTGGTGGAAGATTGCATCTGTTATTGTCTCCATGAGTTTTGTTTCTGTAACTGCTATGATGTCTGGGGACTTCTCATTGATTCTTTCTTGCATTCCTCATGTTTATTCGTTATCCATCTGCATTTGTGTACCAAACCTTCAACTTCTGTTCTAATAACTGTAACTGTGGTGTGGGGGGTGGAAACAGAGGGATTGGTGTGTGATAGTTGGTTTGGATTGTTCAGTTGCCTTGGGGGTGTCGTGGCTGGAGTCCTTCTGCAGGTGTTTCTGGGGGGTGCGCTTGTCCTTCCATTTGATCCTGGGTTATTCTGCTCTCCTTTTTCATTTCCTCCCATTTCTCCTTTCGTTTTTGAACTCTCTCTTTCATTGTCTTCCTTTCGTCCTGTGTTCTGTCTCGATCGAGGTACACACTCCGGAACTCCTGCTTGCCTCTCAGCCGCTTTCTCCTGCAGGATCATGGTTCGGGTTGATTCTGCCTTGAAAATTGCTTTGAGAGGCCAATTCCTTTTCTTTGTGAACCACCCAATTCTCCGAAAATTTGCCACCTGGGTCATGTCCCCATCGCCTATCACCTTCATGATATCTTCAATCGCTTTTTTCTCCTCCTGCTTTCTTTCATCATAAGTTTCCCCTTTAGCTTCGTCTAGCCCATAGACAAACACGGATCTCTCCCTTTCCACCTCCCACTGTGACTCCCATTGCACCTCTGATGTGTTTTTAGTTCCTTCCCGTGGAGTGTTCCTTCCTTCAGTCCTTCCCCAGTTATGGCCCCTATGCTTCTGGTTTGTCCTTCCTGCTCACCTGTTCCTGGCCCCCACAGGTATCTGGTAAGGTCCTTGCACATGTCCTAGTTTTCCCTTTAATGTCTTCCAACCTCTCGTTCGTCCTAGTGTGCTCCCTGTCTTTGTTTTGGCCCCATGTGGATTTGACAGGACCTCTGCATACAGTTTAGTTTCCATGCTTTTCCCTTTAGACCTGTTGTCTGTGTTTGATGTAGCCATTGCCGACACTACTTCTGTAATATCTTTGTCTCTGTGCTGTTTCAGATGTTTCAGATCCTCTTCTAATCTCTCTATCTTGATTTCTGCTGCTGTGGCCTGTTGCTTCCACCTTCTGCATTCTTCTGCTAACCTCTCTTCCATCTTCCTTTCCAGCTCATCTAGTCTCCTTCCCCAGTCTTCCTCCCTTTTTTTGAGCTCTACCTCCCATTCCTCCCTCCCAGATTCGTCCTTGGAGGCCCTTGTCCTCATCCTGGTTCTAGGTTCCCCCGTTGCTCCACAGAAGGGGTGACAGGTGGTTAGGGGGAGGGGAATAGATGGTTAAGAGGAGAGGGGATGGATGGTTGTGGGGGAGGGGGAGGATGGTTATTGGAGGGTTAGAGATAGTTGGGGGAGGGGTTAGATGGTTTGAGGGAGAGAGGGGATGGATGGTTATGGGGGAGGGGGAGGATGGTTTATTGGAGGGAGGGAGGTAGTTGGGGGGGTTAGACGGTTTGGGGAGGAGTTAGGTGGTGTGGGGAGGGGTAGGTGGCTAAGGTGAGGTGGTTAGGGAAGGGGGAGAGGTGGTTAGGGGAGGGGGGTACGTGTTTGTGTCAAGTGGTGGAGGGGTGTGTGTGTGGTGTGTGGTGTGTGTGTGTGTGTGTGCGTGTGTGTGTGTTGTGAGTGTGTGGTGTGTTGTGTGTGTGTGTGTGTGGTGTGTGTGTGTGTGTGTGTGTGGTGTGTGTGTGTGTGTGTGTGTGTTGTGTGTGTCTGGTGTGTGTGTCTGGTTGTGTGTTTGTGGTGGTGTGGTGTGTGGTGTGGTGTGATGTGTGGGGGGTGTGTGTGTGTGTGTGTGGTGTGTGTATGTTGTGGGGTGTGTGTGTGGTGTGTGTGTGTGGTGTGGTGTAGTGTTGTGTGTGTGGTGTGTGTGCTGGTGGGGGTGTTTGTGTGGTGTGTGTGTGTGTGTGTGTGTGTGGTGTGTGGGGTGTGTGTGTGTGGTGTGTATGTGTGGGGTGTGTGTGTGTTGTGTGTGTGTGTAGTGTGTGTGGTGTGTGTGTGTGTGTGGTGTGTGTGTGTGTGGTGTGTGTGTGTTGTGGTGTGATGTGTGGTTGTGTGTGGTTGTGTGGTGGTGGTTGGGTGTGGGGGTGTGTTGTTTTGGGTTTATAAACCTATTTCTCCCCCTATTGAGGTTGCGGGGGTCGGTCCGACCCCGGGCCCCCCCTTTCACTGATCGCTACTAGCCACTCTCCCCGACCCGTGATTTATCATCCCTTTGTTTAAAAAGCTATGTAGGGATCCTCCCTCCACTACATCGCTTCCCAAAACTTTTCCCAAATTCTGACTACTCTTGGCTGAAGAAAACTTCCAACACCCCGTGTTTTCCTGTGTCTTCAGTTTCCAACTGGCCCCCTTGTTACTGTGTCCAATCTCTGGAACATCCTGTCTTTGTCCACCTTGTCAATTCCCCTCATATTTTGTAGTCTTTCCCCCATTCCCCCCATTTTTCCTTCCCCAGTGCTCGGGTTATTTCGCAAAAACCTCCCCTCGTGGGGGCCCCAAACCTCTTAGCTCTGGGACAGTCTTTTTGCAAAACTTTGCATTTCTTAGTTTCTTTAGTCGGGCTAGGGGGGGTTTCCCAAAACTGGTGCCGCATACTCCAATATGGGCCTAACGTATACGGGGTACAGGGGCCTGAAAAAGATTCCCTTTTTAAGAGCGGGAAGCTGTTCTGAGGTTTTTAGGGGCCCCCTAGCGCAGCAGTTATTTGGGTTTATGGCGCTTTAGGAATGTGCCTGGGGTTTACTCACCCAAGCTTTTTCCTTGAGGAGGTTTGTAGTTTTCTGACCCCCCAACTGTACTCCGTCGTGTGTGATGTGTAGGTGTGTGGGGGTGTATGTGTTATGTGGTGTGTGTGTGTTGTTGTGGTTTTTGTGGTTTGTGTGGTGTGTGTGTGTGTGGGGGGTTTTATGTGGGTGTGGTGTGTGTGGTGGGGTTTGTGTGTGGGGTGTGTATGTGGGGGTGGTGGTGGGTTTTTTTTGTGTGGTGTGTGTGTGGGGTGGTGTTGTGTGGTGTGGTGTGTGTTGTGTTGGGGGTTTTGTGTGTGTGTGTGGGGTGTTGTTGGGGGGTTTTGTGGTTTGTGTTGTGTGTTTTGTGTGTGTGGTGTGTGTGGTGTGTGGTTTTGGGTGGGGTTTTGGTGTGTGTGTGGGGGGTGTGTATGTGTGGGGTGTGTGTGTGTGGTGTGTGTGTGGTGTTTTGTGTGTGTGTGTGTGTGTGTGTGTGGTGTGTGTGTGTGTGTGGTGTGTGTGTGTGTGTGGGGTGTGTATGTGTGGGGTGTGTGTGTGGTGGTGTGTGTGTGTGTGTGTGTGTGTGTGTGTGTGTTGTTTTGTGTGGTGTGTGTGTGTGTGTGTGGTGTGTGTGTGTGTGTGTGTGTGTTGTGTGTGTGTGTGTGTGTGTTGTTTTGTTGTGTGGGGTGTGTGGTGTGTGGTGTGGTGTGTCTGTGTGGTCCCACTCAATACCGCGACAATTGCCTTGTCTTTTAAGGGTCATCAGGGAACAATTAGGGGGGGTATGACGCTGTTCAGGCTAATTTATTCTCTTAATTGTGGGGACTCGTGTTTCTTTTTTGAGGAAACTCTTTTTCACTCACGCATAAACTGAAGAATTAGATGTCAGTGATGTTACACGGTCTCTGAGTGACATCACATCAGTGATGTCACTCTGAGGTCATGGTCACGCTGAGGTCAGTTTTCACGAGTGGTCATTTTATCCTAAGCTGTTTCGTGGAATTAATGTGGAGGGTTTTTAGAGCACCATGGCTCTAGTGTTGGAGAATTTTTAAGTTAGTGTTGAAGGAGGTTCTACCACTCCAGGAGGAAAACAAGAGGCTGAAGATGGGTTTGGAAGTGAGTGTCAAGTAGTTGGAAGATGACGGAGGGTCGGGGAAGGTTACCAGCAGTGTGGAGGAGAGAGGCAGCTGCTTCTTCCCCTACTGGTTCTCAGTACAGGAAGAAACATCAAAATAAAGCAGGTTAAAAGAAAAGATCAGAAGGTAGGAAATCGTTCTCTGTTCACCAGAGGTACTTTAGCGGTCAGTAAATTTTAAAGTTTCTCCTCCCCTACTAATAAAGAAAGGAATATTCTTGTGGTCGGTCACTCACAGGTAAGATATATGGACCGTGCTTTCTGTAACAGAGACAGGAAGGACACGGTTTTCCCCCAGGAGCTGGTATTAGTGACGTAGTCAAGGGGTTGGGATAATATCATGTCAGGTAGTGGGAACAAGCCCATTATTCGTCTCACTGCTGGTGCAAATGTTTATGGGGAAAGGGCAGGAGACAAGAGCTGCTAGATTAGCACAGACCAGTTTGTATATTTTAATTAGGTCTAAGGAAGGTACCCCGATCATATGTATCATCTTGCCTAGAAGAGGAGTGGGCAATAAATGGACGTCTAGAGCAATGATGTAAATTGCTGGCTAGACAGGTACTGCAAGGAACTTGCAATCTCATTCATTGATAACTGGGACAAATTCTATGGCAAAACGTGATATGCATGAAAGGGGATGGAGTACATCTCTCTGGGGCAGGGGTGGTTCCATCACCCAGCTCGACTGAGAGGGTCGTTGCTTGTCGAGGACTTTAAACTGATAGAATATAGAGGTATGGGTGTGTGTGGGAAACAGACAGGTTGCACCACTAGGGTTAAAAGCAGCAGATATTACCAGGATACCTCAGGGATATTTTTAAAAGACATTCGTCAAAAAGTTACAACTGGAACGGGGTTGGAACTGTTCAGCAAAGAGAGACATAGGGTCAGAAAGTGACTAGCTCCCTTCAGTTTACTATACTAATAGCAGGAGTGTAAGAATAAGATAGAGAGCTAAGATTAATTTGCAAGTGCAGAAGCATAGATCTTACTGCTATAACAAAGGCTTGGTTCAACCTGAAAGATTGAGAGATATGCCTTTGAATACCACATACAAGGCTATAAATAATTCCACACTGATAGGGTCAACAGGAAGGGTGGAGTGGCGATGTATGTCAGAGATAATTTAAATGTTGCGTTAGACAAGATATGAAATTAGAAGCGTCGGACACAGAATCTGTTTGGCTACAGTTTCACGAGGGTTGTGAGAAACTAATCTTGGGTGTGATATACAGGCCCCAAAACCTTGATAGGGAGTGCAGTAAACTTGTATGGGACGAAATTCATAAGGCATCTAGATATGAAATATTGTGCTGATGGGAGATTTTTAACTTTAGACAAATTGATGGAGAACTGTGACAGGAAATCTTGAGTCTATCAACTTTCCTGATAGAATTCAGGAATTCCTTTTTAAAATAGTTTGTGACAGAACAAACTAGAGGAAATTACCTGCCCGACTTGGTTCTTGCCAACAAATAATCACTAATTAATAATCTTCAGGTTAATGATGAGCTTGGGGAAAGTGATCATAATCACTCAATTTTCTATTTTAAAATGGTATTTCCCAAATTTTTTAAAAGGTCTAGTCTCGTCCCTGACTTCCATTGGCGATTTCATGGACTGGATATTACTTTGGTGGGCTGAACTAGAATGACCCCTTCTAAAGGTCAGGTAGGGGTTATGGTTGCCGATATAATATTTTTCAGAGCATAGTTCTAGCTGCTCGGACAACTTATGTTCTTAATAGGAAAATTTGATCAAACATAAATGATCCTAAATGAACAAAAAAAAATTAAAACATCTCGAAGATTAACCCAAAAGGTGTCTTTCGGGTATATGGAAGTAAGATTAGGGTCAGCTCACTGACAGTGATAATGGATCTCGGTACGTTTTTTCAAAGGGGCGTTCCTGCCTTACGAATTTAATAACTTTTCTCATTAAGGTATCTGAGATCATGGTAATGAATATGATATTGTGTATATGGACTTTAGTAAGACTTTTGACAGAGTCCCACATAGGAGACTATTGAGGAAAGTCGAGGCACACGGAATAGGAGAATTTTTTTTTCCTTGATAGAGGCGTGGCTGACAAGTATATAGCAACGTTTGCATAAACAGGAAGAAATCAGAGTGGGGAAGCGTCACAAGCGGTGTTCCACAGGGGTCAGTGTTGGGCCCCTTGTTGTTCACAATTTACATAAACGACATAGATGAGGGAATAAATAGCAACATAAGCAAGTTTGCCGATGACACCAAAATAGGCCATCGAATTCATTCTGACGAAGACACTAGAACACTCCAGGAAGATCTGAATAGACAGGTACAGTGGTCGGAGATGTGGAAGATCCAGTTTAACATAGACAAATGCAATGTTGTAAGTGTTGGAAGGAAAATAACCATGTTACATAGAAACTAAATAATGTTGATCTTAATATTACTGATTTAGGAGTTCCAGTTAGCAGCAATCTAAAACTAAGATAGTTTATCACATAACGTTTTAACACAGGGTATATCTGACGTCACATCTGGGCACTACAGCCCCATACCCATTCTGTGGACGGCAGTAGCAGGACTACAGCGACACATGATGGGTCCAAGACCTGGTCCTCAACATCTGTGTTTACTAACCAAGTTTCAATGTTAATGAACTAATTTTCAAAATTTGTATCGAACTCAGGACAACAGTAATAAATTCTCTCACAATATATCACTCGTTTACGAGTATTTTTTTTTACCGCTGGGTATTTTTGTCCAGAATGTCTGGTAGTGTGCCCCTGTGGGGGAAAGGAGGTAAACCCTTGATGTTTTCGGGGTTTGTGACTAAATATTAATAATAATATATATAATAATATAAAAATATATAAAAATATAAAAATTATATATATATATTATATTTTATAAAATATAATATTTTATATATATTTTATATATA